>JARQZJ010000042.1:1200000-1800000 GCA_030704895.1 Henosepilachna vigintioctopunctata
CTCATCAATTGTGTCAAAACGCTTTCCTTGCATTGGTCTCTTCAGTTTTGGTAATAGGATAAAGTTAAAGGAACCCAAATCTGGTGAATACGATGGTTAAGGCATGATTACGGTGTTGTTTTTAGTCAAAAAATCGCGAACAAACATTGATGTGCGAGGTGATGCATTATCTTGATGCAGAATCCATGATTTGTTTTTCCACAATTCCGATCGTTTGACGCAAGCGTGGCATAATTTCCTTGTAGCGTTTTTTATAAACTGTAGGTACTATGAGTTGGCAAAAACTCATGGTGCATCACGCCGTTGCATTCGGAGAAAATGGTGAGCAAAATCTTCACATTTGATCAAACTTGGCGTGTCGTTTTCGGTCTTGGCTCTTCTGGCCGCTACCATTGGGATGATTGAGTCTTGCTTCCGACGTCATAACCATAAACCCACGTTTCGTCATCAGTTATGACATTTTTGAGGAAATATGGTCGTCGTTGACATCTTTCATTAACTTCTGAGCGGTACTAATTGAATGTTGCTTTTCCTCATTCCAAAATTTAGTAATTTCGGGTCAAACTTCGCTGCCTCACGTTTAATGCCCAAAACATCCGTGAAAATTACATGCCATTAGCCGATTGATACGCCAACATCCTCTGCAATTCCCCTAATAGTTATTCGACGATTTTCCAGAACCATTTTTCTCACTGTTTGGATGTTTTTTCGTTTGTTGACGTGGATGTAACTCCAGGACGCTCATCGTTATCTTCTCACCCTTCGGTAAAGTGTTGTACCACTTATAAACATTTTTTTGAGACAAACTAGACTCGACGAATGCCACAGTCAACATTTCAAGTGAGCTGGAGCACTTTATTCCATTTTTAACGCAAAATTTGAAACAAATTCTTCTTTCCATTTTTTCAAAATTAAGAAATCGAAGAACACACAAAAACTTAACTAACCTTTTCAGATGTCGAAAACAAACTAGGGACGATAACATCGATATTTTTCGAGATGTCGAAAACGGAATCAATATCGAAACTCACAGTCTTACGCACGACCAATAGGGATGCTCGATGATCATCGAAAATCGACAATCTCGATGAAAGCAAGAAATCGTCAACATATAAATAGAAATCGATGTTGGGTTTTCGATTATGACATCGATGTTTTTCTAACATGATCATCCCCAACATAACAAAACAAAATTTCGATATTCGAATGCGCAAAGCCCACTAAATTCAAAATTCACCTTCGGTTTTTATACCTCGTAGTAACTCAATCTGACCAAAAATTTTCACATCTTCAGATGACAGATCTTACTGATCTGTTTCTGAAATAATCTTCGATATTTGATGAAAGTAATCAATCTTTGCTCAATTCAATCATTCCTTTGGCGCAATTGAGTTCATAATTTGCTGGAAAATATTGTTCCTGAATCGCCACTTTGAGCAGTTTTCGAGATTTCGCAAAGAAAACTAGATTTTAAAATTCATTAAGATTAAAATTCAAGATTCATGGGATTAATGTGTTCTTTGGCCAAATTTTCATTCATAATAACAATACAAAACACTAACAGTTGGTCGAAGAAAAACAGGAGTATAGTTGTTGATTTTTTCACGGACTCGAGCAAAGCCAAGATTTTTATCCGATGGGGATTGTGAGAAACTCGGAAAAACTCAATTTATTAGTTTTCCGTTTATTTCCGCTTCCCTATTCATTTATAACTTTCTGAGATATTGAATTAATACCCAAGCATTTAACTCTATTATATCAATCAGGAGATTGTTTTCCTTTATCGAATAATTTATCTATCTTTTGTTTGTCTATTTGCGAACATAATTAGTTATTTCACTGAATTGGTGAATATCAGGTTTTCTGATTGGGATTATATTTCCTCAATAGACTATTTGAATTTATGAATTATCGATTATTGCTAGTTTTATTATTTGGTTAGGTGTTCTATGGAGTTATTCGCAGTGACCCACATTTGAATTAATACTAAATGGGATTGCCCCTATAGTTTTTGTATATGTAAACTTCTATCGAAGTTGTGATTCTCTGTCATTCATGAACAGAAATTTGTGGAAAATCATTAATAGGGTAAGATATTTCATATTACAATGTAGTACTTTCTTTCCAATTTTCTGAGAAGCACCAGTTTATACTCAATAGTAGGATACAACGCCCAATATCTTCCACGTTTTGTATAAAATATTTTGAAGATTTGGGTTACGAAGGATAGAAGAAAGAATCAAATGATTAATCATTCGATAAGAAAACATCTATTTATTATTGGAAATGATCAACAACTCCCTAATTTTTTTCTACAATACTTAATTTAAGGAAAAGGTGGATATTTCCAATCACTACATAGTATAAAGCAAAGTCGCTTTTTCTGTCCCTTTGTCCCTTTGTACGCTTTAATCTTTGAAACTACGCAACGGATTTTGATGCGGTTTTTTTTAATAGATAGAGTGATTCAAGAGGAAGGTTTATATGTATAATAACATCCACTAAATAGTGGAGAAGTACTGTTATTTTTGAGGTTTCTAATGTGATGTCGTAAATAATTACATTTTTTCCGCTTACATTGCAAACGCAGGCTGAACCCTACGAGTTTTATCAAAATAATGTACTAAGTATTGTACACATTGAAAAGGTCTACAGAAAAGTCCGTGATGGTATATGTCTATCTCTTATGGATAACCCACAATAACTTTTTTTTGTCATTTACTTTTTGCGACAAATAATGGCTAATTTTCGAAGCGATTTTAACCCATACAGCATTAATCCTTAACCAATTAAATACCTTGAATACATTGTTCATTTAATATAGATATATATGGCCCTTTACACCGTATGATTTAAGTGAATATTTTCGAAGATATTACAGATTCAAAAATTGCGGGGCGTAGCGTTTGCGGCGTGCGAAGCCGGGGCGGGTCGCTAGTATATGTATATTCCTGGGTTCCTAATTTGTCCCAGGGACGTTATTTAGATATGTTCTGTAATCTTTGATATGCTCTAACTCTACAGGCACATTACAGAAATCAAATTGGCCTATCTTACTTAAATATTTCTTGCGTATCACGAAAATATAAGATGGCTAAATCGAGTAATAAATTCTGAACAGTGCATCTTTATTTATCACGTGTTGATGTGTTGCAATTATGCTATGTTCCGGGAGATTTATTTACTGTGCTTTGAATTTCTTATGACCAGTGGCGTGTGGCAAATTTATCCAATACACATTCACATCTTCTACAAAATTGATTGAATGCTCTTTCATTATCTGATACAACGTAGGTGATATCAACTAAATGAAAAAGGTTTCTACTTCCTGGTGTTTATCTATTCTAGTAATTATAAATGATTACATATAATAAATATCATATATTCTTTATGAATGAAATTAATATCACAAAAAAATATTATGAATCATTTATAATCACACACTCAGTGATTGTGAATAAATAATTGGTGATTAGTGATATTTTTAGTTTTATTTCATGAAGAAACTATTTTTGTTAAGGGTTCGGAAACAATTGTTTTATATCCGAAAGTTGCTCAACGCTCACCTCATAAAAATTTCCCGGATTTCTGCAAAAATTTGTTCACATAACGAGAATAAGTATTCTTCGTCACATTCCTGATCAAAAGTATAATGGGCCCGACTCCTTTCTATGGAAAATTTGCATCCAGAAAATTCCGAACTGGTTGTAGGAAGGTGGTACAACGAAAAATTCCAGGCAATTTCTCATTGTATTCCGTCGGAGCAATAATTTGATAATTCAGTAGATTCAAATAGTCCGGTAATTGTCACGATTTCAATTTCCGTTTATAGAAAATTACCATTTCCATTCAAACATTCTTACCTACAATTTCATGGACGGACTTTGAATAGACATTCAATCAACATTTGAATTTCGAGTTTTAGAATTTTAGAGTCAGGAAATTGTCCCTTAGAAGATGCCGAATAAATTGATATTCCAATCATCGATATTTTATAATACGATGTTTTATAAAATTGATAATATTTCATAATTATTCAAAATAAGATAAGATCAGCCTTAATTCTTTTACACCTGCACATATGAAAAAGAATGTTTCACGCTATAGGACCATCACAAGTTCATAAAAACAGTTTGCCTTTTCTTGTTATCAACGTGCATTTCATTTATTTGTAATCTAGTCAGGGAAGTAGCAGAATTGTTGTTTAACATCATTTTATCCTTTTGGCGCGTTTGCGCATCAGATTAGAAAGATGTGAAAGTTATTGGTGATCACAATGCTTGGTCGAAGGACGAATACTACTGAAGAACCCAAGAAAGAACGAAACAAGTCAAGTCTAGCGTTTTCATCAGGCGTTATGATCATGATTTTCTTCTGAATCCTTCTATGGGGTGTATGAGGAATATGATACGAAAATATTTTTGCCGAGACTAGTGTAGCAAGGCCCTTGTGAACATTGGCTTCAATTATTCGACAAATAAGTGATCCAACTGTTAACAAGTCTTAATTTATGGTCTAACACTTATTCTTATATGGTACTCCCTTTTTATAATATCGTCAAAGCTTTCACTTTTCGCCAGAAATATTCCGACTTGTTATCTCCCATTGTGTACACATTTCTGCAGAATATACTCAACAAATCTTTTTAATCCATTGAAAAATTACATTTGACCTTGCATTTCTCTCAGAGTACTCAATTTTATTGTTGGAATGTATGAAGGGGGTCATTAGAAGCTGAACTCCAAGTTTGTGTTAACTCCAACCCTAGTCCCGCGGCCGCCATAATGGAAAAAGGGTGCAAACACCTTATTCCCTTTATCTCACAAACTATAAATCCTACGAAAAACTTGTGGGGACATAATTTGTAGCAAATCACTTGTCTACAATTTTGTTTATATAACTTTGTTCGATAAAATTAAAGATAAAATGTTATGAACAAAAATATGAGAAAATTAAAAAAAAAATAACGCGTTGGTGGTAGGAGAATGAATATTCAATATTGTGTATAATTTTCAATGCCGCATCTTTAATCAAAAAGTCAAATTTTGTATGAGTAACTAAAAAATTTTTTTGGGGTGGACTCCCTTATCACTTAATGTAGAATAAGGGAGTAGAAAAATATATATATACCGATTCTCAAATCTATCGAGTACACATATGACATTTTAAAGGAAATAAATTAAGCCGTTTCGGAGGAGTACGACAACTAACTCTGTAACTGTAAAAATGTTAGATGAAATATCAGTTTTTTTTTATTTTATAGTGTTGGCGTTTACTTGATGTAAATCCATTATTATTGAGTATAAACTTAAATTCAAACACTTGAACTTATGATTCACACTTTATTGACTACATAGCATGACGCGTTTCGTCCTTACAAACGACTTCTTCAGATGCTTACAGAATAATTAAAATATACAGATTATTCTGTAAGCATCTGAAGAAGTCGTTTGTAACGACGAAACGCGTCATGATATGTAGTCAATAAAGTGTAAATCATAAGTTCAAGTGTTTGAATTTAAGTTTATATTCGAAATATGAGTTTTCGAAATTTCTGTTTCGTGATAAAATATCTTCGCGCACCTCAACTTTCATTCGCCCTTACACACGGTAAAATTCACTTTCATATTGAAAGAAAATGCCAAAAATGCAATATTGAGAAACCTGCTCGTACCATATCAACTTTAAATGATGATATCTTCATAGTTCAGAGGCAGATTGCAAATGCACTCTGATCTATGTTCGCTATATATCTCTCCGACGTCTATGGTTTTATTGCATCTGCATGGTTTTTGTTGGTATGCTGCTATTGCTGAAATGATTGCGTATAGAAGGCCAACGTTGTAAAGCGCAATTTAGAAGTGAAATATTCATTTTGGTATGACAATGCACACGGTTTTCAGTTATAGAAACTGTATATAAGAGAAATGAATGTGCTTTGGTAATGAAATATTCATGAAATGCGATTTTTATGAATGCACATTCATCAAAATTCCAGTGCATATATCTATACTGAAGGAAATAATATCTCACAATGGATATTGTCAGTAATATGAAAATTCCTGATGTCACTCTTCTCGTTTGTTGCATATTTGTTTCGAAAGGTAATATATCTTGTTTTCGAAAATTGGTGAATATGGTACAGTCTTATACTAATAATATATTCATTCACAACAGAAATATAACAAATAGAATAACGAAAAAATAACAAAATCAAATTTATGCATAAATTCACTATTATTCATTTATTTACTTATTTATTCATTAATTTATTCATTTTATATATATATATATATATATATATATATATATATATATATATATATATATATATATATATATATATATATATATACAAAATATGCATTACAGGCGTAAAAACCTAATTATAAGGTATAATTAAATTCAAGTGATATAAATAGTGAAATATAAATAGTAAAAGTGATGATCTGAATGATGAATACAATTTTGAAATTAAAATAATTGAATATTGATACATTCAAAGGAAGAAGGGACAAAAAAAAAAAACAAAACTCAATTAAGAAATGCTCAAATATTTGAATAGTTCGGCTGAAAAATGCAATATATACATATGTACATAGAAAAAAGAAGAAACAAGAATAAAAAAATAAAAAGAAACAACACAACCTCCTGTGCAAGGGCTCTAACTCGTCAACATGATTCTAGAAATAATTGAACAGATCGATATTCATTTCCTTGTTACACATATCCCAAAAATATGAATCGGATAAAATTTCGTAAATACTTGTGCAAATAAAAGAGAACACTGGAATAAAGTTAGTAATAAAGTTAAAGTTTGGAAATTATGACAGAGTAAAAGTACATACGCCGCTACACTAACTTGAATGATGACTTTGACGTTAATGAAAATTAAATTTTCCCGATAAAATATCCTGCTTAAAACTGTGCATTGATCAGTTTGCATACTGTCGAAGTCTCTATAGCACAGTGTCGGATATTACATTTTGGGTATCCTTAGAAAATGAGGTTTTGGGTCGAAAGTAACCCCTTAACCCTCAAATTCCTTAGCACTCTGAACTACGTGATCCCCAAGTACATACTGGTATACTCAATAGATTGAGATTCAGTACTATATGACAATAACCTTCATTGTCTTCATTGAATATGAGTATTTTGTAGACCAAAAGTCTACAATATTAAAATCTGACTGAAAGTTTACACAGTCCTCTAGGGTTTTAACGCCCTTATTCATTTTTTCACCATCTTCGTCATTTTACAGCAACAATTTGGCGGTACTATTTCATCCATTATCGATCGTTTTTTTTTTGTCATATATAAGAAAATTACAAACGAACTATAAACTGATAAATGTCATACGAACAACAAAAGTAATTACCTGAGTTAATAATATAGGCAAGTATAAGTTAATAACATAATAACGTACACTTAAAAAAAATTGAATGAAATAGCATCTACTACTCCATCCCTCTATACAACAGAAATTATTAAAAATATCACCATGTTCCATAGTGGTATTCTAAAAAGCATGTCAAAATCACTTAAGATTCTGATTTTCAATTATCTGAAGTGAAATAGCTGATAACGATGAACAAATAGAAGCTTTAATTTGTATTCAATTTATTATCACAATGATTATAAATATAAATGACACGGAAGTTTCGCTTATCTCTTGATGAAACATTATGTTAAAAACTATAAAATTAAAAATTAACACACTTGACTTAAGTTTCACTAATATATTAAAAACTCTACATAAGGTTCAGGTGGTTAACCCATTATCAAGTATATTCTCATATCAAATATAACCCATTATCAAGTATTCAGTAATATTGTATTCTCTTGATAATGGGTTAACCACCCGAAACATATATAGAGTTTTTAATATATTCAGTGAAATTTAAGTCAAGTGTGTTAATGTTTAATTTTATAGATTTTAAATAGGTCTGCAATTGTAATTTGGGTCTCATGTACATCTTCAGCCAAAATGAACGTGAAAGCTGAATGCACAGTAGATTATACATATATATATATATATATATATATATATATATATATATATATATATATATATATATATATATATATATATTATATATATAACTATATATATATATATATATATATATATATATATATATATATATATAATTATATTTTCTCATTCGGAATTTGACGTTCTGTGTTGTTAATATGTAAACTAAACAAGTTTTTCAGAACACCTTGAGTATATGATATTTGGTGTTATAAATCTTGATCTATCAACGAAAACCTTATATAAAACAGAAATATCACGAAGTAATTGTTTCAAAATTAGCAGATACTCAACTTACAAAACTAACATACCTACAATTATGAATTGAAAGAAAACATGAGTTCGATTTTTTCTGAAATACACGATAATATTTCTGCTTCCGTGTAAATAGCCATATCAGAACCTAGTTGAAGGAAACATAATAATCTACAATTGTAAGAAATTGAACTGATTTTACCTCATTACCTGATTGTTGATCATATTGTCACAAATGCTTATGTTGATCAAGAAAAAACATACATTCAAACTTTCATTTATGTAGAAATTAATTATCAATATATACGACTAGAAAATTGAAAGTTCAAATTGATAATTCTCGGATAATAACAATGAAAATATTGTTCTCGAAACTCGCATTTCAGAGGCAGAAAGTGTTAAATATTCCAAATTAAATGTATTCCGAAAGGATTTTCGCAGCGCTTCATTTTCAATTTGAAAGTTGTAAATGTGAATATGATTATAGATGTTGAATTTTAATTTTCACTAGGGGTGGAGTTTTATTTTTCATTACAAATTCTAGTTTATGTAGAACAAATGTTTTGTTCTTCAGAAATTTCAGGTTTTTATAATTTGTTAGGGTCGATTTGAATTCATCATGTTTCAGCTTACCGTAATTTGTATATCGATTTTTGAGTTTTGAATAAATTTTCTGATGAAGAACATATAATAAATAATAATTAAGAACAGTGAACAGAAAATGTTTTTTTCGATTTGCATAAATATCGAATATGAGTAACCTCATTTCTAGTTATTCAAATGTAAAAAATATTCTCTCAGCAATATTGAAATTTAATTTAGTTTTTCCAGTGAATTACTCAAAATTTTCAATTATTAATGGGTGTTTCAGAATGTTTTTCGTTTTTAGATGTTGAATAAAAAACAACAAATATCAATTAAAACTCGTTTGATTTATTGTTAAATTAAAAAGAAGTTCTTGAAGTTTATTTATGAAAAACAACCGTTTGCAAATTCGCACCATTCGCTTCTTCACACTCATTTAACCTGGAGCTAAAATTTTTAATCACTCGTTGGAGCATCGCTCTTGGAATAGATTTGATTTCTTCAGTGATTCTTTGTTTCAAAATATTCAGGTTGGATGGCAATGGATTGTAACCTTTACTTTTAGTAAGCCCCATAGGTAAATATCAGCAGGCGTTAAATTAGGGCTCATCGACGGCTTATCACTCTTCCAGGGAATAATTTTTGAAGAGCAGCTAATGCATCATTTGTAGCATGACCCATTAGCATGAGTGGCTCTATTTTGCTGGAAAAAGGTGTTGAGGTTGTAGCCATCCTGGTTTAGCATTTCTGTAGCTAAAAAAAAGTCCGGATCATACGGCAATATCGATCAGAATCAACGTTCTGAGTTCGACCTCGGTCCTCCTCAAAAAAATAACCTTCATATGGCAGCACAAACTTTTGGCGAGTGCAAGGGCTTCTGATGCAGTTCTAGCGGATTCTCGGAAGCCTTGCAATTTTGTTTATTCACGTTACTGTTGATGTGAAAATTCGATTCATCGGAGAACCAGATGTTATTGAAACTGCTAAAACGGTCTTTCATTGTCCTGCAGAATTTGACTCGTTTATCAGGCTTCATTTCTTGAACAATAACAATTTTATAGAGGTGAAAATGTAAGTCCTTCGAAATAATGCGATGAACCGTAGATTTGTTCAAATTGAGAGAAGCTGCGCGCAATCTCAACGACTGTCGTGGGTCGTCCATAACAAACTGGCAAACGCGGTCGACGTTCATGCTCGTTTTTGATGTCCTTTTGCCGATGTGTCCAGCATTGTATTCCCAGTCTCTTCAAACTTGTACACCCAATGCTTAATCAAATTGGTACTTGGTACATGTTTAAAGCTTGTTAAATTAAAATGTGTCCTGTAGAGACGACGAACAACAATGTAAGAATCGTTGTTTTTATAAAACGCTCGCACGCAAAATGCGTACTGCGGTCCCCTGAAACGATTCATGGCTATTAAACTTAACAAGCCGGTCAAGCGATTGAAACGACTCCCCATATCTTCCCTAATCTTCTTTATTAACCTTATATCTTCTTAAAATTGAAGTTTCACTACCTATATTCAACAATGATGTTAAATAACACCAATAAACTGAACAACGGTGTTTGAAACTATATAATATATAGATAGAACTTGCAATAAAACAACGATGGATCATTCGATTGACGAGAATTTTTTTATTCGAAAGATAACTTGTGTCATTACATTTATGATGTCATATGACCGAACTTCGGATGTGTTGGCTATATATTTAGCATCTGGGAAACAATTTTAAAGAATATATAAATTATTAATGAAATTCCTACATACAAAGTAAAATTGAAGAAACCGATTGATCTATCGTAAACCTGAAAAACTAATCTGTATTTAATATTCCAAAAATTTAAGAAATTACAAATAAAAAAGTTTTTTGCTTGCCAAATGCACGTCTGAGAACATTTTCGATTGAATGAAATTCTTTTCTAATTTCGTTTTTATTTTCCAATTTTCACTATTCGTATAAAAACAGTCAATGATAATATGTTTCTTTCAATTCGTTTCTTTATTCTTTATCCTTGTTTCTGAAGACAAATCATAAAATTAGCCAACGTTTGGCTTTCATTCTAGAAATTTTCCATTATGTAAATAATAGTCGATTGAATATGAAATCGATATTAGAAATGGAGACAGATTGAAGAATATCATCTAATAATTTTACGAATACATAATCATTGGCTAATGGTATATCCCCGAATTATTCGTCCTTCAATACAGGTTTTTTCGATTGATATCAATCATCAAAGTAGAGTTCATTATTACTTTCAGAAATATGTCATTCAATTCCTACAAAGTATGAAGAGGAATATTTGCGTTTCATTCAAAGTAAATGATAAACTGAGTGATTTTTAACTTCCGTTTTGTTATGATATAAATAATGGAAAGTTGGAGAAAATTAGTTCTATTTATTTTTCCCGTGTCGGTCATCTTCATAAATATAGTGTGTACCCCTAAAATAGTTCCTTCTAGTTATGTTGTAAAAATGGAATTTTTCAGTAGAAAGAGATTCGTGTCTTCGTTCAGAAAAGGAGGAAAAACGAACAAGGTTATTTAAATTATACAATTGTTTCAAATTTCAAATAAAATTCCGCCATTCTTCATAATATCATTAATAATTTCAATATAGGAGGAAATTTAGAATTTTCAATTATATAATTAATCACATTGGAAATTCAAATTATTTCATTTCGTGGTCCTCTGAAATTAAGGAAAATTTTTCAATCTGAACGTTTATAATTTTGGTGAATGTTTTCATTCGTAAACAGGTTATCAATGTAAAAACCATATCATTCGAAAAATATTTAATTTTTATTTATTGATATTGTCTCTCTTTATGTATTGATGTATATATTTATATCAAAATATTTATATAAAATTTTTTCTTCGACACAATTTCGGACACAAATGCGTTCCTTCATCAGGATGATTTGATCTGTGATAAAGACCAAAAACACACCAAGAAAACTCATCCAAAGGTGAGCAATACAAAATACAGGTGACATTGAAAATACACATTAATAAATATTAAGATTTTCAAAAACAAACAAAAATATATGAGAATGAATAATATGATATGATATGATTTATAACATTCGCATATTATTTATTCTCATATATTTTTGTTAATTTTTTGAAAACCTGAATATTCATTAATGTGTATTGCTCACCTGTAGATGAGTTTTCTTGGTGTGTTTTTGGTCTTTGCCACAGGTCAAATCATCCTGATAAAAGACCGCATTTGTGTCCGAAATATTGATGATAGAAGATTGTTTGTTCTTAATTTCGCTCCTACTGCCGAGTACCCAAAGAAGAAAATTTAAATAATAAACGATACGGCAACTTTTCTTGTAATGAATATATATATATATATATATATATATATATATATATATATATATATATATATATATATATATATATATTTAGAATTGATTTATTGCCTGTTTAAGATAAAATGTTTCGTATGTTTTTGGCAATAACAGGCTTCTTTCAATATGAAAATTAATATGAAATAATATGAACATTATTTTTGTTGACGTTCCTTTGTATATCACAACTTTGTCGAAACTAATGAATAATTGAATTTATAAATTACTAATTTATAATTGATAATTGATTGAAATCTTCGAATAATGGATGGATGTTTTGAAAAAATGTGAGAAACATAATATAAATTACAAAATACTGCTATTTTCTATTTTTCACGAAAACAATGATACGTATAAATAAAATAACAGGTGCATTATTTCAACGGGATCGCCCGTGTCAGCATTTCCGGTTAAAATTGAGTGCTTTCCATTATCAAAAACGGAACTCGGTCAATAAAGACGAGTTACCTTGGAAGTAATGAGAAGTTTGAGCAGCATTGAAAAAGCAAGTCGGTAATTTTCTTATCAGTGTAATATTAGCTAAATTGTATAATTGCAACAACAATACATGTGCCGCTCGTAATAAGTGTTAAACACCAGTCGACGATGTCATGTGCTTGGCTCTACTTCTTGTGCATCGAACTGGAAATTCGGTCGTTGGATATTTCTACACCATATTCGGCGTTCAAACAGAACCCCCGTGTGAAGTTATGACTTTTTTTTCTTGGTTGCAACACTGGAAAAGAAGGAGAACGAAATATAATGGCATTTTGATGATCAAGGTAGTAATGATAAATAATTGTCAATTTACATTAGCACCATTAGTTCACTTGAATTCAGCACAATCTCTTAATTTCGGGAATGAATAAAAATTGGGGTTCTTTTGATACGAAATATCGTTTTTTGGCAAATTGAGATTTCATCTATGCCAAGTCCTTTTATTTTTCAATATTGGAGTTTATCAGAAGTTGACAGAGCATTCATTAATGGTTGGTAAAGCCTTTTCATTACCCTGACTTAAATTCGCAATATATTAGGACTTTTGCTCAAACTTCACATGTGCGATTTAATAGCGACATTCAGTGCGATCTTCGAGAGTTTTTATATTGATCTGTTGTAGATCCTTTTTTAGACTGTTCTGCATTTACTATTCATAATATATTACTATTCATATATATATATATATATATATATATATATATATATATATATATATATATATATATATATATATATATATATATATATATATATTATTATTATATATTTTATTATTATTATTATTATTATTACGATTGTTCCCCATGAGTTGAGCGACTGAGCTTGAATACGCAATTATTAGAACTTTTGCTTCATATTTTTTGCCTCCCAAAAACGCTTCATCCTCTCTGAATGCTCTTTCTTCCGTTCATTTCTCCATTTTACTCCAGGGTGACGAGTTGACTTTTGCTAGAACTTCACATGTGCGATTTTATAGCGACATCTTACATTGATCTGTTGTAGATCCTTTTGGACCTCTTTCAGCCACTCTGTTCCGCATTTGCTATTCATAATTATATCGAGTAGTTTCTTCGTTATTCTGGACTGTTACATTCTTTCGAAGGGATCTGATACTTCGCCCATTAATTTTACCTTGGAAGTTGTACGTGTAACCATAATTTTTCTGTCTGTTCTATAATTTTTCGGGTCTTTCGATCGGTTCCAAATTCTTTCATGATTTCAAAAAGGGTTTCGCGGTCTACCGAATCATATGCTTTCTTGAAGTCAATGAATGTGATCACTGTATTTCTACATTTCCTCGTCTGTAATATCGTCTTCAAAGTCCAGATCTGTTCAGCACATGATCGGCCTTTTCTGAATCCAGCTTGGTATTCCCAAGTGGATCCGGTTGGTGTTCTACTCTGTTTAGGAGTGCTTTAGAAAGTATTTTGTACGCAACCGGGAGTAAGGAAATTCCCCTGTAATTATTGATATCCATTTTGTCCCCCTTTTTGTGCAATGGATGTATCAGCGCACATTTCCAATCCTGTGGTATCTGTTCCGTTCTCCAGATTTCTGGTATTAAATGATGAAGTTTTTGCGTCAAAGTAGTATCGTTGAGTTTCCAGTGTTCCTCAATAATTCCATCTTCTCCTGCTGCTTTGTTGTTTTTGAGTTGCTTGATAATTGTCGTAATCTCTTCCATATCAGGGGCTTGCGAGTCTGGATGCGTTAAACCCGAAAAGTCGAACTTAAGTTTTTCTTGGGGTGGATTGCAGTTGTGAAGGGCACTGAACTATTCGGCTAACATTTTGCAGTTATTTTCAATATCCTCGCAAGTTTTCTCTGAATGTTTTGTGAAAATCTCTACTATTATTATTGGTGAAATCCTTCTGTATTTCGTGACACCTATTATTATCATATCTCCGTTTTTCTCTTCTAATTACTTTGGAAGCCTGTTTTTGAGTTATAAGGAAGTTCTCCCAGTTTAACTCATTTTTATGGCCGTTAAATTTTTTCCATGCTCTTGTCGACTGCTTGGTCGCAAATTACGTTCCACCGGCGATGTTTCCTGGTGCCAGGAGGTTGCCCTAGTGTTTCTAGGATATTCTTTGTAAGGATTTCCCAATTCGTCGATTCTTCCTGATTGATTTGTGCAATGATTCTGTCCTTGTGAAGTTTCAGATATTCGAGATCCGACCTAACTTTTTTGAGTGTAAATTTTTTATTTCTATTTGGTTGAAATTTTGTGTTTATTTGGAGGAGATAGTGATCCGAATCAAAGACGCCTTTGCGAGTTCTGACATTTAAAATTTCCTTTACGTTGTTCTTGGAAATTGCGACATGATCAATTTGATATTCAGGTTTTTGAAATTGAGTACTCATGATTTTGAGTTCGAAGTTCCTACAGAACGCGATTAACCTTTCACCGTTCTTGTTGGTACGTTTTGTTTGGTTATAATATATATATATATATATATATATATATATATATATATATATATATATATATATATATATATAAATATATATATATATATATATATATATATATATTTTGTGTTTTATATATATATATATATATATATATAGCTATATAAACGGCTGTTACAAAAAAATTTCAAAGAGGTTCATACAGGTACATTATGAATATAGAAACTTACGGTATTAACCTGAAATTTTTTTTGTAACAGCCGTTTATATACTTTTCGAGCTATTGGCTCTCTTCAGAACGGCGCAGTTCAAGTTCCAGATGTTCGAACTTGGAAGTTAATTAAAACATAAAATTAAAACACAAAATTCCACATGCAGAATCGACCTCTTTGTGGCTTGAAATGAATGTCTCTGTTGGGTTCTGAAGACTGAATCAATTATCCGCCAGTGATATTTATTCCTTCCGGAAATTTTGTAACGACAATTTAGGTAATTCAAAGAGGTTCATACAGGTACATTTATGAAAATAGAAAAAAAGAACTCACTAAATTGACCTGCAATTTGTTTTCTCCAACAGCCGTTTACATATGTTTCAAGCTATTGGCTCTCTTCAGAACGGCGCAGTTCAAGTTTCATATGTTCGAACTTGGAAGTTAATTAAAACATAAAATTAAAATTTTTCACGTAGAAATTTGCGTGAAAACATCAAGCGGCACCGAAATTAAGGATGCCATTTCGGTACCTAGTTTCAGATCTAGATTAAGTAAATTTTTAGTTGTTGAATGTTATTACAGTCTCGAGTTTTTGTCAGAGTAATTTTTAATTGATAGTTAGATTTATTCATTAACTTGGTGCTGGTTTGTAAGCCCGTATATTTTCTTTCTTTTGTTCTTTTATATGACCTTTTCTACAATGTATTTTGCATTCAACAGAAATAAAGTATTTATCTATCTATCTATATTGTCACTAGGTACCGAATTGTATGTGTTTGCATATGCATTGACATATTAAAGCCATTCTCTGCGATGTATGATGATTTTTCGAGACTTGGTTTGAAGACATATTGAACAATAACCCAGGTTTCGAACGTTTCTGTCAAATTGATAGTTTCATTAATTTATGTACAATATAGACATCGTAATTAAATAATTTTGTTGAAAATTTCTATCGAGGTTCTTATGATTCTGAAATAGAAAAAAAACGAGATTGAAAATGTTTCTTAACTTCGAGATCCAGATTTCTTCCTGAGAGCCACTCGTTATTTGGTGGAACCTAAACTTGTAACTCCAGTTTTTAACTCCAAATTTCTATAAAAATATAAAATATCACTTTCAACAATCAGAAGAACTCATTTATCAGGTCAAATATTCGCAGTAAGAATAAGTTACTAATTGTAGCTGATTTGGAATTAAAAAAAGAAGATTTACTTTCATTTTTTTTCGTTCCTAGAATTTTTCATTCGATTTTGCTTATTCAGCAAAATTTCTACTTATATTTCGAACATTCTTCATGCGTATTACAAGTTTTTTATATTGCATAAAATCCGGTGTCTAATTATCACACTTAAATATTGATAGACATATAAACGTGTAGTAAGTATATAGTTGTAGACATTGAAATTATCTATTGATTTGTCTCAGATTTTCATTCTTTTTTTCGCAGGCCTCCGAGGAAGCGTTTAGTGCAAGTTACCCAAATGTTCGGACCGTCGCCATCAAGAAGGTATGCATGTTTTCTATAAGTATCGCATACATTCATTTTCATTACGAAATTTTCATTAGGTACATTAAACACATTCACATGAAAATTCATTTGATTATTTTAGAACAATCTATCACATTGTGGTTTATTACAGGTATCGAATATATCTTTTGCTTGAAACAGTTGAACAAAACGATTGATTTACTGAAAATTTTCAAATATAGACAACCGGAACTAAATTCATATATTTATAACTTTAACTCTTTTACCTCTATTGTCGAAACTGTTCATGATCATTCGCATGAATTTTAATACGGTAGCATTCATTTCACTCTTCTGATGCTTTCATATTAAGCCTTAAACGATTTGTTTTGGGGCTGCCAATGTATCTAGCGTGTCTTATTTTCAACGGATCCAGGTTCCATAGTATTTTTATTATTCACTTCACAGTTCTCGAAGTTGAACAATTTTCCAAATATACTTTGTTGTTTTTCAGGCAAAAAACTCAATTTTCGGGATATATTAATGAAAACGTTTTTTGCCGAAAGGGCTCTGGCAATTGGCAGACTCCTACATTATTAGCATATAGATACCTATAAACTAACACACCTATACACGTATATGTAGGTATATATTATAAATCCTTAATAATGCAATGTAGCGTCATTGAATCTGAGTTTTTCACACTTATCTAATCAGAAGCTCAAGCTTAAATCCTTCTGCTATAACATTTTATCGAATCTACTAGTTAGCTACGGAAACAAATCGTGTAGCTTCTGATTAATAGATGGCGCTCCTTCATAATATTCTCGAAAATAAAGTAAACTACTGTAATGTAGAAATATAATGAATCAGGATGAAAATGAATGTAACTATATACACTTTCATCTAAATGTGAATTTTTAGCGATTAATGGGTTTGAATAATTCAGAAATATATTAGCAGGTAAACGTATTCATTTAATTCTCCAATAAATTCCAAAAGGACAGAAATTAATTCACTATGAATCTATATTTCTATCAGTTCGATTCTCACTGAAGATATGAATAATGAAACAAATGAATATTTTTTGAAACACAATCAGAAATGTTTCTTTCGACTTTTATATTCATGTCAAATGCCAATACAACTTTAACAGTATAACTACTCCGCTCATTTTTTTCTGCTTTCACAATTTCAGATCAAAATATACATTCTGTTTCCTACTCCTAGTCGAATGTCAGTTTTTAAGGGGGTAACTTTTTTGTTCCACTTTGGTCAAAAAGTTTCGAATTTTTAAATAAATAGTGGTAATATTCTAGAAAATGAACACTTTTTCAATGATATAGATATTTCAATTCTAAATATTTTATTGAAATAGATATACAGATAGTGTGCATCAAGAGGTATTTTGAGACGTTGACAAATTTTTTCAATTTCATCAGTGGCGTTACTGATAAATTTGACATACGTACTTGACAGACCTTGATGGTACGGCACTAATTTCACATAAAATAAAAACTTTAATTGCATTTTCGAAATTTTAGTTCATTTCTAAGGAAATTGGATAACTCGATAGATAGATTTGTTTAGTTAGAAAAATTGAAAGCGTTTTTATGCATGATCATCGTTAATACTACAATATCAGGAAAATTAATTTCAATCTTCATGAGAAAAAAGTATAATTAATTCGTGAGCAGGTTTGGGCATCTGAAATTGTTTAGTCCATGTTTATCGCTTCAAGAATGAAATAAATTTCTCTTAAGATCTTGTAATATTAATGATATGATTATGACCTTACAGAGAAAACCTTTAAATTTTTAAAACTGAACCCGTGCATCGGAGTGAAACAATTTTTACCCAATTTTTTACAAAAGTATCGGAATTACGAAAATAATTTCCAATTCATAAAAAGTCAGTGGTGTACCATCAATGTCTGTCTAAATATCCAAGTCACATTCCGCACGAACTCCACTGGTAGAATTTATGAAAATGTATCATGCCTTACATCATATCTCTCGATACATAAAAACTCTATACCGAATTTCATTAAAATATTGGGACTTTATTTCCAAAACGTTAGATGCAAGGAATTATAGTACCTACATATCCAAAAATGAAAAACCAATTAAACCAAATAATTTGTTGTGTTACAAGCTTAAGCAACAATTCAAATAATTTTATATACATCTGAATGCTTCGAGAGAATTTTAAAATTTTGTCAGATTCAATTACACTTACAATCGCAGCTGCATTCATTCAACTATCTTTTGTGTATATAAAATAGATAACGAAGAAATATCAAAACACTTGAAATGTTACCTTAACCATCGGCCAATGCAATAAAAAGCAGGAAAAATATCAATAACTACTCAATATTGAAATAATAAGTTTTCGAGATCATTTATGTCTTGTTTCAATTGCAAATGTCTTTATTTGATAGTGTTAGCGTTTACTTGATATAAATCCATTATAATTGAATATGAACTCAAATTCAAACACTTGAACTTATGATTTACACTTTATTCACTACATAGCATGACGCGTTTCGTCGTTACAAACGACTTCTTCAGATGCTTACAGAATAATTATTCTGTATTATTCTGTGAGCATCTGAAGAAGTCGTTTGTAACGACGAAACGCGTCATGCTACGTAGTGAATAAAGTGTAAATCATAAGTTCAAGTGTCTGAATTCTGTTTGAAATTTTATATTCAAGCAAATGTCTTTGCAGAAAATCTTGAACCACTGCTCGAATAGGGAGTACTTTTTGGTTATTTTTCATGTTACAACCAGTATATCAAAATTTAACAGTATAGTTCTTGAGGACATAAGTACGAGGTTTGTTTGAAAGAAAAGGCGAATTTTTAATTTTTTCGGAAAGTATTTGTTTATAAATTTAATGGACGATGAATCCACTCTGTGATAGTTCATATTCAAATGAGAGGTAATAATAAATAACTTGTCTAAAAATCACTGACTGATTCTTTATTCGACTAGTTTCGAAGGAATAATAATAATAATAATTTATTCTTTCAGAATTATTAAAATGCAATAAAATGAAAATATGTCAACAGAAACAGTTTAAGAAATCTATACCACTGAAGAGCAGTACTCATAGAATTCATCAACAGTATAGGGTTCACATTCGATTATAAGCTTTCGTAACCTGTTCTTGAAATGTTTATCTTCGGATGAAGTACAAAAGCCTCTAGGCAGTCTATTGTAGAGCTTAAGGCACATGAATTCCACCTGGTTTTGAGTTAATGCAAGACGACATTTAGGCAAAAAATAATAATCCATCTTCCTAGTGTTGCTATGAATTTCATAATTCATGAACAATTTACGAATGTTATTAGGAATGATAATGCTGTAACATGTAATGCTGACATTCTTGATAATGCTGTAAAAGGCGAAACTAGTCGAATAAAGAATTGTTCAGTCGGTGATTTTTAGACAAGTTATTTATTATTACCTCCCATTTAAGTATGTATTTATTCATCAATATCCATTTTGTTTCCTTCAGATATAGAGCACTTATGACAGCGCTTCTTCCAAACTTCAAAGCACTTCTGAAATGCGTTTCTCGGTATAGTCATCAGCTCGTTCTTCGATTCCGACTTCACCTCATCAATTGTGGAAACAAACTTTCCTGAGAGCAAAAATCTGGTGTATACGGTGGTTCATGGATCTGGTGGTTTTAGTTGATTAGAGTGTTGTTTTCGACCGAAAAATTACGAATTAACATTGATGTGTGAGCTGGTGCATTATCGTGATGCAGAATCCATGATTTCTTTTCCACAATTCCGATCGTTTGGGTCGGTATTGCTTCACGCAAACAATGCATAATTTCCTTCAACCGTACGATCTGATGGAAAGAACTCATAGATGAACCACGACGTTGTAATCGAAGAAAACAGTGAGCGAAACCTTCACATTTGATAACTTGGCGTGCCTTTTTCGGTCTCGGCTCTTCTGTCTCTTCCATTGGGTTGATTGGGGCTTGGTTTCAAAGCTATAACCATATATGTACCTACATTTCGTCACCAGTTATGACGTTTTTGAGAAAATCTGGATCGTCGTTGACGTCATTGAAAAATTCCCAAGCGATATTAATGCGACGTTGCTTTTCCTCGATATTTAGCAATTTCAGAACAATCTTGGCTGCCACACGTATCTTAATGGAAACATACGAAAGAATTGCATACCACGAACCGATTGATATGTCAAAATCCTCTGCAATTTCCCAATAGTGATTGGACTGTATATATTCAACAGGGCGTGTCAAAACCATTTTCTTCATTGTTTCGTTGTTTTCTTCGGTTGTTAACGTGCTTGCAACTCTAGGAAGCTCAACCTCATCAACATTTTCTCGACCTTCTGTGAAGTGCTCGTACCACTTATATACTTTTTTTTGAGACAAAGTAAACTCGCCAAACGCCAAAGCCAACATTTGAAGTGCGTTAGAGCACTTAATCTCCGTTTTAACGCAAAATTTAATAGACATTCTCTGATCCACTTTTCTCAAAAGTAAGAAATAGAAGAACAAACAAAAAGGTGTCACCTTTTCAGTTGTCAAAAACAACTGAATGACCAAAATGAACCAAAATGAGTGATAATTTCAACATGTGAGGAACATACGTATAACGAAAAAAAAATTTCTATAATTGAATGTGCGTAACCTTCGAAAATTCAAAATTCACCTTTTCTTTTAAACAGACCTTGTATATATGAATTTTTCTCCTCGAATGGGCCCGAAAAATGTTCCCTTATATTGGCATTCAATTAGAGAGCATCGCCGTAAAGGTATCAAGAACATCTACTAACCACCATTGTTGAGGTTCTTGTGGTAGAGGTCATACGTATTTTATTTTATACCTTTGAGAGCTCATCAAGCCATCTTCAATCAGAAATTGATTACTGAAAATCCAATTCCGCCTCATTAAATGCCACGACATGGAAAAATCCAATTGAGCGAATATTTTTGGGGTAGGCAGAATATGAGTAAATATTTCGCATGAGAAATTTGAGCTTTTTACTGAATACCAGTAAGCTGTGCTGTTTCACTCACTGAAATTCAATATTCTGTTGGCTGCGGCAATACGTGAAGGTTTTTATCAAGTTTACTCGTCAGGTTGAAATTCAACTGCATTTCTTTTGATGTTATGGTGAAAAAGCGAAGTATTTGGAAATTGGTTTTCACTAAAAAATTGTGCAGTATATGAAGTTTATTTTCATCTTCATTCGAAGAAACGAAATAATCTAATTTTACTCTATCATATGGCTTCTGAAATGAAAACATTGCTTCTGGTATATATTGTTTAACCGAATAGATCTTTGAAACAACGAAAACTGTTTTCATGAAATTCGAGTGAGAACGGTGAAAACAAATTCCCTCATTTTTATATTTGAATTGGTTATTCTGTATATGTTTGCAGATTTTTTTCTTTCAAATTCACTATAAAGCGTCTACCATAACCATAAATATAGCGTCTACCAAACGCTATATTTGAAAACAATAATCTTGCGAACAAGCAGCAAATGTCTAATGTCTATTTTTCAGTAGGAATAAAAATGTTCCTTATAATGGGTGATTTTTTAAGCATAGTTTTTTTTAAATCGAATAAAACACTCCATTTGCACCATATATTCAAAATTTATATTGAAATTGATAACTTGGCTTTTGCCATTCACATGTTAAAGATAACTTCATGTAAATGATGTCTGCGGCTCCGTATCAAATGGTCCATTCGGAAGGTCCAATTTTGCATCACTTTTTCGAGCATTTCGGCCTGTATCCCACGAATTACGCCTAATATGTTACACTGCAAGGCTTCAATCGTGTTCGGCTTGTCCACATACACTAACGACTTTACATAACCCCACAAGAAATAATCCAGAAGCGTCAAATCGCATGTTCTTGGTGGCCAATTCACAGGGCCATTTCGAGAGATAAGCTGTTCACCAAATTCATCCTTCAAGATGTCCATTGTTTCACGAGCTGTGTGGCATATGGCACCGTCTTGGTGAAACCACATGTCAACCAAGTTCAACTCGGCCAACGTTCGCCGTTGACGGTAACGTTTCTTCCACGCTCGTCTTTGAAGAAAAATGGTTCCATGATGCCACCAGCCCATAAACAACACCAAACTGTCGTTTTTTCGGGATGCATCGGTAATTCTTGTAAGGCATGTGGCTATTCATCACTCCAGATGCGACAGTTTTGTTTATTTACATATCCGTTGAGTCAGAAATGAGCCTCATCGCTGATTACAATTTTTTTATAAAACAGCGGATTTTCGTTAAGCTCTTCTAAGGCCCATTCACCAAAAATTAGACGTTGTGGTAGGTCATTCGGCTCCAATTCTTGTAGAAGTTGAATTTTATAAGCCTTTAAACCCAAATCAACACGTAAAATTTTCACATGCCCAACACATGAGTAGCACATGCCCAATTGCTGAGAACGGCGACGTATTATTTCACGATCCTCATTAACACTGTACGCTATGGCTGCAATACTCTGTTCAGTATGCACTGTACGCATACGAGACAATGGTTTAATGTCCAACAAAGTAAACTTGGTGCGAAATTTAGTGATAACAGCACGAATTGCTGATTCTCCAGGTCGATTATAACGACCATAATATGGTCGTAACAAACGATATACATTTTTCACAGAGCACGAATTTTTATAGTAAATTTCAACAATTTTCAATCGTTGCTCGTTTGTGAGTCTTTCCATGATGAAATGGTTGAGTATACTGAAAACTTTTCACTTTAACAGATGACGTTTGGATGCCATCACCATCCAGTGCCGCCAACCTGAAAAACTTAACTCTTGAAAAATCACCCGTTAAGTATTATGCAATACTATCATCATCGAAAATGTCATTTTTGATTCCAACATCATGTAAGGCATTAATGAAGTATGCAAGTGTGTTGAAAAATAAAAATTTTTTGTGTACCTCTTCTGATGAAGCTTAAAAGTCAGCGGATGAGCTACCTGGACCAAAACAAGTTATTTATCTTCTGTATGGAATTCCGGATTTGAATAAACTTCATTGACAATATATGTCTAATCTATCTTTTACATTGTGGAAAGAACTATTTGCGTAGTACACAATTCAATTAGAATATTTTATATCCGCATTTATCACTAATAATACATAAAATATACATATGTGACTATTTTCCACATCACTGTAAAAGTTTGTAGCAATATTGTTAATCATGTTAAAGTGACAAAATTAATATCTCTTTCAGAGAATTGAACTTTTCCTAATTCCACAAATCCACGAACAAATCTCCATTTTCAAAGAAATCCTGTTTATTGACACCATCCAATAAAAATAAAAGTTCGAAAGACAGGAACTATTTGTGTAGTATACAATTCAATTAGAATATTGTGTATTGTGCATTTTTTACCAATAATACATAAAATTTACATATGTGACTATTTTTGACATCACGTTAAAATTTTGTATCAATATTGTTAATCATATTAAAGTGACAAAATCAGTTTCAGGAAAATGCAAGGCACAAAGAACTGAATATTTTATGGGATCCCAATTATCTGGTGGTATAGATTTCATCCATTTACTCTTTGAAAATTCATTTTTAGGGAAACTGAATGTCGATACTAGTTGCCCACCTGCTCGCAGGGTGCTGTTATAATTTGATTTACAACCAGGAATGCAACAAGTTTTCGTTATTTTAAGAAAATATTCTCACTAGAAACTCACCTATTCCAAGCTTGAAACTTACTGAATCATCTACGGAATACCTATCCTCTACACTATATTTCACAAAAAAATTATTTTTAAGTAATCCGTACTCAAATCGGTTCACACAAAACACTTCGTTTTTATAATTTGATATTATGTTATCCACAAACTATCAACACTAGCACCTAAATAACACTATAGAAAATTGATGAATAGAGGATTAAAACTGAAATCGTAAAATATTCAACTTCAAACTAAGAAAGTCTTAAACAACACAAAATTGATTTCGTTTCACTGAAATTTGTAAACAAAGTAAACACTCTGTTTTTTATAGTTTGATGTTGAGATTTCAACAAATTATCAACATCAACACTTGTATTACACTGTACGCAATTGAAAAATATAGAATTTATATCAAAAGCTCAAATTATTTAACTTCAAACTGCGGAAGTTTTGAGAAGCGTCCTATTTGCATTAGTTAACCAGCTCAACTGAAGGCGGGATTGTTGGACCACTATCTTCTTTCAACAGATGTTCATTTCATGGCCTGTATTGTAGGTAGCCGTGACTCTACCTTTAGAGGTCGTATACATGTATTACAAATTCGGAATGTTGAAAGAAATTAATGTTGCCATTATTTCATTTTTATGCTATTAAATTATAAGTCGAATAAATAAAAAACTATACCTACCATAGAAAAACTGATCGTCTCTTCGAACTGGCATTACTTCCATATTATGGCCTTCCATTTCCATTTTAACCATCTTCTATCCATTTCCTGCTGCTGTAATTCGAATTGACATTATGATTGATGACGATATAATGCCAACGTCTCAAGTGTGGGGGCGAGAAAGAATGAGGTAAATTACATTCATGGCCCTTCAGAGCAAGTTTCCCGATAATTTCTTGACCTGTGGAGAATAGAAAAGTAGAATCGAATTTGAGGAAGGATACGAATATACACTATTTCGTGTCGTGAACGACATTTCCTACCTCGAAGGAAGAATTTAATCAGGATGAAAATGTAGCTATTTCCTATTACGTTTCATTTTCAATGAAATAAGGATCGAAGCTAAAATCTGCGGTTCCAAATCACTTCCAGATCCGTTTACACGTCTTTCGTATTTGATATTAGATCTGGATAATCATCAATTCGGAAAAATGGATCTCGATTACTTATTTTATCCGTCTTTGGAACTTTTATTTTTATTGGATGGTTTCAATGAACAGGATTTCTTTGAAAATGGGGATTTGTTCGTGGATTTGTGGAATTAGGAAATATATAATTCTCTGAAGGAGATATTAATTTTGTTACTTTAACATGATTAACAATATTGCTACAAAATTTTAACGTGATGTGAAAAATAGTCACATATGTAAATTTTATGTATTATTAGTAATAAATGCGGATATAAAATATTCTAATTGAATTGTATACTACGCAAATAGTTCCCGTCTTTCGTACTTTTATTTTTATTGGATGGTTTCAATGAACAGGATTTCTTTGAAAATGGGGATTTGTTCGTGGATTTGTGGAATTAGGAAATATATAATTCTCTGAAGGAGATATTAATTTTGTTACTTTAACATGATTAACAATATTGCTACAAAATTTCAACGTGATGTGAAAAATAGTCACATATGTAAATTTTATGTATTATTAGTAATAAATGCGGATATAAAATATTCTAATTGAATTGTGTACTACACAAATAGTTCTATCCACAATGTAAAAGATAGAGTGGACATAAATTTTCAATGAAGTTTATTCAAATCCGGAACTCCATACATAAGATAAATAATTTTTTTGGTCCAGGTTGTTCATGTGCTGAGTTTCAAGTTTCCAATTCATCAGAAGAGGAACACAAAAAATTTTATTTTTCAACACACTTTCATACTTGATTAATGCCTTGAATGATGTTGGAATCAAAAATAACATTTTTATGGTATTGCATAACACTTAACGGGTGATTTTTTAGGAGTTTAGTTTTTCGGTTGGCGGCACTGACTGGTAATGGCATCCAAACGTCATCTGTCAAAGTGAAAAGTTTTCAGTATACTCTGCCATTTCATAGTGAAAAGACTTACAAACGAGCAAGGATTGCAGATTGTTGAAATTTACTATCAAAATTCGTGCTCTGTGAAAAATATATCGTTTGTTACGACCATATTATGGTTGTCATAATCGACCTGATGAATCAACAATTCGTGCTGTTATGACCAAATTCCGCAGCACGTTTACTTTGTTGGACATTAACCATTGTCTCGCATGCGTACATTGCGTACTGAAGATAATTTGGCAGTCGTAGCGTACAGTGTTAATGAGGATCGTGAAATGTCAATTCGTCAGCGTTCTCAGCAATTGGTCTCAACCACATGAAAAATTTTACGTGTTGATTTGGGTTTGAAAGCCTATAAAATTCAACTTCTGCAAGAATTGAAGCCGAATGACCTACCACAACGTCTAATTTTTGATGAATGAGCCTTAAAACAGCTTAATGAAAATCCGCTGTTTTATCGAGAAATTGTGTTCAGCGAAGAGGCTCACTTCTGGCTTAACGGATATGTAAACAAACAAAACTGTCGCATCTGGAGTGATGAACAGCCACATGCCATACAAGAATTATCCATGCATCCCGAAAAAATGACAGTTTGGTGGGGTTTATGGACTGGTGGCATCATCGGTCCATTTTTCTTCAAAGACGACCGTGGAAGAAACGTTTTTTTGCCCCAGTTGGCCGAGTTGAACTTGGTTGACATGTGATTTCATCAAGACTGTGCCACATGCTGCACAGCTCGTGAAACAATGGACATGTTGAAGGATGAATTTGATAAGCAGCTTATCTCTCGACATAGACTTGTGAATTGGCCGCCAAGATCATGCGATTTGAAGCCTCTGGATTATTTCTTGTGGGGTTATGTTGAGTCGTAAGTGTATGTGGACAATCCGAACTCGATTGAAGCCTTACATGATAATATAACACGCGTAATTCGAGGTATCCAGCCGAAATGCTCATGAATTTGCATGCAGTTATCTTTAGAATTTATTGTTTTACTCGATTTAAAAAAAAACTACGCTTAAAAAATCACCCATTATAATAAAAACTCAATTAATATTTTAATATAATTTTCCATCTCCGATTACACATGACCTCCATAAAATATTTATCGATGTTCTGAGTTTGAAACGTTTTTCAATTGAATGTTTCATTCATTCATGCTTAAGATTATATACAGGCTGTTTCCTAAGTAATCTGATATATTTTTGATGGCGCTGCGTCACTCATTTTCAGAGAAAGAATTTTTCAAGTCGAGAAACTGCGAATTGAGTGGTTTTTTCAATTCTATAGCATCACCAACATTGTGGTGAACATAAAAAAAAATAGGAAATTTTTTTCAAAAATAGCAAAAACAATGTCCAAAATGTGCACTTTCAACTAAAAATCCATTGTATTACCGGGTATGTCAGAATTGTTACCAATAACAATTACCTTTACTCACAATACTTTCACAATACCTTTACCTACAATAACAATACCTTTGTTTGAAGATCTGCTAGAATTAATATCAGGGTTGTGTAAATGAAAGATTTTAAGTATCTTCACACAAAAATGCATAGAATTGTTTCTAGCTGACCTTCTACTTGAACTTACTTAAAATAAGCAAGGATATTTTTTACTACTCTTGAAAACCAGTAGCGTAACTAGGAAAAATTATAGACCATGGACAAGCTTCCATTGCCCATGAATTTCAATACAAATTTTTGTAATAAATACATGCCTGAAACAAACTTGAAATTGAATGATTATTGCAAACACAAAATCATCTGAAACACCCCATAACTGTTGAACTGAAAGAAATAAAAAATCAGTGAAGGAATTCAGTGAATATATAGAAATTAATATAGAAATAAACCTTATCGCCTCAAAAATTTCAATGAAACTTCCTTTAATTGGAAACGAACTTATATTGTAATTAAGACTGGAAGAGAACAAATTACTAAAAAAGATCAATGAAATATTGATATGTAATTCACTTGAGAACGTTAAACAGTTTTCAAGTGCATTCCATTTGTTGAACGTGGCGTACTGATGAGTACCTTGTAGTACGAAACAGTGACTGTGTCACGGTTTCAATAAATGTAAGCATCGATTTCAAGATTCTTCAACATTTATTCCATGAAGGAAAATGGAGAATCTAATATTCTCTAACATTGATACCTAGAAGGACAATGGAGACATCGCATTGTTCATGTTTCACATAGCCAGCTCTGCTATAATATTCTTTAGAATAATTTGTCGAAAATTATCGAAACAAAGTTATAGTGTACTTTGATATCGAATATCTTTAAGTAGTATTATCTACAAGTGCGATAATATAGCACGAGAGATTTCTTTTTTTTCTTATATATATATATATATATATATATATATATATATATATATATATATTTATATATATATATATATATATATATATATATATATATATATATTTATATATATATATATATATATATATATATATATATATATATATATATATATATATATATATATATATATATATATATATACCCTCTCAGCCTTTCTTATCCTTTCACTTACAATTTCAAGTTTTTTTCAGACATAAATTTGAGAAATTTGTATTCAAGTTCATAGAAATGAAGGCCCAACATACTACCCAAGAAACAACATTGTGAGGCGTATATTGTAAATGAAAATGAAGAGAATATTATAGTTAAAATGAATTTCAGCTCCATTGAATAACGAACTTATTACAAACAATTCAACGCCATGTAACTTGCCATCAACGACAAAACTTATACATGTTTGTAGAACTTTCCATCTGATAATTGAGCGACGAAAAGCCAACATCAAAATTTCAGATTACTCAGATAGAGTAATATAATAACACTCAGTATATAAAAAATATAAATTTATGCAGTGTGCTCAAGGAGCGATAAACTTAGTTCATCCCCGTCCGTTTCTTGAAACTAATTGCGTATACTTCAGTTCAATTTTTTTATGTGCACATGTGTGTTCGTTCCCACGATGGGGTTGGACGATAAGTTTCACCCTCGCATTCGAAATTCGCGATAATGTCAGAACTCTCCTCACCCATCTGCCAACTCTGTTCCTAACGAGAAAAGTTATGTCGCCGTCATTCTGCCGAATTTCTGTGGAATAGTGTTGGAATTGGATGTGGGACTTAACGACGTTCCGGCTTGAACGGAGCACTTCTCCTGCCCCTAGATAACGATGGATTCGATTAACACTACCCCGCTATCGAGATCTACGTAAATCTACTATGTATTACCCCAAGTCGAGTACGTGAATTTCGATTCACTTGAATAGCGAAAAATTTTTAATAAGCATCTATTTCTTTATTTACGATCTGAAGGACAATTACGATGAAATCAAGATCTTCACAGGGAAAAAATTTTCGAAGAACACAATTTTTTCAATTTTTGAATGCGTTTGTCACGAAAACGATAGTTTTTCAAAAAAAAAACTGTCGTTTTCGTAGAGCAGACAATTTTTATAGAGTATTAGATGATCTTCAACATGGGTCACCAAAGACTTTCATTAGAGATTCGTTTTCCAAAAATATATGAAACTCGCGGACCCGAAGGGTGCAAAAATAAACGAAAAAATTAATTCAAAATAAATTGAAATAGTATTGAACAATAACCAGATGACTAAAAACAAAAATGAAATATTGTCTATTACTAACGAAATATGTTTTAATAAAAATATAAAATCGATTGTTAGTATTATCTAGTAAACCTTATATTATAATAAACTGTACTAATTATTTAGTATGTAAAATATTGAATATAATAATAAAAAGAAGTAGGTGCCAAGGCTTTTCACAATATTGATAAGAAAATAACGTTTTTTGCTTTCTACTTTCCGTCCAAATTTTGGAATGAAGTTTTTGCAGGCTATTGTCATCAAATCTTGAGAATATTCATCGTCGAGTCGTATTGGAATTTATTTTTAATTTATGTATGACACAGAGTAAGAAGTTTCAAGGCTGTTTTTGTCAATTTTTCAAAAACACATGAAATAAACTAAAATTTATTGAGAAAATTTCTTACATTGTAAAATTACATTCATTCAATTGATACAATAGTTTCAACTAAAAAGAATATTCTCAAAAGGACTGACTTCAGTTTTGAGTCTGATATTCCATTCAGCCCTCGAACAAAAATTTTGGTTCAAACAAAAATATTGATTAAATTTATATTCACAATATTATACAACTTTATTTGAAAAGAAAAGAAAAAAATTACCTCAGAAATATTAAACATTTGGGATAATTTCACATGGTGAAGGACATTTGTAGTAAAAAAATATTCAAACATATGATACAAAAAATTTATTCATACATTACTGCCTATATTCGAATCATCGAAGTACTCTGCCACACTATAGTATGCCTTTTTAAGAGTAGAGATTTAACTCTCCTCTCAAACAAATGAGCTTTCAGTACTTTCAAATTCGATGGTAAATGCTTGAAGATTTCAATACTCTAATAATAGAGAGAGCGCTCAAATTGAGCTGTTTTATCCATAGGAATAAGTAGCACATCACTGTTCCACTCATGATTTCTATTCAATTTAATAAACCTATCTTCATTTTCTTCAACATATAGCAAACATCCATAAATATATAAACACGGTAAGGAGAGTATGTAATTATTAATGAAGATAGGTTTACAAGATGTTCTTTGATGAATATTGAATATTAATCGAAGTATCTGCTTCTGTATAATAAACACCCTATTCATTTCTGTAGAGCAGCCCCACAGCAGAATATTATAATTGAAATATTTGATTAAATTAATATCTTGGCTTAATGTTTCACGATTTATTCAACAATATGAATAGTCAACATGTTTCGAGCGTTAGCTCATTTAAATTTTGACATTTAAAACATGCTCACAAACACAAACTCATTTAATTTTTGAACATGTTGACTATTCATAGTTAAATGAATCGTAAAATATTAAGCCAAGAGTTCAATGTAATCTAATATTCAATTATGTTTCACCAAGAGTTAAGCGAGAATTCAATCTCAGTCATTGAAATATTTAATAATGTTGTTGTTTACTTGATGTAAATCCATTAGTTTTAAAGAAGATGCCCCTTCTTCGACGAGCAAAAATTACGTACTACAGAAATGCGTATGTTGCGATGAGCAGGAGGAGTTACAATGAGAGACAAAATGAGAAATGAATTCATCCGGGTTAGTTTTAAGGTTTGTTTTTAGAGTTTGTCCGATCTCGGACAAACTCACCGAGTCCAGTCTAAGATGGTATGGTCATGTTAAGCGACGTCATGAAGACTATATAATAAAAAAGTTCGTTTCCATTGCTACACAAAAAGAGGGATAGGTAGACCACCAACTTCTTGGTTGACGAATGTCCAGAGGGACATGAAGAGGTTGGGGCTATCGGATGATAATGCTAACCAGCGGAAGGAATGGCGCCTCAAGATCAAGAAAGCCGACCAAGTATAACGGGACAAGGCGAGGTCAAAGAAGAAGATAGAACATTTCCTTTATGAGAAGTAGCGAATATTATACTTCAGAGTATTATTTTTTGTCTAATTCATGCTTACCCTTTCAACCATTCTGACATTACTGAGTAACCAACAACCATTTAAACTTAAGATTTGCCATAGAAGAAATCATTTAAGAATCGTGAAAGTACTGAAAGTTCACAACATGATTTGAATAGAGTTGCTTCATGTACCTACAAATTATTAGCTTCGAAAAGTTAACGAAAAAATTAACGATCGTTTTTTTTTTTTTTTTTTTTTTTTTTTTTTTTTTTTTTATATTTAATAGTGTTGGCGTTTACTTGATGTAAATCCATTATAATTGAATATAACTTGAATTCAAACACTTGAACTTATGATTTACACTTTATTGACTACATAGCATGACGCGTTTCGTCGTTACAAACGACTTCTTCAGAAAGATCATTATTATTCTGTAAGCATCTGAAGAAGTCGTTTGTAACGACGAAACGCGTCATGCTATGTAGTCAATAAAGTGTAAATCATAAGTTCAAGTGTTTGAATTTAAGTTATATTCAATTAACGATCGTTGCTGACATGAATTCATTTCAAAAATTGAAATGGTAAACAAAGTACTTTTTAGATTCACAGGCCTTCATTCAAATTGTGATGTACGTTCCACCTTTAAAATCGACTGCTGCAGACTCTCAGTCTTCTCAGCTTGCAGAAGCTATGGTAGGGCTGAAAGGTACCTCACTATTGTTGGATAAAATTTTGTGAATCTAGAAAGCAATATTCAAATTTTCAGTCTACTTTTCATAAGCTTCAAATTTGAAAAATTTCAAACCGTAAAATAATATACCTAAATAATATCTGATGTTCACCAATCGTTTCATTCAAAAAAAAATGAAACGCCTTCTAAATATATACACCTACTTTTATTGAACAAATCTTTTACATTTGGTACCTACCTATAAATAATTGAACTAACGTTTCGAGTCTCATGTATATTTTTCCATGATTTTTCACTTGCAATATTAACTTGAAATTGCAATTATTTCGAAATGTAATTAGCTGTTGGAACATGTGAGAATCATCAATCAGTCCATAAATTGTCAGGTAGAACTTCACCTTGCGATAAAATTTTTCTCGGAACAGATACGGAAATGTTGATAACATTGCATAATAATATAGTGATTTGTTTTAATGATTCAACTTTATGTCCTTAGGAACAAGTGTGAGCTGATTTCACAACAAACACTAAAAAAGATTTATTCCTTCTTTATCATTTATTTCAAGATTGTAGTTCTGACAATCTACGTAATTTTCATCACTCTTCAACACAGCCGGGTTGTATATGTATATGCTATAATATATATATATATATATATATATATATATATATATATATATATATATATATATATATATATATATATATATATAACTATACTTAGTTGTGTATTTGTTTTCTAACAAATATACAACTACGAAATCTTAGTTGTATATTTGTATATTTTCTACATTTCGTTGGAATATCTGACTTAAGAAATTGATTTTCTGTGTTCATCTCCAGGTATACGATCTTTCGTTAAATATCATTGTATTCTATGGTCCCCACTCCAAGTTAGTCATAGAACATTCCTCGTATGTTCTGTGAAAATAGCTATAAGTACTGACTTTGTAAGATTACACATAGTATTAATCCAGCATTTAATAAAGAAGTAGTACTTCGAAACGTCGTCATGCGTATTTTATATCAAATTATGAGAAAATTTTAAATATTTTTGTATCATGAAATATATATTTTTTATTCATAATTCATGTATTAATTCAATAAATATATTAAGTTTTTTTGCATCACAAATAGGGGTAAAACAATAAATCATTACAAAACTTTCAGAATCACTTATAACAAATTGATACAATAAGTTCTTAAATTTCTCATAATTATTGAAATTTTTAACGATCTCAGTTGATACATTGAACATTCTTAGAGCTGTTTTACTCTTACAGCTGTCAAAATAAAAATCATTTATAATCTGCTGTTTTATCGTGTATTTGACTGACGAATCGCAATTTATCGTTGTTAAAGGAGCAACTGTAGTTCAACTTTTAATTCTACCTATTCTTTTGAAAGACAAATGTTTCTAGAAATTTGATGTCTAATATATTCACGGTTTATCAGTTAATCGATTTGGCCGATACTTGATGAAAATCTAAATAAATAATTCAAAAGAAAGTAAGTAGTTTTTTAATTTTCACTATAATTAAGTTGAACATAACAATTTTGTTTCGCCAACACAGTGGCTTCATCAGATGTAGATGATAATCAGTTTATCATAGTGAAAATGCAAAAACTACATAGTTTCATTTAAATTATTCACGAAATATCATCTTTTCAAGATTATATTCGTTAATAGATAACTATCGTTATATTATAACATTTCAAATTGTACGTTCTCAAAGTATTTCATTTTATCAAAAAGCTGCTTTTATTCAAGTTTATGCTCATAGTGTTGCCACATAGCTTATATGAATAGCTATGATACAGAAATTCTGATTGACTTTAGTCACCATGTCCTCCAAATTATCATCACTTGGTACATCATTGTATCGTCAGCAATTGATAATATTTTAAAATATTTTATCACCTTACCCAAGTCGTTTATATATAACAAAAATAACAATGAACCCAACACAGTTCCTTGCGGTACCTCATATTTCGTTTTCATAAATATGTGACCACATTTCACTTTCTGTACCGATTGAAACTGTACTAATATATTCTTTAATGAATGAAAATAATAAATATAATAATAATTTAGCAAATCGCAAATCGGGATTTCACAGAATGCAAAATTGACAATTGATGCAGAGAATGAAGCAATCAAGTTATTCTACTTCTGCAGCCATACATAACAGAAAAATTAAAAATAAAAAGAGGAAAACTCATAAACTTCTTCCAAAAAAGCAATCCACCTTTTCATTTTCACTTTGAGGGATCCTTTTACTTTGGCACTAAGGCGCTCTTCAATTTTTTTTTTCAATTTTATTTTCTGACGGTTTTTCAACTTCGTTGTAGTACCTCACGGCTTTATTGAAGGTAGATCTCCTGAATATTTCGAAATGAAACTGGGGAGAGTTTGGAAATTCCACATTGCTTAAATAATATCGTGCAAGTTTCACATGGATCAAATTATCAGTACATCGGGAATTGGAGTAATTATAAAATCCTCACTAGCATTCTTATTATTCCAAACCGGTAATGGAGATATTTTATATCAATATCTCCATCGGTATTGAATAATCGGTTTGATTAGTCAATATGTTGTTTTTTGTTAAATAAATGTTTTGTGTGTACTAAAATTGATGTGAATGATCTGTTAAATATATTTGTCTGTGTTTTTGTCAGTGTCTGTGTCAGGCTTTTTCAATGCAAATGTCTTGAATAAAATTTGTGTGTTAAGCATGTATTCAACAAATCCAAATTCAAAAACTTCCTTAAAACAACTAACTTATTTGTTAACTAACAGATAAATTAGTTGTATAACTAACTTAAAAACTCAATCGTGAGCAACCATTTTGGTGTAGGACATAGGTTTCTTTCTCATTTAAGTTCATATTATCTGACATATTTCAGTTTTAATAACAAAAGTTACGTTTTCAGGCCTTTTTAATAATCGTCATGTTTTCCATATAGGAAAAAATTGATTTATTAATTCGAAAACTATTCCTACCTGAAGAATAGAGTGGTAAGAAGAATTTTCAACTGTGCTGTTCAATATGAACATATTCACTCACAAAATTGAATGTAGAAAACTGACAAAAAACAATGTTCTAATGGAACCTTATAGTTTTCAATTAATTTGATAATATCATTGATCGATTTGGCCGATACTCGATGAAAATCTTAATACATAATTCAAATAAAACTAAGTAGTTTTCTGATATTCGCTATAATTAATTAAAAACATGAGAATATTGTTTCGCCAACACAGTGGCTTCATCAGATGTTGATGATAAACTAGTTTAATCATCATTAATCATCATCATTTCACCTACTTTATCATCAACATCTGATAAAGCCACTGTGTTAGCGAAACAATATTGTCATATATAGTGAAAATCAGAAAACTACTCAGTTTTATTTAAATTAATTTGATAATATTTAACAATTAAATAAGAGTTAATTTGCTTCAAGACTTTTGAGTAAAATAGCCAGCCAAATGAATTATTTTCATACAGAAACGGTAATTGTGATACTGATGAAAAGAAAACCAACACCTGTAGTTATCATGTTATAGTTTTGCAGATATAAAGCAAATAGAATACTTTTTGATTTTGCAATTTTCGAATTTCTCCCATGCATATACAGCTCCCATTTAAAAATATTATATCAAATGTAGATATATAGCATTCTCAAAAAGTACTAGAAAATTCCTCTCCACTAAGGTTATCTTAAATTAGGACCTTAAATATTTCCAGCTAATGAATATATATGTTGAATCTCGTATACAAAGCTTTACAAAAAACCATTTCCATTTTAACAACCGTTTTTCCGTATTAATAAAATTTCGTACGGTAAAACGAAAATATACAGACTAGTTACACAATACGTAATTCCAGTTTAGAATAGAGGTATTATATAGGAATGACAACCAAATAAATTGATATATTCATTCGAAATGCACCGATGTCAGATACATAATAGTCCTCATTCATCATCGTACATCTCTTTACACGAATAGATTGCAAATATGTCATGTTATTTCTAAATGTACGATTCAACTTATTCAGGGTAACCAGAGTCTCGGGATTATGATAATAGAGGGCAAGCATGCTGAAGTTGGACAGGGTATATTCATATCAGACATCCAAGAAGGCAGCTCTGCAGAAAAGGTAAATCGTTTTGTTTGTTTTTCTTTCCGACAATGTAACCAATAAAACATAGACGATGTCGTATTTTTGAAATATTGTAAATACTTCACAAGCTAATTAGATATTAATAGAGGAAGTAGCCAATTAAAAAGTCATAGTGTGAGTACATCATTAGGTAATAATATAGGTATATCAGATGTACCTATATTATCTTATTATGTAAGATGAATATATATTTAGGTAGCAGAGTAGTAGTGAACGGTTGTGAATTAGTCGATTTTATTAAATTTCATTATATTTATTTTTGTTTCATTTAATTAGGGATTATCCAATTATTTATACAATAATTGAATAATCAGAATTTTTATCGAAAAAATGAGAAACTTAAGCATTTAAAAATTTTAATCTTCATCAAACAAATACTAGTTTTCATTTCCTCACCATATAAGGGGTGTTTTTTTTAGAGGTATGGAACTTTAAGTTGGCATTTCTGTTGAAGATGGCGACCAATTCAACAGCTGAGAAGTGATTTATTCTCAGTTTGGTTTGGCAAGTCATCATGAATTGACTCACGCGTGAACAACGCTTGCAAATAGTGCAAAAACGAGATTGCCGTTGTTCCCGATTTTCATAAGCGAATTTTGTTTAGCGATGAAGCGCACTTCTGGTTGAATGGCTACTTCAACAAACAAAACTGCCGCATTTGGTGTGAAGATAATCCTCAAGTGTATGTCAAAACACCGTTACATCCAGAAAAACTGCATGTTTAGTCGCTTTATGGGCTGGTGGAATCATTGGTGCGTACTTCTTCAAAAACGATGATGACCAGAACGTTACAGTCAATAGTAATCGGTATAGAGTCATGATTACTAACTTTTTCATTCCTGAATTGAACAACCATGATGTCCAGGAGCTGTTGTTTCAACAAGACGGCGCAACATGTCACACAGCTCGTGCCACAATCGATTTATTGAAAGACACGTTTTGTGACCGCCTACTTGACGTTTTGGACCTGTGAATTGGCCTACAAGATCTTGTTATTTAACACCGCTAGACTACTTTTTGTGGGGCTATGTAAAGTCATTGGTGTATGCGGATAAGCCACAAACGCTTGACCATTTGGAAGACAATATTCGCCGTGTTATTGCCGATAAAATGTAATGCCACAAGATTATCTTTCGAATAAAAAAAAATTCTTGTCAATCGAATGATCCATCGTTGTTTTATTGCAATTTAAAGTTCTCTACCTCTGAAAAGAACACCCTTTACAATATTCAACTTATTTTTTTTTTAACAGTCTCATTATTTCGAATTCATTTTCTACTTGATATTTCAGTGGAACCTACAGTTTATTCAACGTTTTTACTACAGCCATTGTGCATAAAATCTCTTTACTTCAACTATAAAATGAGTCTTAGCTTTTCACCACTGAATTCATAGATGACATTCACATATACGTTTCCTTTTCATTATATTGATATTTCTCATTCTAAATTTTGTATTCTCTTCACTTATACATTAATTCACAATGAAAATGTTCCGTTGAATTTATTCCCTTTTTCTTTGAAATTATTTCCAAATTACCTTGAAAATTTCAGATTATTATTTTCACGAGGACTGGACTATGTGAAATGAAAACAACCATAAAGCGTCTTGTTAATTTTAATAAACATGATTATTATAACCATTAGATTACCAACTAAATATCTATAGTAAAACAGAGAAATATACCGAAACTGTAGTTGCAAATATTGACGCAATTTATCTTCATCAAACAAAACCTCTGTTCTTCTTCACACTCTAAATAGAAAGATATCTCACTAGTTAGTGTTATTATCGAGTAAATTTAAATATTCAATACGGGAATATTCTTATACGTTCTTCAAATGATGTTTGATCCATAACAATCAAAAAAGAAAAGAAAAATTAACGTCTCAAATAGATGTTAGGAACATGAATAAAGTTACATTTTCGGAGAATGAATGTCATATATGTTGCTTTTTGCTTGCGTATGTTTCGATCTAAGCTGTGTGTTTTTTGTTTTTGAAGGCTGGCCTTGAAATCGGAGAGATGATCCTAGCAGTTAATAAAGATACTTTGGTTGGAGCCAACTACGATACTGTAAGTATATTGTACGTTTATCGTTCATTGATATTCCAAAAAATCTCAGCCGGTTTGTGAACACACTATTTATCATTTGTAAATGGGTTAAAAATTGTGTGCCTCCTTCATTTCATATCTCAGGATAGATTGAAATAACAAATCCAGTGGAGATAGAAGTGCCCAGTTTTGTTGAAATGAAAATAAACGATCTGTCGGGAAGAAGTGAATAGTGAGAATTCCTAAAATGAGAACAAATAAAAAACGACATTAATGGAGAATGTACATTGATATAATGTGAAAGGAAATTGATAAATATACTTGGAACATTGAAGACTATCTTTTTGGATAATATGAATTTGAAATTGAATCAAGAAATATATCCATCATTTATCACTGTAATGAAATTCCTTTTGATAATTAATCTGTTTTTCTTCTTCAAGTGTAACGACTTTCTTTTTTCAATCAGCCCCGTTGTTTTCGATTTATATGAGCAATCTAATGTAAATTCATAATAATTATAATAAATTGTCTTTATTGCCAAATAGAGATGGAAAAGAGGCGAAGTCTAGCTGAAAGCTACTCCACTTAACCTCTATATTAAAATAATTTATGAAATTCCCAATAAGTTAAAAGCAAATGAAGCGAGAATGAATAATAGAAAGAAGATATTCAAAAGGAAGAAAACATAACATTGTAAAAAGAATAATTGAATAAATAAAAATAAAATAAAAGCGTAAGTTAATTTCAAACAAGAAATAATGATAAGAACAGACATTGCAAGATTCTGATGAAAAGAAATTACTTATACATCCGCTTAAACCTGACCAAGGTAAACGGATGTATAAGCGGACGTTAAAGCAGGTAGCCTGCTTTAACGTCCAACGGAATTGAGTTGTATACTTGCACAGCATAAACGAGAAACATTTACGGAAGCCTGACCGGTAAAGACGCGTCAAAGCAAGAGTGTAGGGATGTCTTAAATCGCGGATGTGCATTGCGCCTCTATAAACCAACTTATTTTTGAGGTAAGGAGGAGAAGAAGATGACAGAATACGAAAAACGGCTGACCCCAAATGATAACGGAATAGATTTTCCATTTCAACCAAGCAAGTTTACTGATATAAGACGACACTCTTGTATATTTACGTAGTACATATATGAACCTACAACCAGAATTAATAATCTTTTGAAACCTACTTCTAGTAAGTGAGTAGAGGCAAGAGTAGTGGCTTGAATTCACGAGGAAAATACACGGGGAAGACATAGGGATGAACAAGAATTTACTTGGTATACCCCCACACCTGAATGATTCGGAAACCTCCAGTTCATTTAGAGGCGAAAGAAAGTTCGAATTCAAAGGAAATATGTCCTTATAAGCATATTGATTAGAAAATTATCGATGTCGATAACTCGATAACTACTGCAGCACAGAAGAATGTGATATTTCATACCGTCTTCACTTCATGTACACCTGGGGTTTTGTTGTAACCATACTTGTGAAGTGTCATAGGACGAATAGTATGACCTGAGCTCATTCTAAAAATACTGGAATTTACTACTTATTGAACCAATAACCAGGAGATAACCACGCAGTAGACGTTGGATGAGAATTGAGACTTTCGTAATCTCTCACTTTATCATTTGAAGACTAATTATTCTGCCATTTGTACTAAATTGAGGATTTGAAAAATTAAAATATCCGAATCAGCAAAAATTGTATGAACAACCCCTTCATATATTCACAATGTGTGTTTACATTGCATTTTCTTCTCCTGTTTTTCAATAATTATATATTTTATATCCTTCAACCTGAACGAAATTTTCACAGAATTTCTATGGATGAGATTTTTTGGTAATGAAATGATCAATATAGGCTTTTTATGAATATGATTTTTAAAAATTGCAACATCTTTGTATACATGTTGTATGAATTCCATCGTGTTGGAACTATATCTCAAATTCCTATTGAAACATTTTCGTCATGAAACTTAAAGTTTCTTGCTTTATCAGAATTTCGCTAACAAAAATTTTATATGTGCTTTCAATGTCTATGTTTGTGTTACAAGTAATTATTTAATTTTATGTGTTTGTTGAGTCGGGGTAAATTTTCCAGCTTCGAAAAAGGTTATAAATTTATTTTTGTATATTCAGACTATAAAGAATTTATACTGACTTGATAGGAGAGTACATAATTCAATAAAGTGTTCTTTTAGCATTGAATCTAAATAGGTTACAAAGGTAACCTTCTAGATTTAAGATGGACAAAATCGTAAATCATTTCTTTAAAATCTATGGTATTGAGTCAATAATATGCTATGGACATCAGCGACCTCTCTTAATCTCTGTTAAAGCTCAGTACTTCTCAATCCGTTTTGTATTGTTTCAATCTATAAAAAGAGCGTTCTCAACCGGTGTTAGTTATATCATGCTTAAACATATTCTCAGTCCTTCATTTTCATTCAGAACAGTTTCTAAATATTCTGTTAAATACATACTGACATTTATTTCTAATTGTTTCTCATTTACATTTACATAATAGCATAGTCAGTCATCTCGATTGCCTTAAAGTGAATGTTTTTCGGTTATCATTAGGTGATTCGGTCGAAACTCAAGGGCCCCTATCCATCACTTGGTCCTATACACGTGCCCAAAGTACCCACCAGGAAAGAAGAGCCCTACATGTGAACCGCAAAGTAGAATTTTTAGGGCCTCCTACCTCCGCCTTCTTTTCCAGAAAATTGTGTTATATTTTCAACAATTTGCATCGGTTATAAAATCAATCGTTACTTGTATACTTAAACACTGTATAGTGAAATGAAATTGATGAACAGGTTGGGAACATTTAAAACTAGATTATTCTTATTAACATGGATTGAACACATCAGAATTAAATAAAGCAATATATCCATACATTCATAACTGAAATGGAATTGATTATCGTATACTGTTTCTCTTCTTCAAGTCTGACATCATAGTTTCTTGTATTCAAATGTGTGGTAGACGCGACATCTATCTGTCGGAGGATGATGTTAATATTGATATTATCGAAACAACACTAGATGGTAGCACAAGTTGACATGTATTGCTATTTCATCCTAAGAAATTGATTGAAAAAGGCTTTTTATATTATGTCAGTGAGCATTTTATACCCATAGGAAATTTACTTTAGTTGTAGTTATAATGTGTTCTAACCAACCGTATTAGTCTATTACAGGATGGCCAACCTAATTGTTCTTTGAAGGATTATTATTTGTTACTCTCAGTAAATGCTTCCGTGTTCCACAAACTAAACATTTCCGAAAACTGAATTTAAAATTGTAGCAAAAATATATAATAAAATTTCTGTCCTCTCACTATACATTTCGTTTTAAACCAAATTGAATTTTTTTCGAAAGTGACATTAAAAAATTGAAAATGTAACATTTAATTTTTTCACCCAAATTAAAAATAAATTTGTTCCAATATGAAATAAGAAAAACGAGTATATTGAAAATCTTGAAGGAATAAGACTGAAGTTTAAACAAGACTTCAAAAATTTCTAATCGTGTTGATTCTTCTCTAAATCCATCTGAAATTAACATAACTCGAAAAGAGTTTTGTAATTCCAATATAATTATGATGCGCATAGCATTTGACGAATTATAATCGATAGAGACTCAAGAAGATCAAGGTCTACAATGGAAATAAAATCGACGTCAATTAACCACTGAATTTTGGAAATTTTTACTAGACTTAAAGAATCCTTAATTTGAAAAGGCTTTTTGTCTGATTATTTCAGTATTCGAAACAATGTAGGTACTTCTTTCAGTCATATTATCCAACTTCAAAATTCGTGAGTAACAAACACTGATCAGTATCAACTAACCAGAATCTCAAAGAGTTCTCAAATCATTCAAAGAAAATTTCTGAGAAGTGTTGTCAATAAAATTATCAAGACAAACAACATAAATGTGTTCATTTTCAATATTTGGTACATCTATTCGTATGTTTTCAGTGAAATTCTGTAAGCAAATTTTAAATTTTTCAAACTTTTCCAACGCTTCAAATTTTGAAAAATGGGTCTCAGTGTAAGGCTTGGCCAGCCATGGACTAGTATAAGACTCAACAGGTACCTACTGTTTATCTTAGCGAAAGCTAACCATATTAATTAATACATAGTTATTTTCATTAAAAATATTTCATCTATAGGCTTTTTAATTTCGAAGGCTTACACAGAGTTCCACATCTGTCATACGTTTGTTGAGTTAATTGAATGATCAAATATGTTTGCCTTCAGATAAGGGGTTTTTTAACTTAGCGCGGAGCAATATGCTCCGTCTCTCCTCTAATACCTACACACAGTTCATTAGAAGATATATATTATTGCAAAATTTTACCATTTCTTACTTGTTTTTGGTAGAGGTGATATTGTTGTGATTATCTCTGACTTTGTTACTTTGCAAGTGCACAGTTGTGTCTCATGCTGATATTTCTTTCACTAGGCGGCGGGTCTGTTAAAGAGGACGGAAGGACTGGTAACACTCGTAGTATCAAATCCGGGAAAGAAGGTGGCTGCAGTCAATGGCACGGATACTGGCAACGCTATAGGAAAGGCAGCTTTGAAAGCCTCTGTTCCTGCTTCGAGACCGACAACTCCTGTACCTGGTACGTTCTTTTGTTCATATGTTACGAAATATGATATATAAATTATCAGTGAAACAAGGTGAAATATATTGAATGAAGGGTTACCTTCACAAAAATTTTGTTTTGTAAACACTCGCTATCTGAATTAACATATTTATATATTTTTACATCTATAGCTGTTTTAGCACCATAGAAGAGAAAAAATGGCGAAAAAACGAAGATAAGTTGATCATTCATTATTGACTTTTTCTTTCGGATCTTAGCAGAAATTTCCTATATTTCTGGAAGATCCAGAGTTAGAGTGATCAAATTTCAGAAATCCTGAGTTCAGTGCAATTGAAGCCCACTGATGAAAGGAAAAACTGTGGATCGTCTAGAACAATTGAAAATTTCTGATTGGCACCGAAGAAAAAGTCAATAATTTATAACCAACGTAACTTCAGTTCTCAGTCCTTCAACCTCTATTTCTTGATTAGAACCCCTTTTTTTCTATCCTACCGAAAGTCTATAGCTGGTATAGATGTAAAAATATATAAATATGTTAGTCAAAATTACAGGTATTAAATTTTTGATTTGGAAGTATGGTAGCTAACAGAGATAGCAATGATAAAATATGTCGATTTGATGACTCTTCAATATTTATTACGTGAATAGCATCGTTTTGATGAGACGCCCAACAATTTCCTGTGCGAAAATTCTCGATATTGGTAGCTAACAGAGGTAGCAATAATAAAATATGTCGATTTGATGATTCTCAAATATTAATTACTAACTGGATTGGTTTTCATTAAATCTTAAGATAATTATCTAAATTATTTGAAAAAATATTTGTCCTACAAAATCTATGGTTTTATCAAAGAGTCCTCCCCCTCCAACATGTATTGATAACGAGATCACCAAAAATGATTACTAACCAGCTAATTTTTTTTTTTTTACTTAGTTAATATTTATATAATGTAACGGTCATATTGTCCTACAAATTCCGTGGTACGTTGTCCCGGTCCTACGGTCAAAAGTAGTAGTACAGATCCTTGATGTAAAAATAGCGTGGTACGCTATTGCGGTGCTCCAATTGAATATATATTGTAAAGTCATGAAATTAAAAATCAATTTATTTCTCAAGCGTTAGAAAAAAAATGTTGACTTTTTGGTAGATTTCACTCAACAATAAGTTAAAAAATTACTGAACGTCAACTGAAATTAAACAAAACAATAACAAAGAAAACTTTGTGCCGCTTGGGTTTCTGTATTTTTCTACAACAGCTGAGTCACGCCTTTACGCGTGCGCAGAGCATTTTTACTCCGTCGTAGTAGGTATCCCACGTTTGTGTCGAGTATAAGCGTGTTAGTAAGCATTTTTCAGTTAACTACGTTTTATTTTTTTTGTCTTTCGAGAAATTTTTTGAATATATTTTGACGTGATAATATAACGTCTTATAAATCGATGAACGCCAGCAGCACGCACGAAGATTTTTTCACTGTATCTTATGTTAGAAATAGGAAAACGAAAAAATTACAATTCTTGTCGGACTAGTGATACATACCTGTTTTTTTGTAGGACATTGTTTTATTTGGGCACTGAACACACTAACCTATTATGTAATATTTTTGTCCTACAGTTAGTAATGAGAAAAATGGTCTTATGTAGTATACTGAAGAAAGCGGATATGCTGAAACGTTTATTCAAAATGAATAAATTTTTCATAACTTGTAGACCTAACCGAAAATACGAATTATATACACAAACAGGGAAATATGTAATGGTTGATTTTTTTAATCGCATAAAACACTCAATTTGCATCATATATTCAAAACTTTTATTGAAATTGATAACTTGGCCTTTGCCATTTATATTTTGAAGATAACTTCATGTAAATGTTGTCAGCGGCTCCGTTTCAAGTGGTCCATTCTGAAAGTCCAATTTTGCGTCAATTTTTCGAGCATTTCGGTCTGTATCCCACGAATTACGCGTGTTATGTTATCCTGTAAGGCTTCAATCGTGTTCGGCTTGTCCTCATACACTAACGACTTTACTAACCCCCACAAAAAATAATCCAGAGGCGTCAAATTGCATGATCTTGGCGGCCATTTCGAGAGATAAGCTGCTCACTAAATTCATCCTTCAACATGTCCATTGTTTCACGAGCTGTGTGGCATGTGGCACCGTCTTGATGAAACCACATGTCAACCAAGTTCAACTCCGCCAACTGGGTCGAAAAACGTTGCCTATCATGGCTCGATATCGTTCGCCGTTGACGGTAACGTTTCTTCAACGGTCGTCTTTGAAGAAAAATGAACCGATGATGATACCAGACCATAAACCACACCGAACTCTCGTTTTTTCAGGATGCAACGATAACTCTTGTATGGCATGTGGCTGTTCATCACTCCAGATGCGACAGTTTTGTTCATTTACATATCCGTTAAGCCAGAAATGAGCCTCATCGCTGAACACAATTTTTCGATAAAACATCGGATTTTCATTAAGCTGTTCTAAGGCCCATTCATCAAAAATAAGACGTTGTGGTAGGTCATTCGGCTTCAATTCTTGCAGAAGTTGAATTTTATATGCTTTCAAACCCAAATCAACACGTAAAATTGCGTAACACATGCCGAATTGCTGAGAACGGAGACGAATTGACATTTCACGATCCTCATTAACACTGTACGCTACGGCTGCAATATTCTCTTCAGTACGCACTGTACGCATGCGAGACAATGGTTTTATGTCCAACAAAGTAAACTTGGTGCGAAATTTGGTGATAACAGCACGAATTGTTGATGCACCAGGTCGATTATGACGACCATAATATGGTCGTAACAAACTATACACATTTTTCACAGAGCACGGATTTTGATAGTAAATTTCAACAATTTGCAATCTTTGCTCGTTTGTAAGTTTTTCCATGATGAAATGGTAGAGTATACTGAAAGCTTTTCACTTTGACAGATGTCGTTTGGATGCCAATACCAACCAGTGCCGCCAACCTGAAAAACTTAACTCTTGAAAAATCACCTGTTATATATATATATATATATATATATATATATATATATATATATATATATATATATATATATATATACGAGGTCTGTTCAAAAGGAAAGGTGAATTTTGAATTGCCAATTTCATTATCGAAATTTTCGTTATGTTGGTACACATACGTTTCTCATATGTTGAAATTATCAGCCATTTTGAATTAATAGTCTGTTTTCGACAACTGAAAAGGTTAGTCACGTTTTTGTGTATTCTTCGATCAAAGCATATGTATCAAATTTTGCATTAAAAGTGGAATAAACTGCTCCAACGCACTTAAATTGTTGACTTTGGCATTCGGCGAGTTCACTTTGTCTCAAAAATGTGTTTATATGTGTTACGAGCGCTTTATAGAAGGCCGAGAAGATGTTGATGACGATGAGCGTCCTGGAGTGTCAACAAGCGAAGAAAACATCGGAACAGTGAAGAAAATGGTTTTACAAAATCGTCGAATCACTATTAGGGAAGTTGCAGTGAATGTTGGCATATCAATCAGCATGCCATGCAATTTTATCGTATATTTTGGGCATGAAACGTGGGGCAGCGGAATTGGTTCTGAAATTGCTAAATTTTGAGCAAAAGCAACGTCGCATTAGTATGCTCAGAAGTTGTTGAATGACGTCTACGACCATCATGTGAAAGAAGTGTCGAAACCTGGGCATATGTTTATGAGGTCGGAACCAAGGCCAATCATTCCAGTGGAAGCGACCAGAAGAGCCAGGACCGAAAAGGACACACCAAGTTAGATCAAATGTGATAGTTTTGCTCATTGTTTTCTCCGATTACAACGGCGTGGTAAACCATGAGTTCTTGCAAACAGGTCGTGCGGTTAAAAACGAGCACTACATGAAAGTTATGCAATATTTCCGTAACAAGAGCAAAACAAATTATGCATTCTGCATCGCTATAATGCACCAGCTGACTTCATCAACGCTTGTCCTTAATTTTTTGGCAAAAGCAACACCATAATCATGCCTCAACCTCCTTATTTACCAGATTTAGTTCACTGCGACTTTTTCCTATTCCCCAAACTGAAGAGATCAATGAAAGAAAAGCTTTTTGACAAAATTGATGAGATAAAGTCAGAATCAAAAAACGAGCTGATGGCCATAACGAAATGGCCATAATGGCCATAGCACATTTCAGATGGTCTTCGAGGATTGAAAGAAGCACTGGCATAAGTGCATTATATCTGATGGGGATTATTTTGAATGGGACAAAATGGATGTTGATGAATACAAAAATACTTTTCCAAAGCTTTCTTCACCTTTTCTTTTGAACAAACCTCGTATATAATATGTGTATATACGATTAATCTATTAGAAGTTGTCTAATGCTTTTATCTAGTGACAATAAACCAGGCAAATTCAGTGTTGATTGATTAATGAATTAATAGAATTAATTAAAACGTATCGACTAAATTGATAAGCATGTTCAATGGACTAATTGAATCATATCAGTTGAGGTAAACGTTAGCGTTTTTATTTTCCTGTTAGATATTGCATTCAGGAAAATATATCATTCGAGCTTCTGCGCTGAAACTGGCTATGTATAAATAACCTATTATTCATACAGATTTTATTATCAAGCATTTAATTCATAAATACTCTTTCAATGCCTGCTTAATTGACAGCAGTAATGAAGAACAGAAAAAATGCTTCCGAAAATCAAAGAAACAATGTTGCTGAACATTAATTGGAGTTGAAGAGTTTAAATTGTCCTCAACTTTTTTCAAAAAAAATTGAGGACACAATTCTGTTATCAATTTCGATTAGATGGAATTTGTTTATCACGTCAAATAAGGATAAAAATTTAGTTATGAACATTATTTAGTTGTGACATATCGTATCTTTCTGAAGTAATACCCGTTAACAAAGAGATTAAGACACGACATGAAATCAAAACCAATACAGAAAATAAAAAGAAAAGTCAAGACAACATATCGCTTAAACATCATTCTTCTCAACATTTATAGGACTATTTGATTCCCTTATCTGTAGCAAGTTGCAGCATGATCTGGCATCGTATTTACACTTACCATTAACGCCATCTTGATGCCATTCAGAGAAGGTTCTTGAAATTCTTAGTTTGGAGGGAGAATAAAGTTTATCCACAGAGAGGAGTCAATCATAACGAACGATTCGATTTAGTTTAATCTCATTGCAGGAAGAAATTTTATCACTGAAATTCTTGTACAAATTACTGCACAACAGTATTGATTGTCCTCACCTCTTGTCCGCTTTTAAATTTCGTGTTCCTACGCAAAATTCTCGTACTACAGAATTATTCCACCTAGAGACTCCAAGGACCAACTCCCTCATTTGGTTCATGGAGTTTGTATTCAATACAGTTACCATTGAATATGACATTCACTTTGACTCCATAGGAGTTATGTGAACATGGGAAACTGATTGAAATGAATTGATTTAGACTGAGTTCTTTGTAATATTTAATTTAATTATTTAGTTGCTAGTTACTTTTTCAGTTTTTTTAAATCAAATTGAGCCCTTTGTTATATCTATTTTCGTTTTATTCATTTAATTATTTAGTTATTATTCAACATTATGTTATCATTTTCTATAATTGGATATTATACCTGTTAAGAATAAAAAACTTATTGTTATCATTAACAATATTCTTGAGGACACTTCTACGCAGTCGAAAATGATACAGCATCCGGTTCACCATAGATGACTCACGATAAGAAAAACTACCCTTATAATTATATCCCTTAGATGACTGAGATTGAATTCTCGCTTAACTCTTGATGAAACATAATTAAATATTAAATTAAATTAAACTCTGGGCTTAATGTTTCACGATTATATTTAACGAAATTAATTAGTCAACATGTTTCGAGCGTGAGCTGATTTTCAAGACTAGCAGTCTTGAAAATGAGCCAAGAGTTTAATTTAATTTAATATCCCTTAGACGTAGGATGCTATAGTAACATTGTAGGTTTCCGACCCTGTTGAAATCGTACAATAATAATCTTCAGAACTCTCATATATAAAAAATAGCTAATAGATATATATTTAAAACATGCAATCAACTCTGAAACTGTTTTTCGAATCAAACGTCACAGACAAATACGGTGAAAATTGCAAGCAACGGGTTTCGAACTTGGGTCCTTTTGCATGCTATGATGGTGCAATAACAACAAAGCTACACTCCATTCAATATAAGTGAAAGCTGTAAACCTAATCTTCTATTATATTAATGATGTATAAGCAATAACAATTTGGTTAATATCAAAGAATCTATGAAAGGTTTCGTCTCATATGAAATGTTTCCTATTTCTAGAACCTCCTCCAGATCCTCTTACTTGCCCAATTACTCCCGGATTAGATGTAACCATAGAAATTGCAACAGACAATAAAGGCCTCGGTGTTCTGTTCGTTGGAGGAAAGGACACATTAATTGCTGTAAGTATAGATCAAAATAGTTGATTCGGGAGGTAGATACGTTATGAAATTCCATATAAAACTATTACCAAATTTATCACATTTTGAGAATTTCAAAATTACAATTTATATGGTCCACTACAATATTGTTTCGGTGTACAATACCTTCATCAGATATATATCACTATCGTTCATGATTGTTCATCCTCCTAAAGAAGATAGTGTATACTGAAAAAGTATTGTAGCGGAAAATATATAATAAATTCAATGGACGATGAATCAACTCTTTGATAACACAGGCCAACACACATTTTGGTGCCTGCGATTTTTTAACTGTTCTTGAGTAATTTTTGGATGCAGAATGTAAAAAAGTTCTCAGATTTTGTCTATCAGATCTAGTTTTTGAGATTTTTGAAAAATTTTGTATATAATTTACGTAATAACTGTTATAATATATAATATTACTATTGACAGTTAAAAAAAACAAAGACACATGGATTTAAGTATTTATTGCAAAAACTTAATTTACATAATTACATTAGTCACTAATCACATAAAAATTTTCTTTTATACGATTTTCTAGAATGGAGTTTACTAGGGCAGTCTCGCTGAAGGCTCCAGCAGTAGTCCGCCATCATGTGGCTTACCAAGTGAATACCAAGTCATTTTCCTGAGTGAAAAAAGGCAGCAGATCCTTATCTCTTTTACGATAAAATGTAATATTAGTACCTCGACAAAGTAGATTTTTTTCTTTTAATCTGGATGCAAGTAATTCAGCGGATTCCTTTGAGAGATTCAGGTCTCTTATAAGATCGTTTAGTTCTTCTTGATTGAAACACTGCGGAGTTGCTAAATCTGCTTCAAAATCGCTGTCGTTTTCTGATTGAATTATTTTAACTTCGTCAGACGTTGATGTTTCTGTATCATCTTCTGTCAGTTCAGGTAGACTGCTGAATGATGGAACGGGTATTTCTTCCGAATGCACTACAGGCCTTCTTAGAGAATCTAGATCAGGATATGTCCATTTGTGTCTATTGTTTCTATTTATGCTTTTAATATTAACGAGACAAAAAAAGAAGTCGTCATGATGGTTCCGCGGTTCTCTCCAAACCATTGGTATACCAAACTTTAGGCACTTCCTCTTTCCAGTTGTCCACTGTCGCAAATGTTCAACACATGTTTACATATGAAATGTGGGGCCCAAGATTTATCTTGATCTCCTAAATGAACGCCAGAAATAGGCAAGATAAGCTCTTTTCACAAAGTCAGAAATCGTTTTTCTGCTCTCTTTCAAAGTGTATTCACCACACACATAACAAAAAACATCGGGATGATTTACACAGGTACGTCTGCTTGTGGATGCCATTGTTTCAGTTTAGTGTCTTGATACTACAAAACGACCAAAATTTACACAAAATGATAGCACAACTTTACTTGGGAAAACTCAGTAATATACTAAATCAAGTACAGCCAAGCAGGTATAGAAGGATCGGGTCATAGGGAATTACAGGTATGAAAGTAATTAAGAGCATTGTATTGAGTAGTTCCTAGTATAGGATCATTGGGTCAGGGACAATTCCAGGTATCCATTTGGCTAATTACAATCTGGGAAATTTCTATTTTGACGATTAAGTACATATTTATCTCTTTATTTGTTGTCCTTTATCAGAAAAAAATATATCATTTAACCTGCAACGTGTATCTCAAAAATTAGAGCTGATAGAAAAAATCTGGTGGCATTTTTGGAATAGGCACATCAAAAACATCTAAAATCAGATGTTAGATTTCTGGCATCAAATTTTTTTTTCATTTTGTTGGCCTGTGTAATTTATATTCAAATGAGAGGTAATAATAAATACTGGTCTGAAAATCACTGACTGAACAATTCTTTATTCGACTAGTTTCGCCTTTTACGGCATTATCAAGAATGTAAAATATATATATATATATATATATATATATATATATATATATATATATATATATATATATATATATATAAAATTTCGAATGGAAAATATATATAATATTTGTGAAATTCTTAAAATGTGTTCACTTTAGTAATCGATTTGTCAAAATATTTATTGCGGCGACTTTCTCTATTCTTGCAATGGAATATTTTGCATTTATAAATCATTTGACACTTTTAATGAAAACGAAAACAATAAATTAAAATTAACATACTTTGCTTAAGTTTCACTAAATATATTAAAAACTCTACGTATGTTTCGGTTGATCAACCCCTTATCAAGAGTTAATAATGTTACGAACATTGTCAGTAACTGTCAGTAACATTGTATACAAGGTATACAATTCTATATATATACGTCCAATTTTCGATGACTTTTTCCAACATTTGTATTAACATTACATAACTCAATTATTTAGTTTTGACGAAGTTATAATCTGCAACGAAACCTCAACTGAAATAAAGAATGTTTGAGAAAAATATTGCTGAAAATACCTTGAAAACGTATATACGAAGTCAGTTCAAAAGATGAAGAATTCCAAAATTTTCGAGGGCTGTGCACATTCGATTATCTAAATTGTTGTTATGTTGGTACATATACGTTTCTCATATGTTGAAATTATCAGCCATTTTTTATTTGTAGTTTTGACAAGTGAAAAGTTTACTATTGTTTTTGTGTGTTCTTCGATTTCTTACTTTAGAAAAACATGGATCAAAGAATCTGTATTAAATTATGCGTTATAATTGGATTTAAGTGTTCTAACGCACTTAAAATGTTGACATTTGCAGTAGGCGAGTCTACTTAGTCTCAAAAAAGTGTTTACAAGCGCTCTACTGAAGGCCGAGAAGCTGTTGATGACGTTGAGTTGTCCTGGAGTTACAACCACATCATTAATCGAAGAAATATTGGAAGAGTGACGAAAATGGAAGGATCCTCAAATCACTATTAGAGATATTGCAGAGAATGTTGGCATATCACTCGGCTCATGCAATTTTCTAGGATTTTTTGGGCTCGAAACGTGTGGGAGCCAAGTTTGTTCTGCAATTGCTTTCGTATTACTCAGACGTATTGAAAGACGCATCCAGATTTGCCCAAAAAGGTTATAACTGGTGACGAAACGTGGATACACGGTTATGACGTCGAAACCAAGGCCCAATCATCGCAATGGAAGCGGCCAGAAGAGCCAAGACTGAAAAAGGAAAGCCAAGTTCAATGAAATGTGAAGGTTTTGTTCACTTTTTCTTCGATTACAATGGCGTCGTGCACCATGAGTTCTTGTCAACAGGTCGTACGGTGAATAAAAAACACTACAAGGAAGTTATGCAACGTTTGCGTGAAGCAATACGGCTCAAGCGATCGGAATTGTGAAAAAACAAATCATGGATTCTGCATCACGATAATGTACCAGCTCACACATCAATGTTTGCCCTGATTTTTTGGCAAAAACAACACCGTATTCATGCCTCGCCGTATTCACCAGATTTGGCTCCGTGCTTCCTATTCCCAAAATTCAAGAGAGCAATGAAAGAATAGCTTTTTGCCACAATTAATAAGATAAAGTCGAAATCGAAGAACGAGCTGATGGCCATACCGAAAAGCGCATTTCAGAAGTGCTTCGAAGATTGGAAAAAGCGTTTGCATATGTGCATTATATCTGAGGGGGATTACTTTGAAGGGGACAAAATGAATATTGTTGAATAAATAAATACTTTTAGGAAAAAATCAAAATTCACCTTTTGTTTTTAACAAACCTCGTATGTATATGTTTATATTTATTTATCACATAGCAAATTATTTTCTAATGGAAATGATTTGTTATATAATATTCAAAGTGTCTTCGATCAATGCACAAAAATTATGTCATACCCAAATGCCATCGTTATATATTCACATTGATATTTCATCAAGATTACTATTTGCACAAGTAAGTGTCTGTTGTGTTACACACCAAGTAGATATCGATGTTTTCACTCAAACACAATAGAGTCATAAAATTGTCATAATATTTGGAGTACGGAGTGAAAGAGAAATATTGCCTCAGTGGCAGTGATATGTAGGGTCTCGGTTATTTCGACGGTGGTTGATATTTTCCCATATTTTGTGTATGTCATTGGGCCTTTGTTATTTTTCACATTTGTTTATATATGAACTATATTAGCAGGGTACAAGGCGTTTTACCAATTCATCCGTTAAAAATATTAAATAGGGGGTAACTAAACCCATAAAAACTTTGGTCTCTTATTCAACTATTTTATAATAATTTGTCATACATAAATATTTTTTAACAAAATTTCTTTTTCAATTCAACCTACACAAACATACTCTTTGTTATACTGAATATCTCACTAATCTTGCCTAATAATCATAAGTACATTTTCCATATTGAAAATATCAACTTCCATAACTACTCCCATATTTATTTCACTCGAAATAAATCATGAAAAACGTTCAAATTTCTTCCTTCTGGCTTTGGAAATGGCCAATGTCAATCTGTGATGGAATAAATTTTCAATATTCCTCTGGAAAATCAGTTTCACATTTGCTATAGATAGATTCCTTGTGGAAATGCTTTGAAAAATCAATTTATACAAAAATATTCTTTTCCTCATCATCCGCATAGATAAAATTGAACAACCGTAAGTTTTTTTGCTCAAGAGTGTCTTTCTAAATCTTCAATCTAAAACGTCAATCGAATTAGAATTAAAATAAAATAAAAAGAGCAGATTAGCAAACATATCTTCCTATACATTATAATGATATGTGATCATTCTTATGAATGGTATCAAAATATAATCAAAACGCATAAAGTGAGTGTACAAAAAACGATTTATATCTAAAATTGAATGTTTTTATGTTTAAATTAATATCTGAATCAAATTTTGTTTGAGGTTTAGTTATGAAATTGAAATATTATGATTTTATTATAGTTTTATGGGTTAGCTGCCATTTTAATTTAGTCATAGAGTTACATCATTTGTATTTATTGTTCGTAATTTTTTAGCTCTGTTTCTAGTCCAATTTCATACAAGTTGCAAATTTTATTGTAATTTCCTTCCACTCTGTAGTTGGCTTAACATATGATTGATCTAATTCTTGAGAATTACATCATTCATTGTATTATTGTATTAATGAAAATAAATGAACATTTGTTGTCTACAGAATGGAATAGTATTACTTGAAGTTTTCCCTGGAGGAATGGCGGATAAAGACGGAAGACTGAAGTTGGGAGACCAAATATTGGATGTTATGGGAACCTCATTGAAAGACGCTACCCACACCGCAGCCCTACAAGCCCTTAGACAAACACTGCCAAAGGTAGCTCGATTTATTTCAATTTATTTATTTCTCTTTAACTAAATCTGCAAATCAATTATGTGAAGGTTCTCTGTGGTAATGAATAAGATTGTTATAACATTTTTTGAAGTAAAAACTTCTTGAGTCGCATTGGGGATTTTTTGGTAGGGGAAAATCTTTTGGCTTCGCGTCACCGACATGTTGCGCCGTTTGCTGTACGACGCTTTTTGGTGGGGTGAAATCTAGGATGCGTTTTCTTCACCGACATGCTTATAGCAGTATAAATGTAGCTGTACAGATGACGTATTATATACTTGAATAAATTTCAATTGAACATCTCATTATTGTATCTTTTTCAGAACACAATGAAATAATTGAACTTACAAAATGTCTAAGTATTTTTTTTTAATTCAGTAGACCTACAGTTTAATGCTGGTTCCAAACTGCCGATGGGCTTTTAATCAATGTACATTACCCAAAAGTTACCATCTTTAAACAACTTGAATCATAAACATAAACACGCATGCTTTCACCGGGGCTCGAAAACATTTAACCTTTAATAACTTAAACTAATTACATAATTCATTTTTCATAAATATAATTTTTAGAGTTCCTTCATATTAGTTTTACAGTACATTTATTTCGATTTTGACAAGTTTCTTGATATATATGAGGGAAAACAAGAGTTTTGAGTTTTCACTCCTGCGGCAGTACTTTCAACGGATAATTTTTGATTCTTTGCACTGTTAAATAATTTTTGTACATAGCCCTTTTTGTGAAGGGTGTTTTTTAGAGGTATAGAACTTTAAATTGCAATAAAACAATAATGGATCATTCGATTGCCAAGAATTTTTTTTATTCGAAAGATAATCTTGTGGCGTTACATTTTAAATATGATTTCTGGCATATGACCGCCATGGCTGGCTCGGATGTTGTCCAATCTGGACGTCCAATTTTCGATTACTTTTTCCAACATTTGTGGCCGTATATCGGCAATAACACGGCGAATATTGTCTTCCAAAAGGTCAAGCGTTTGTGGCTTATCCGCATAGACCAGTGACTTTACATAGTCCCACAGAAAGTAGTCTAGCGGTGTTAGATCACAAGATCTTGGAGGCCAATTCACAGGTCCAAAACGTGAAATTAGGCGATCACCAAACGTGTCTTTCAATAAATCGATTGTGGCACAAGCTGTGTGACATGTTGCGCCGTCTTGTTGAAACCAGCTCCTGGACATCATGGTTGTTCAATTCAGGAATGAAAAAGTTAGTAATCATAGCTCTATACCGATCACCATTGACTGTAACGTTCTGGCCATCATCATTTTTGAAGAAATACGAACCAATGATTCCACCAACCCATAAAGCGACCAAACATGCAGTTTTTCTGGATGTAACGGTGTTTTGACATACACTTGAGGATAATCTTCACTCCAAATGCGGTAGTTTTGTTTGTTGACGTAGCCATTCAACCAGAAGTGCGCTTCATCGCTAAACAAAATTCGCGCGATACGTATTCCGCACAGAACCATTATTTTCGAAATGAAACTGCACTATTTGCAAGCGTTGTTCAGGCGTGAGTCTATTCATGATGAATTGCCAAACCAAACTGGGAATGTGTCTTTTCACAGCTGTTGAATCGGTCGCCATCTTCAACAGTAATGCCAACTTAAAGTTCTATACCTCTAAAAAAAACATCTGTTACATAGCTTCTTGTACATTTTCTTTGTTTATTTCGTCAATTTGTAGATTGAATGTTTATTTATCAATAGTGATACTCTTATCTAGATTTTTGTGTGTCTTATTTGATTTTCTTCCTAAGGAACCAATGTAATCTATTTTTGTGGAAAAAAGGTATTCCTTTGATCCTGTTCTCAAGTTGTACACTCGTTTATTGAAACGAATAAATAATTTTCACTCTCAATATTTTGAAGTCCGAAACATGTAAAGCATTGTCTTTTTCTCATATCACTGCGCAACAAAAAAAAAGTTGTTGAGTTGAGAAAATTGGTATTGATAAAGAAGATAATTTAATAGCTCTGCATGTTTTGATAAGTAAATGATGAAAATTATTGTTTCCTTGAAATTGGTAAATATGAATTACATTATGCTAACAACATTTAAAGTGTGGTGTGGTAATTAATGTTGATATTTGAATTCAATGTTGATATTTGAATTCAATATTCTTCAAAAAAAAACTTGCCAGGTGTTTAAATCTTCGAAGAATAACTGATTCCTTTGATCGCGATCTTTTAGCTTTCCTCTTGTAAGTGACTTATGAAGCATCTATGCATTTAAACCAGCGGTAATCTGCAAGCATTGCTTCATTCCAGCGGCCCAGATATCTCCGCAATTTAGTGGAAAAAAATCAAGATGTGAGTGGAGAAAATGGATTTTTAGGGACACATTGCAGACGAGTTGGTGATATTTTGTAAAAGTTCGGTAACCAATTGAGGGTATTTATCATCTCTTTCGTTCCCTAAAAATCTTTTAGAGCTTTCCAACCTTCCTCTTCTCACCCTTCTAAAACTAAATCGTATGCAATGTCCTTTACAAGTTGACGTATTTGTGGCCCAACAAAGATGCCTTCCTTGACCTTTGCATCACTTAATTTCGGAAATTTGTGTCTCAAGTATTTAAGAGCCTGGCCTTCTCGATTTATGGCTTAACATTCTTCGTCAAACTCAGTTTGATATATAAAGGAGGAAGAAGAACGTTTTTTGGATCTACGACGGGCTCGGCAATTAGGTTTTTCTCACTAGGGTTAAGATGTGTTAACCTACCTCTTAGTAGATTATTCAATTTTTCACTTCAATCAGGCACCTTTCCTGTCTTGTGAAAATCCATTTATATAACACCCATTTTCAAGTCAGAAAAGGTGAATGATGTTCGTGATTATCGACCGATCAGCATCTTGAGTGATATTCCCAAGGTTTTTGAAAGCATTGTGTTGGACAAAATTACCTTCAATAAAGGGGAAATAATTGTTCCTCAGCAGCAAGGATTTATAAGGAGGAAATCAAGTTTAACCAATCTGTTTGAATATGTTCAGTTTATTTTTGACGAATTTAAGGGAGGCCGCCAGGTGGATAGTTGTTATACTGACATGTTTAAAGCTTTTGACCAAGTGAACCACGCTTGTTGTTCAATCGGTGGGTTTTACAGGTAGTCTTTTAAAATGGATAAAGAGCTATTACAAAAATAGAACTCAGGTTGTAAAATTAAAAACCTCAGGTCCAGGACGGTTCTGGTTACGTCAGGTGTTCCACAAGGTAGTCATCTCGGTCCTTTTTTATTTTCTTTGTTTATAAGTGATATCACTTTGGTTGTTAAGCATTCTAAAGTTTTGTTGTTTGCCGATGATTTGAAAATCTATAAGTCCATCTCTTCAGTTGGTGATGCTGCTGATCTTCAATCCGACTTGCTAGCTGAAGTGGGATGGCTTTCGAGTCATCAGCTCAATGTCAATTTTGTTAAATGTAGATGTATTACCTTCCATAGAACCAATGATCCAATATTGTATCCGTATTCAATTGGTGGAGCAAGACTTGAGCGTACTAATCTCATTAATGATCTTGGAATAAACCTGGACTATCAACTCGAGTTCAAGAAACATATTGGAATAATTACCAACCATGCATTGAGAATGATTGGTTTCATTCGTCGGAACTCAACTATAAAATTACTCTATTTTGCTTTTTGTAGACCTATTGTTGAATATGGGTCAATTATTTGGTCACCTCATTATGAGGTGGACTCGAAGTATATTGAACGAGTGCAGAATAAATTTCTTTTATATATATCTTCCAGGAGATCAATATATATATATAATTTATATATATATATATTTATTCACAGGTCAATATCGTATGTATAATTGAGTTGTGCACTCAATATAAAGAATAATGGCTTCAAGAATAATTATATTTGATTTGGTCTTTTTGTTCAAATGTTTGAATAATTTTATAGATACTATTGAATTGCTTGGTCGAATTGGCTTTCACGTTCCTTTCAGAAGAACTAGAACTGACAATGTATTTGCGTACTCCAGCTGTCGTACTAATTATTTTACAATTAATAGAATGTTATACTATGATAATCGATATGTAAATACTGACCTATGTTTTTGTACATCACTGAGGCCGTTTCGCTGTATAATTAAGAACTTACTTAACTAAATTTGGGTATTATGTGTATTTTCTTATTTTTTGGAAATGAGTTTTTCCGTATGTGAATAAATAAATAAATAAGATTTCTTGCAGCCTAATTGGCCCTAACCTCATTGCTACCCTAAGAGTATGGCAATCACTTTCAAATCATCGATGATTTTCCACTTATATTCTAGGTAGTTCATTGAATCAAGAAGGTTAAGTCTTAAGTATCCTTCATGTGAACCGCATGGCCAATAGGAATGGGAGGTATACAAATGCCATTATGAATCAAATCAAATCAAACTTTATTTAGCTATATCAGCTATTACATAACAAATAAATTCATATTACATCAAAAATATTCGAATAAGACAAGTTCAAATATTATCCCCAAAGAAAAGGACACAAAAATAAAAAACAAAAAAGATACAATTCAACACAAAAAATACATTTTTCGTAACTTTGATTTAAAATGACTTAGGGTAGGAGAAGACTTGATATTACATGGTAAACTATTTTACATTCTCAAGCCTTCAATAAACAGGGTTTTTTCCAATGCTGTTGACTTAAACCTTTCAATCTGATAATCATTTTTTGTCCTCAAGTTGTAATCCATGTTTAGAGATCTCTTATTTAGGTATTTATTAAAATATGATGGAGCTTGATTGTTGACAATTTTGAATACTAACAACAAGTTTGACTCACGTATAGGCTGTGACATATCTAAGAAATTGTGATTTTAACATGCTATTAACTGAGGTATATCTGTTTGAACGTAACAATATTCTCATTGCCCTATTTTGAAGGACCCACAATCTTTGAATATCTCCCCGAGAACAACACAGCAAAAGAGACATAATAGTTAAAATGTTGATGTACAATAGTATTGTACACCAATTTTCTGCACCAACGTGAAAGACCCCTACTGCCTCTTGTCAATTATCCAACTTTTTTTCCGATTTTTTTACACATAAAATCAACATATTTATGAAATTTGAGTTGGGGATCTAATACAACTCCTAAATATTTTATGTCATCTACGTATTCTGTTATATCATTATTAATTTTAATGACCCAATGACCTTGCTTAAAATTAAAACAATCTTTTTTACTATCTAATATCATGTAATTAGTTTTTTGTGTATTCAACTTCAATTTATTCCCCATCAACCACTCATTCAAAATATCTAATTCGTTGTTCATAGTGCCAACCAGATCTGGATAAGCTTTCCAGATTCACATATCAAAGTATCATCTGCGAACAGACTGACGAAAGAATTCTGCAAGTATTGATAAAGATCATTAACATATAGTAAAAATAATAAAGGTCCTAAGACGCTACTCTGCGGAACCCCACAGCACGAATGAAGCTCCTCTGAGCATTCACCGTTGACTTTGGTTTTCTGATACCTCATTTACTATATTTATATATGAATACGTATATATCAGAATGATTGCTGATAAGAAAATCAATTTATTACAATCAAATAATTCCTTGCTGGAAGGAATTTCTATTCATATCAACTGTAACGTTCCAATTTTTCAGATGAAGATGATAATTTATCGACCTGAAAAAGTTGAATACTCTACTATAGAAGTGGAATACGTGAAAAAACCAGGAAAGGGCCTAGGACTTAGTGTAATTGCCAAGAAGTCAGGGGGAGGTGTCTACATTGCTGATATGGTGAGTATGCTGAAAATATACTTTTCTTTTTCAAATAACCTCTCTTTTTCTAACTTGAGTTTGACAATTGCCGATACTATAAAAAAATCTGTTATCCTTGTGCGAATTGTTTGGAATAACAGAGTATATTTTACATACAAAAACTGTCAGAATGATTTGTAATTCAGTAGTTCCCCGGTTTATATGACTAAATGTGAAATGATAAACATTAATTCCAATTCATATGTCATGCAATCAAAACTAACCATGCATTGAACAATTGTATTGTGAAGCAAAAATCAATACAATTTATACATTCATGAACCATCCATAGATGGCGCTTATGCTTAATATTTTCAACCAATCCATATTTTAATATATATTCTCGGAAACATCTTGAAAATTCTTAAATTTGCAATAAGCCTTCTGCTACCTATCAAAAAAAAAACTACCATTGTATTGTACTTCAATAATGTTATGTTCAGAAATATTCAAAAAATTCTGGGTCACTCGGATGATCCTTTCTCTTTTCATCAATACATAACAGAAACGAAGTTTTTGTATCGCTTCTCGGCCCTATGGCTAAGATCAAAGTGTAGTATCTGTTCTTATCAGCTTAATATCTGATACGCCCCGCATGCGGGGCCAGTATATTAAACTGATTTTTGGAAATTGACGGCGGTTAGGGGCTTGCTCCGCCGCTGTCACGGGTTGGCCCGGTATTGCAGTACCTCCGGGATCGGCCCACTTTCTCTAATGTAAATTAATTTCTAGATTTCTAATTCAAATTGTTGAAGTAGTTGGCGTGGGTTGAAAGTAGAGATGAGCGATCCAGTGATTTTTAAGTATCGGTGAACACAGTGACTGTGATTTGTAAATCACAGTGATTTTTAGTAGTGACTGCGATCACATTTTAGATTTCCATTGAAATAAACTAACCGTGTTTGAAGTCTTGAACTTTTTTTTATCTTCAAGACTTCCAATATACTAAATGTTCAGACAATATCAAATATACTGAAGGTATATTGACCTAAAATATATATTTATCTCAAAATGAAATGGTACAATTTATTCAAAAGTTCATTCTTAAATAATATAATTCTAATTTGAAATATTGAAATATTTTTTAATAATTTTTTTTCTCAATTTAATAAAATATAATCGTAGTATAATATAGCATGCTTCTTCTCTGAAAATATCATATTCAACATAGAAATGCTATTTTTACCTGCAATGTGTTTTTAGTAGTAATATAAGTATTAAAAAATTATGATTTCACAAAAAAATATAACAAAATACTATGGATAACGCCTATTAAAATTTTTAAATCATTCATATTTCATATACTTGAAAATTGTTAAATTATTGATTAAGTTAAGTGATTGAATGATAAGTAATGTACAAAGATAGTAACCCCATTCGTGTTCAAATCTATCGATAAAAAGTAGACCATTGAGCTAAACAAACAATATAACTAATCAGCTTTTGTCAAAGGTATAATATATAAATGTATAAAGTAAATATATCATATCAGAAATAATTTTTGTGGAAGAATGAAAAAGTTTGAAAATCATTTAATATAGCATGCTTCTTTTAACACACTTGAAATAAATATTTTTCGCCTGCAAATGACTAAAATTTTGCTTTTCACATAAAATCAATAATTACCACCAATATTACCAGAAAACCAATATTAGCGAATAATACTCACAAATATAATGTTCCTAAATAATAATCTAATAATGTAATAAATCCTAATAACATTAATAAACTGTTTTCAGGAAAAAATTTCTATAAAAAAATTATGATTTCACAAAGAATCGAAAATTAAAAGAAATTACTGGGTGTAACATCTAAAGTTTCTTCTGTTTATTCATATTCCCAAAAATTATTTTATAATAGCAACTTGCGCGATCGCGACCTAAACTCAGATTGCCAGTCTCATTCACGGCGATTGTAAATCACTGCGATTATATTTCACGGCGATTCTGAATCGCCGCGATTTTCAATCACGGCGATTTTGAATCACAGCGATTTTCAATCACGGCGATTTTGAATCACGGCGATTTTGAATCAACGCGATTTTAAATCACCGCGATTTTAAATCACCGCGATTTTCAATCACAGCGATTGTGATTCACGGTGATTTAGAATCACAGCGATTTTCAATCGCCGCGATTTTAAATCACCGCGATTTTAAATCACGGCGATTCTGAATCAGTGTGATCTAAACTGTGAGTGAATTTAACCTGCGATTGCGATCGGTGATCGAGGTTATATATTATACACAATTTATTCATTGAATCTTATATGCTAACTATAGCACTATTTTAATTTTTATCCTTCGAAAGCAAATATTTTATTTTCGAAATGTTGAATATTTGAGTGGAGCTTATGAAATAGAATTTATTCGAAAAAAAAATTCAGAACAGGAAAATATACATATTTAAAAATGATATTCCTGAGAGTGCAATAAATTAACACAATATGAAATTTTTGTTTTTTAAATAAAATATTTTTGATTGAAAAATTGAATTATTTTCTCTAGGATGTTCTGAAGAGAGCTGCTTCCGTCGACATGATTGCGGACTATAACAATGATCTATTCATTTGTTTGCATTTTCTTCCGTATTAAACTTTCTTTTCATTTATATACATATAAATATCCAATAATCTCTTTATTAGATTATTTTTTATTATTATTTTTTTAGCATTATTTTTATCTGTCTCATAACATGAATGAAATCGTTTTTGTTTTTTTTTTTAATATGATGTTAATTAAATAATTCAATCATTTCCTAATTCAATTTTTGCATTATATACTCAGATATTAAGAATAAAAATTTTTTCATTGAAATAAAATTTCTCAAGTAATACTCATCTAAATATATAATAAAAGAGAAAGATTATTCTGAAATTGTATTTCCAATCTTAGTTATCATAATTAATCAAAATTTTTTATAACTGTTGAAATCAAATTTTAAAAGAGACAAAACTAGAATCATTATTTTTGACGTAGAGATTAACGCCCTTTCCGAATATTGTATACCCAAAGAAGCTTTCTGTATGTAAATATTCCTATAGTTCTAACTAGATAATGTAGATGGCGGTAGCGATAAACCTCACGAACGTCCACGAAGCTACCTACCGCTTCATTTTTCACCCATATATTTACAACATGGTCGAAAATCACAGTCACAGTGATTTCAAATATGTAGTCACAGGTGTGATTCGTGATTTCCAAATCACAGTGATTAAATCACTGTGAAGTGAAATATCGCTCATCTCTAATAAATAGGGCTTAGCACCAGATTTAACGAGACACTTGTAGATGGGCCCCAATGCCCCATCTACAATGTGTCCGTTATAAGAAATAAACCAAAGAGCAAAGAGAATAACATGCGATATACATGTTCAATTGGATGGAATTTCAAATCGAAGCTTAGAAAGTTTATTATTCATTTAAATGGGGAACAAAATCAAAGCAAAATTAATGTAATTAAATTGCGCTTAAACAATGCGTAAGGTCTGTTAGATAAATTTGAAAGTGTTCTTTCAATGAGGGGATATTGGGTTTGAAACAAAAATTGATTTCGATCAATTTTAAATATCTTATGATTTAAAATGAGACGATTACATATTGAAATTGATTATTTACATGGAATTACATAGTGTCCACGGATTGAGGTGTCTAAGTGGAAATCCTAGTTCAATTACGTAAATTAAGGCAATAGCTACATCATCATCCCTACTGTATTACTTTTCTATTTTATTAATTAAAAAAAAATTTCAACGAATTTCTTCATTTTAAATTTCACAAATTTCACCATTTGACTATTATGTAAGTAATATGTAATATTACGTAAGTAATAAATGAGTTTAGTCGATATATTTCTTTTAAAAATGGATTACATAATTTTTCTTTAAAAATAGGAGTCTCAAATAAATTAGAAAGTGTACATTATTTTATTTGATATTCCAACGTCCCCACTTTATGTGCCTATGACATTTTGTGGGCACTTTTTGACACTTTAAAATTATTAATTTTCAGGTATAGAAAAATCAATATTCATTCTTCATTTTTTTAATATGATATAGAAAACTTCACATCCACATGTGATTTAACAATATGCAACCTAGATGGCGGGCTTAATCATCCCAAGCGTCCCATGTCCCAAGCGTTTTTGAGTACTGAAAATTGATAGTAGATGGACACGTCTTCATGCAATTACTTATTGCTGGGCATATTATTGAAATATGGTTGTTTGAACTGTAGCCGACATCATACTTACCTGGCGTAGAGGTTACCATGATCAACAAGGCGGTTCCTCCGGTGCGAGGCCCTTTCATTGCACTTCGATCGGGCTGACCTCTGCGATTATCCCTAATGCGGATAACTCGGGCGCGTAATTTTTGGTAGTCGGGACTGCGTACGCGCTGTCCCGGTCAATTAAAAGAAATACAACATTATTATTTAAGGTGTAATACAAACTTTGTTTTGAGAGTTACCTCAACTTGAATAACTAGTTTGTGATAAAAACTGTACATTAGAGCATGATGCTCTACGTTTATACGGGTATTAGTGCACCTAACGCTGAGTAACTACAAGTAATGCTGACAAGTTACCAACAATTAATTATGTTGGTAACTTGTCCAGCATTTAAGCATTTACATTAAGTTTCATTAAACATTATACATTGATTTTAATTTTTATTGAATTACAAGAGAGTAACAAAAACCATTCTGGATTTTAAACACTTTTATTTAATAAATGATACTGAGGTTTCGCTTATCACATACAGCTGATAAATTTATTCGGTTTTTGTACCGACCAACGAGTACTAGATGGAGATAATGTTTCTTTCATTCACCAGTTTGTCAATCTACCAATTGTCAAGGTTTCAATAGCATTTCATTTATAAACTTATTTATAAAACTTATTTTTGTGTATGGTTTCTATTTTTTTATTTGATAGTGTTGGCGTTTACTTGATGTAAATCCATTATAATTGAATATAAACTTAAATTCAAACACTTGAACTTATGATTTACACTTTATTCACTACATAGCATGACGCGTTTCGTCGTTACGAACGACTTCTTCAGATGCTCAAACGCGTCATGCTATGTAGTGAATAAAGTGTAAATCATAAGTTCAAGTGTTTGAATTTAAGTTTATATTCAAGTGTACGGTTTTATTGATGACTTTCTTGCTATCATCTATATAGGTATAAAATTTAAATATAATTTTTTAATTATTCTATAAAAAAATAATCAAATTATTGAAATATAATCGATTTTCCAGGAATCATGTTTGTATGTACAGCTTACTTGAGGACACAACACAACACAATCGACATATGCTTATAAAAATTTACCTACATATTCGAGTATGTGTAATAAGCCCAAAGTTTTTTCTATCTACTGCCAAAGTTGCAAAAATAATGTAATATTAGATTTTTAAGAAATTCAAAATTTTGTCCGTTAATTTTGAGCACTATCTTGATTTTTATAAACGTGATAATCATTGTACCTAATTCGTCCATCTCCAGCTATAAGGAATATTTATTTCATTCAATAAATGTCGGGTAGCATGATAGCATGGGTACTGCCTATTCCCATTAGGAATGAGGTACCCTCCCCGACTACAAAAAATCACGCATACGAATTATCCACGATTTGGAATAATCTCAGAGATCAGCAGTGTCGCCATATGTATAAGTACCCACTCTATACACATATGGCGATGAAGCTTCCCTCCACGAATGCGTGTGTGATATTGTGATAATAGTTAAGTTACTCTAGTCGCTGTATCCTTTTGTACACATATATCGCGAAAACTTGCGGAATGCGTAGCATAAATGGAATGATGGACTCCATCTACAATGTGATCGTTATAAGAAATAAACCAAAGAGAATAACAAGCATGAGTGTGTGACATAGGACCTAGATGGCGCCAGAAAGATTCAGTTGGATATTACATTCCGAAATGAGATGACAGGTTATTGGCAAGCCCCTCCGTTAGTGGCGCCACTTTTTTAGTCAACATTCATTGAGTAATATAGTAAACTTTAGGTGTATTTTATACAATAAAATTAGAAGTAAAAATATATTACGCAGATTCAATATTCAATTATATTATTGAATCTCTCAAACACTTATTCTAACCTAATTTGTATTCTTTTTCATTATATTGTACTATATATGATATTTTATTGACTAATTGATGTTGTAGACCATCCACATAAAAAAGGTAGCTGCAGTGTGCAAAATATCCTGGTAAATCAAAATAAGTATATAGAAAACACCAGTTTGTCCCAAGCACTTGAGGTAACTTTTCCACTTCTACTCTAAGCTCAAGTTGAAAGGTGTTTATCCTTATACTACTAAATTATATGAAGAGTTGTTATAAGAGTAGGTTGAAGGTTTTGATATTACTTCTTCTCAGTGTTCTGATGTTTTAAAGAATTAACTTGATGTTATTTCCTTTGCAAATGCGTTGCCCATACTGAAAAAACTCAAAATTATAAATGCTTGAAAACATCCATGTTTTTGCAGCTAAGTTCGATGAGATTTATATATTGAGTATATATTTGTGGGCCTCTCTTCTATCTCAATTCTTATTATTGTGGATTTTATGTTCGTTTCCTCGAGTTTGGGTAGTTCTCCATGCTCAATTCCGTTTTATATTAGAATTTCCGTTCCTCCTTTCAAACCGTCCCTCCTAGCTGTTCTGTATATACTATAGTTTCTTATTTTCATATTTTTCGTTGTTTTCAGAACATTTTCTGATAGGAGGATTATGTCTATTTTTTGCTCCTCCAGGAATATCGTTAATTCATCTTTTTTCGGTAACACCGAATTTGCGTTCCAGAATGATATTTTTATATTGTTTTCTTTGTTCATTAATTGGTTTTTTGATAAATAGTTCTGTCTTCTGCTATATTTTCAGTCATTCCTTCAACGTCTTTTGGATATTTCAATGATTTTTCCTTGCTCTTCAATCAGATTCGTCATTTGTTCTTTCGTTGAGTTCGCATTGCGATGTATTCTTTGGATATTTCTATTAGTACCATGGTGGCGGGGTGGAGCCCTTTTTTCCCTTCATCCTCGTAACTTTGAGCACAGGATATCCTTGGCTTTCTAAATCTTCTTTGATTTCCTCTTCTTTAGTTTCCGTCATAATTCCTCTTATGACGATTTTTAGGTTTTTCTCACTCTTCAGTTGGTACGTGTAGAAGTCAATGTTGTGTTCTTTAAGAGTTTTAACTTTTGAAATTGGGCTCCATTTTTCTTTTTCTCTGATTATCATTGTTGCTGTTTTTTCGTTTTTCTTCTCCCTTTCTTGGATTTTCGTTTTTTCTTCTCTCTTCTCCTTCTTATCTTCATTCTCTGTTTGTTGTAGGTTCTCAGTTTCCTTTTCTTCTTCGACGTCTGCTTTCGTCTGATACTTGGTCTATTATTGAAAGCATTGAATCAACATTGAATCCGTAATTTGTATATGCTATTTCTAGATCCAGAAAGCTTTCAACTTTGGTTATGAATACTATCAGTATTTCTTGTGTCATACCTGCACATATATGCACATCACTCACATTTTCATTACATTACATGGAAGCAATTGATTTTTGATTTTAAATATATGAATATTTTTTATATTTTTTATATATGAATGAAAAGGGTATTTTTTGTTAAACAAACATTACTTTCAAAGAGTTCAGCATAATTTCGAATATATTTAAAGGTATATTTATTACACTTCAAAAATTGTTCGCATGGCCTTACTTCTGTAATTGTTGAATGTTTTGAATGAATTGTTGAAGAACCGAATAAAAAAGTGGAGTAATATTCAAGATACGGCATTAATATTGATTTGAGTAACAATAATTTTACATATATCGATAGATTTTTCCCTATTCTTCTGAAAAAATCGATTTTTTTTCAGAGATTTTAGATGATATGAAATTAACATGATCATTGAAACTGAATGTTTCGTCTAACATAATGCCGAAATATTTCACTGTTTCTACTCTTCCAATTTTCTGGTCATAATTCTTTATAATTGTATAATCATTTTTATTAATCTTAGGGGCCTTACTTGCAACCAAAACTATGAATGTTTTTAAAGTAGATTTTTTCACATTTATGGATAAGTTATTGTCAGTCACATTATCAAGCATCAATTGAAGAAAGTTCTCTATCGATCCACTCTGTCATATTCTCAATATCTTTGCCACATATATAAGGCATAGTATCATCTCCGAATAAACGTATAGAGCATTTTTTCACATGAAGAATATATCGTTTATATATGAGAACAACAACAGACCTAAGACAAAGTTTGCTATGCACAGTGGCAACTATGTAAATATTATGTTTGAAATTTCATTTACAAATCAGCTATAATTATTAGATATTTATTCATAATATTATTATTCGTAATTATTTATTCGTAACAAATGAATTGCTATTAGAAGTTATGGAACTATATTTTTACTTTCATTATATTTCAAACTTTATTAATATTATCAATATTACTATAAAGCAAAAGTTCCTCTAAAATAGTTATTTCATTTTATTTAATAAATCTCGGGGTAGCATATGTGCACAGGTCATCATTTCCATTAGGAATTTCCTAATGTACAACAGTGATTGAAAGATTCTAATTGTGAATATTTCACTCCTAATATCTTTCTACGTAACATTAGTTTTACTAAATTTTCTTTGACTGTCAGTTTATTGTTTTACCCTTCGATTTAAATATAACGTTCATATAATTAATAGTCTGTAGTAATTTAAAATCACAATTTTTCGCTTCAAACACGATGCTAAAGAAATAAAACAATGACAACAATGAATAATGCAGAATTCATTGTAAAATACTCTACAATAAGAACTGTCACCTCATTTCTTTATGAAATAATCTTCTACTCAATACTTAGCGACACCTAGATCTTGTTTCGCACAACCATGTTGCCCCATCTACATTGTAGATGGGGCAGTCTTTACATCATTGCTACACTTTCCGTTAATATTTGTGAATTAGCTGTCCAAATCGTTTTATTCACCATCACAGCGGTTTTTGTGACTAGATTCAAAATTTCTAGTCCCGTGTCCACTTAGGGACAGCCTTAGTCGTCATATTCGTATGGAATCGGTCGTGTACATACTTGGCGATAGGGCTGATTCTAGGTTATCCCAAAGCGTGGATAATTCGGATGCGTAATTTTTTGTAGTCGGGGGAGATTACCTATTTCCTTTAGCCATAAGGTTTATTGGGGTAGGTCGTACCCATACTCAACCCCGACGTTAATTGAATTAAACAAAATGAGGATAGTGATATTATCATTTAACAATCAAAAATCATAAACAGGGTTATCAACCCTGAAATCTCCAATAAACTCCACAAATATTTAGTACTTTATTTTTTATTTAAATTAGCTAGCGGTGTTCTAATTTTCGTCTAACCTTCAGTTTCCAATAACTATTTTGTTTCAATAAGATATTCTTATAATTTGATGAATATGACATATTATCACTTTTATTTATGCATACTAGATGTTACTCGGAGACTCAAGAGGTAAATACATTTCGAGTTAGTTGAAGTAACAGTGCAAAAGCGGCTATTGCAACTTGAAATGAATTTTTTCATTAAGTTGAATAAAAATAGTGTTGCAATATATGTAACTAAATATATATTATAAATATAATTGTTATAATACATATGGTAGGTGACAGCCAATACGGAGAGGCAACCAAAAAATAAATCTCCTATAGACACAAAACATTACGAAATTCTACAACTCAACCATTTTAAATATCTCGGAGAAATTTACAGTCCTCAGGTTTGAACCGAATCGCTAACTAACCAAGAATAAGCAAGCTCCAAAGGGACTGCAAGATAACATGGGCGTACTATAATGAAAAGTGCATTTGGGGATGAGCTAAATTAATTCATTTATTAAACACAACGATTCCTACAGAAGCAATCTACGCATAAATGGTTCAAAATGTGAATATTTTTTGAGCTCGAGCTTTTATGTCAAATATTGTAAAATAACAGATATGTAGGAGCAGAGACGTTATCTGATCTAACGTAAAATAATGTAACTAAGTTGATAGTGCATTTTGATAGTTTTGCACATTGAATATTCTTACTTTGAACCCAGGAATAAAGAACACCATTTTTATTTAGTGATATCATTTGTCGAAATTGCTTATTCTTCTACAAAGAAAACATCTAAGAAATTTCTAGTTGTTTGAGCTGGTTCGTAAAAGTACACAATACATTTTCTCAACGAAAGATATCAGCTTGTATTCGTTAAATAGAAATATCTAATAAAGTTATAGTAATGTTTGAGCTGCTTCATAAAAGCACACAATACATTTTCTTAACGAAAAGTATCCGCTTGTATTCGTTATGTAGAAATGAATTTAAAAAAATAATGAAGAAAAATTTGACGAAAACGATCTTCCGAAGACGAAAAAGAATCGACTGTAAATACCTTTTTCATCTCTCATCTCTTGAAATTTTCATTATAATTTCAAGTGTATCAGAACTTATCAGTGGGCAACTTTGTTCCAACTTAATTTACTACTAAAAAAGACAAAACAAAGGTCAAAAAAGAGTTCTCGCTCAGAAGCGATGATTTCTAAGATAATTAGACACTTGGCTAGCATATAAAGCTTACTATGCTTTTGCACTGTCACTAAACTAACTGGAAAGGTTTTTATCCTCTTGAGTTTTTGGAGTGACATCAGATTGTCCTCCAAAAATGAGTGAGGAACATTTCATATGAATTCAGTACAATTTATAAGATTAAATTTTGCACAGTTATTGAATAATCAAGGTCAGTCGGATATTGGAACGCCTGATGAGAAAATCTGAAAAACCTAGGAGTTGTGATTACGAAAACTGACCACTAGTTGACATTGCCAATTCATCATTTTGTTTAGTTTGATAAACGTCGGGGTAACATGTGGGCAGTGGTCACAGGCCTTCCCTATCTCCGTGAGGAAATAGGTTAGGAATAGCTTCCCCGACTACAAAAATTCACACATCCAAATTATCCACGCTTTGGGATAACCGCGAATTAGCCCTTTCGCCATTAATGTATACGGTCGCCTATACATAAACGACTACGAAGCTTTTTCTAAATGGATGCGTGGGATTCTATTCTAGTCAACAAATACCGCTGTGATAATGAAAAAAATTATGATGTTGACAGCTACATCACAAATATTTACGAAGAGTGTAGCAATGATGTAAGGCCTACCCCATCTACAATGTATCCCCCTTATAAGAGCTAAGCCGAGGAGGAGAACATACATTGTTGTGCAATGCAACATAGGTGGCGCAAGAAGTATTGAGTAGGAGAATATTACATTATGAAATGAGGTGACAGTTCTTATTGTCAATTAAAAAGTATTACAATTATTTGATTTTCGATGAAATAAAGTAAAAGTAACGCTAAGTATGAAGCTATCAATAAAATGGGGTGATAGTAAATTATGAAGTGCAGTATTCAAAATTACATACTTTGAATCAATGTAAGAATTCATTGTTGTACCGCTAATATTGCGACAATTACTTAGTCCAGTCTTGTATTGATAAATTTTGATAAACTATCTGTGAGTACACTGCCCGGCAAATTAATTAATGGTAGTTAGAAATGTCCAAAATTCTGCAGATTTCCAGGGTACTTTGGGGAACAAAAAGAGTTCTTTCCCTACAGTTTATTGAAGTCAATAATTTCTAGATTGAATGTGCATAGGTTGGATATATATATATATATATATATATATATATATATATATATATATATATATATATATATATATATATATATATATATATATATATATATATATATATATATATATATATATATATATATATATATATATATATATATATATATAATAAAAATGTAGCGAAATGACTTGTTACTTGGAAACAGTCCGAAGAGAGGTCTTATTTGAAGAGTAGGAAATATGTATTCTATTCGGTATTATATATGATAATGAACCTTGGCATATTTCATAAATATACTAAAAGGAAACTCGGTATAGATAATATTTCACGATTTTCGGGTTGGACGGATTAATTCCAAGAACTAAATTTAATAACTAACAAACAATTCTTTATTTACAATTCGAAATAATTTTTCAAAACACCACTTTTCTGTCATATTAACTGTATTGTAGAGAGATACCTGTAACTCTCTCACCGTAACTCCAGCTCTAAACCTTCAATATCTCGCCCCGTTCACTGTCATGTGTTTCTCATATACACAAAAAGGATTCTCGAACATTCTATTCTAGAAGTTGCCATCTCTAGAAGGTAGCTGTCGCTGTATTTTTACTGTTTACTAAAATATTTTAGAGAACGCATAGGTGCTTTTAGTTGTTTTCAACTAAAAATAACAAAATCATAGAAAATATATTTAAAAAGTAGATGGAAGGAAGAATTGGTGTGGTTTATACCGAATGTCGCAAGATGGAACAGTTGTGTAAGAATGTTGAGAAATTATATATTTTCACTAAATTTCATAAATACTTCCATTATTTTCGTGATAGAAATAGGAGATGAGAATAGAGTGCTTCTTCAGCGGCTCTATGGCTAAAATCAAAATGTAGTTTATGTTTTTAGTGTTTAATAGTTGATGCGCCCCAACATGCGGAGGGTCCACTTCATTAAACTGATTTTTAGAAGTTAACGGCTGTTATAAATTGTTATAAGCAAAAAGGCGTCAGCATGATCTGCCGGACGCTGTGTGAACGGTATCAGCCAAGCAGAAATTGCCGACGCCTTGCCCTTAACATTTATCTCTAGAAGAATAATGGAGGCAAAATTGGAAAAAGCGGAACAACGTGTAAATCGACGACGAAGAGGCATATGGAAGATAATTCCGGGCCTCATTAAAATGCAGTGGATATCAGGATTTCAGTTATAAACTGAAACGGTGTTAGTCCACCGTAGTGTTGAGTAGGACTTGAAACGACTTGAAAAAGAGTTTGTAAGAGCCTCTTTTTTGTCATGGGCCAGTACAATGTACCGCCATCCATTATCTAGTTAGAACTATAGGAATATTTATACAGATAAAAATAATGCTAAAAAATAATAATAAAAAATAATCTAATAAAGAGATTATTGGATATTTATATGATGTATATAAATGAAAAGAAAGTTTAATACGGAAGAAAATACAAACAAATGAATAGATCATTGTTATAGTCCGCAATCATGTCGACGGAAGCAGCTCTCTTCAGAACATCGTAGAGAAAATAATTCAATTTTTCAATCAAAAATATTTTATTTAAAAAACAAAAATTTCATATTGTGTTAATTTATTGCACTCTCAGGAATATTATTTTTAAATATGTATATTTTCCTGTTCTGAATTTTTTTTTCGCATAAATTCTATCTCATAAGCTCCACTCAAATATTCAACATTTCGAAAATAAAATATTTGCTTTCGAAGGATAAAAATTAAAATCGTGCTATAGTTAGCATATAAGATTCAATGAATAAATTGTGTATAATATATAACCTCGATCACCGATCGCAATCGCAGGTTAAATTCACTCACAGTTTAGATCACACTGATTCAGAATCGCCGTGATTTAAAATCGCGGTGATTTAAAATCGCGGCGATTGAAAATCGCTGTGATTCTAAATCACCGTGAATCACAATCGCTGTGATTGAAAATCGCGGTGATTTAAAATCGCGGTGATTTAAAATCGCCGTGATTCAAAATCGCCGTGATTGAAAATCGCTGTGATTCAAAATCGCCGTGATTGAAAATCGCGGCGATTCAGAATCGCCGTGAAATATAATCGCAGTGATTTACAATCGCCGTGAATGAGACTGGCAATCTGAGTTTAGGTCGCGATCGCGCAAGTTGCTATTATAAAATAATTTTTGGGAATATGAATAAACAGAAGAAACTTTAGATGTTACACCCAGTAATTTCTTTTAATTTTCGATTCTTTGTGAAATCATAATTTTTTTATAGAAATTTTTTTCCTGAAAACAGTTTATTAATGTTATTAGGATTTATTACATTATTAGATTATTATTTAGGAACATTATATTTGTGAGTATTATTCGCTAATATTGGTTTTCTGGTAATATTGGTGGTAATTATTGATTTTATGTGAAAAGCAAAATTTTAGTCATTTGCAGGCGAAAAATATTTATTTCAAGTGTGTTAAGAGAAGCATGCTATATTAAATGATTTTCAAACTTTTTCATTCTTCCACAAAAATTATTTCTGATATGATATATTTACTTTATACATTTATATATTATACCTTTGACAAAAGCTGATTAGTTATATTGTTTGTTTAGCTCAATGGTCTACTTTTTATCGATAGATTTGAACACGAATGGGGTTACTATCTTTGTACATTACTTATCATTCAATCACTTAACTTAATCAATAATTTAACAATTTTCAAGTATATGAAATATGAATGATTTAAAAATTTTAATAGGCGTTATCCATAGTATTTTGTTATATTTTTTTGTGAAATCATAATTTTTTAATACTTATATTACTACTAAAAACACATTGCAGGTAAAAATAGCATTTACTTCAAATGAGGCGAGGCGTACTGAACCATTTGAAGTTATTATAGTACGAAATATGCGAGCCTTCTGGCGCTTCAAATGTCACACGCGACGTGCTTTTGTCATGTCATTTGTTTGTTTAGTACAAATATTTTGAAATTATAAATCTTACAAGTATAAAAAATGAATTTTATGTGTTTAGTCTGTTAGGTACTCTAACCAAATGATTACGATTATAAAATTTCTTACCTACTATACCTATTTAAAATAAACGCGAAAGTTTGTGAGGATGGATGTGGGATGGATGGGTGTATGTTTATTCCTCTTTCACGCAAAAGCTACTGAATGGATTTTAATCAAACTTTACAAGAATATAACTTATACTTACATCAGAATAACAAATAGGCTATAATTTATAGATGCGGTTAATTATCCAAAATATAAATAATATAAAAATCTTAGAATTTGTACGACTAGATGGCGCTGTGCGATATGGTTTATTCGATATTTTGTAAAGTTTGTAAATAAAAAAGTGAACAAACTATAAAATGAAAATATAATACAAAAAAAATAAATTACAAATTACTATTTAAAAATAAGTCTCAAATAATATCTATATCCACTTCAATCAGAAATATCAAAAAAAAATAGTAATTAAAGGGCACAGAGTCTCTAAACAAGGTTAAATTATTATTTAAATGTTTAATATGCGCCTCCTGTCTGGCGCCTCGCCTCGCATAAAAGACAATATATTTCTCTCTCGCTCAAAATGTCAGACGCGACGACTGTGACGTGATCACGTGACGTGCGTGTCGTTTGTCTGCCTCGATCGACCGCGGCAAAAAAATTGAAGTAGTACAATTTCAAATTTCGAGGCACTCTTACATTTTGACGTCATGTCCGGGACAAATGAAGCGCCTCGTGTATGTCCTACGCAACACTAGTCCACCATGCTCTGGGGTTGGTCCAGTCTTCCAGTACTTTCGAAACCTGTCCACTGTTACCAAGAAATTTTAAAAATTTGTGTTCTATTCAATCCAGCTCTTCTAGAAATTCTGCAGATTTAGAAGTTGAAAATCAGTGAAAAGTTCAATGTAATAAATCAAAATTATAAAAATCTTGTTAGAACAAGCATTTGAGAGCATTGATTTATTCGATTATATTGATCGGAAAAACTTCTCAGCAAAATACTTAGGTATATATATTAGAACCTGCTTAAAAATCTATATGAAATATAAAAGTTATATTTTACTTCACGAAATTAATTTACTTATTTCACTTCTCGCAAAAATGCAAAATACTTCGTGATTAAGTTTAGCCAACATCAACAGTCAAACAAAATGAAATGAACCAATGACGCTTGTATTGCCGAATTTGGCAGATAGAAGCGCCTGGCTAAAAGCTTATCTATCCTACAATAAAAAAAGTATTTTCAAAATAAAACACACATCCTTACCAAGTTCAGCACCAATAGAAACACTTCTTTCGTACGGTGGGATGATTATGAGACCTCACAGAAGACAAATTAGTGATGATGTATTCGAACATCTGGTATTGTTAAAAAGCGTATTAAATAAAAATTGATATTTATTTTTTTCTTTTTTCAACAATACTAGTCCAGTAGTTATTAATGAAAGATAAGTGTAATAATAACAAAATAAGAACTAGACACATAATGAACCGAAATAAATTGTCACACAATTCACAAAATGGAGCCATGGGTCTCTTTTCGTTAGTCTAGTTTTTTACATTATTTTAAGTGAGTATTATTATTAACCATTATTTATCCAGCAAATGAATGGTCCGCCTCGAAAAATTTTCTAAACTTCAGACGAAAAATAGTGAGTTTTAAATATTTGTTCAGGTTTTTGGATTCATATGATGAACATTAGAACCACGAAAAGTCAACACTCAATAAGTTGACACGGAAAACTCGATACAATTTTTGAAAACAAAGCGAGACTTAATTTACAGACATTATACCTATAGACTATTACAAAGCATTGAATATATTACCTTATAAAACACTGAAACACTCTTGAAAAACACTTAAACTATTGTCATAGGATTGAAATATAAAATATTCCAAAGTTTTGAGCCGTTTTGAAAAAATTAAATGAGCATATAAAGAAAATAAATTTAATTAGAAAATATAATATGATTATTGCAATATAGAAAGATAAAAAATTTGAAATTATATTCTGAAAAATTAATGAAATGGCGAAATAAATAAAAGAATCAATTCAGGTTTTCCAGACTTATATGAAAAATAAAATTTTCTTTCACATCTTACCGAATAATTAGACGGCACAGATAATTAATGATTCCACTCAGCACTTGCTGGAAGTTCACTAGTTATCGAAGGTAACTTGAAACTTACTAGATCGTAGATGAAGTTGTTAATTCTTCAACAGATACAATTGCCAAAGAGAAAAATGCACGTGAATGCAGCCCATTTTATCTATATTTAAGATGTACGCAAGTCATTCGCTGCTGTATCCATTAATAAAAAAAAGAAAACAAACCATAAGTAAAACGTATGGTGAAACAAAGGCAAATTGTCCAGCCTCTAAAAACAGCGATTGAGAGTGTTGACTGAATTAACAATGAAGTGGCGCGGCGGTTGAATGGAGTATTTACACTTTGCATATTAAAATTAATTTTTTAATATTTTCAAACAAATTTTCATATTTTTAAATAAAATTATTACACCCGACTATGGTGCCGTATGATTCGGGTTCAAGCCCCGGTGAAGGCATTGGTGTATGTGATACAAGTACTTTAATGATGATTATTGTTGGGTAATGTAAACTGATCACAAGCCCATTGGCGGTTCGGAAGCGGCGTTAAACTGTAGATCCACTGAATTTTAAGAAAATCTTTCAATTCTACATCGTGTCCACGGATTGAGGTGCCTAAGAGGACGATTTGGATCACTGAACATATATTAGGGCAGTAGCTATATCATTTCACTACTGCGTTTCTTTTCCATTTTATTCTATTCAAAATTATTTCATCTAATTCCTTCATTAATTATTTCAATCCATTTCATGTAGTAGTATGTACAGTCGAATATTTTGCATTTAAAAATGGACTGCGTGCTTTTCTCAAACAGCTCAAATAACATATCACTTTATAAGAAATTTTCTCTGTTGAAGAATTAAACATTGTTGAAGAATAAATAACACTCTTAAATAAAGATGTCGCTTCTGTACCAGAGTATAAACGCAAAATATTCTGTAATTCTGCCATCAAATTAGAAAACAAAAAGTGTACATTATTTCATTTGATATTTCATCACCCCCCCGCCCATTTATGTACCTTTAATGATGTTCTGTGGACGCGTTTTGAGACCTTAGAATTATTTATTTCCAGGTGTTGAATAAATCAATTTTCATTCTTCATTTGATATTTTTTCAATGTGATGAGAAAACTTCAGATACTCCTGTGATTTACCAATACGCAACCTAGATGACGCGCTTGTTCATGAAGCCCCAGATTTTTGAGTTCTGAAAGTTGATAGTAGATGGAGCCAGGTTCATTCAATTGCTAATTGTTGGGCATTCTATTGAAATATGTTCATTCGAAATGTAGCCGACATCATACTTACCTGGCGTAGAGGTTACCGTGATCAACAAGGCGGTTCCTCCGGAGCGAGGCCCTTTCATTGCACTTCGATTGGGCTGACCTCTGCGATTATCCCTAATGCGGATAACTCGGGCGCGTAATTTTTGGTAGTCGGGACTGCGTACGCGCTGTCCCGGTCAATTGAAAGAAATACAACATCATTTTTAAGGTTTGTATTGAGAGTTACCTTAAGTTGAATAACTAGTTTGTGATATACACGGAACATTAGAGCGTTGATGCCTACGTTTATACTACGAGTATTAGTGCACCAAGTTACTTACTTAAGTGCTGACAAGTTACCAACAATTATGTTGGTAACTTGTCAGCATTTAAGCATTACATTAAGTTTCATTAAACATTATACATTGATTTTAATTTTTATTGAATTACAAGAACAAAAACCATTCTGGATTTAAAACACTTTTATTTAATAAATGATATGAAGGTTTCGCGTATCACATACAGCTGATAAATTTATTAGGTTTTTGTACCGACCAACGAGTACTAGATGGAGATAATGTTTCTTTCATTCACCAGTTTGTCAATCTACCAATTGTCAAGTTTTCAATAACATTTTATTTATAAACTTATTTATAAAACTTATTTTATTAATGTGTATGGTTTCTTATTTTTTTATTTGATAGTGTTGGCGTTTACTTGATGTAAATCCATTATAATTGAATATAAACTTAAATTCAAACACTTGAACTTATGATTTACACTTTCTTTATTCACTACATAGCATGACGCGTTTCGTCGTTACGAACGACTTCTTCAGATGCTTGCAGAATAAATCATTTAATCAATTATTCTGTAATCAAAAGTCATTATTCTGTAACCATCTGAAGAAGTCGTTTGTAACGACGAAACGCGTCATGCTATGTAGTGAATAAAGTGTAAATCATAAGTTCAAGTGTTTGAATTTAAGTTTATATTCAAGTGTATGGTTTCATTGATGACTTTCTTGCTATCATCTATATAGGTAATAAATTCAAATATAATTTTTTAATTATTCTATAAAAAAAATAATTGAATTATTGAAATATAATGGATTTTCCAGGAATCATGTTTTTATGTACAGCTTACTTGAAGGAATAAAGGAATAACACAACACAATCGACATCTGCTTATAAAATTTACCTACATATCGAGTGTGTGTAATAGCTTAAAGTTTTTTTCTGTCTACTACCAACTATTCAAAAGTTGCAAAAATAATGTGAAAAATATTAGATTTATAAGAAATTCAAAATTTTGTCCGTTAATTTAGAGCACTAACTTGATTTTTATGAACATGATAATCATTGTAACTAATTCGTCCATCTCCATCAATAAGGAATATTTATTTAATTCAATAAATGTCGGGTAGCATGATAGCATGAGTAATGCCTATTCCCGTTAGGAATGAATTACTCTCCCCGACTACAAAAAATCAGGCATTCGAATTATCCACGATTTGGAATAATCCCAGAGATCAGCATTGTCGCCATATGTATAAGTACCCACTCTATACACATATGGCGATGAAGTTGCCCTCCACGAATGCGTGTGAGATATTGTGATATTAGTTAAGTTACGCTAGTCACTGTGTTATTTGGTACACATATATCGCGAAAACTTGCGGAATGCGTAGCAATGACGGAATGATTGGCTCCATCTACAATGTGATCGTTATAAGAAATAAACCAAAGAGAATAACAAGCATGAGTGTGTGACATAGGACCTAGATGGCGCCAGAAAGATTCAGTTGGATATTACATTCCGAAATGAGATGACAGGTGTATTGGCAAGCCCCTCCGTTAGTGGCGCCACTTTTTTAGTCAACATTCATTGAGTAATATAGTAAACTTTAGGTGTATTTTATACAATAAAATTAGAAGTAAAAATATATTACGCAGATTCAATATTCAATTATATTATTGAATCTCTCAAACACTTATTCTAACCTAATTTGTATTCTTTTTCATTATATTGTACTATATATGATATTTTATTGACTAATTGATGTTGTAGACCATCCACATAAAAAAGGTAGCTGCAGTGTGCAAAATATCCTGGTAAATCAAAATAAGTATATAGAAAACACCAGTTTGTCCCAAGCACTTGAGGTAACTTTTCCACTTCTACTCTAAGCTCAAGTTGAAAGGTGTTTATCCTTATACTACTAAATTATATGAAGAGTTGTTATAAGAGTAGGTTGAAGGTTTTGATATTACTTCTTCTCAGTGTTCTGATGTTTTAAAGAATTAACTTGAAGTTCTTTCCTTTGCAAATGAGTTGCCCATACTGAAAAAACTCAAAATTATAAATGCTTGAAAACATCCATGTTTTTGCAGCTAAGTTCGATGAGATTTATATATTGAGTATATATTTGTGGGCCTCTCTTCTATCTCAATTCTTATTCTTGTGGATTTTATGTTCGTTTCCTCGAGTTTGGGTAGTTCTCCATGCTCAATTCCGTTTTATATTAGAATTTCCGTTCCTCCTTTCGAACCGTCCCTCCTAGCTGTTCTGTATATACTATAGTTTCTTATTTTCATATTCTTCGTTGTTTTCAGAAAAGTTTCTGATAGGAGCATTATGTCTATTTTTTGCTCCTCCAGGAATATCGTTAATTCATCTTTTTTCGGTAACACCGAATTTGCGTTCCAGAATGATATTTTTATATTGTTTTCTTTGTTCATTAATTGGTTTTTTGATGAATAGTTCTGTCTTCTGCTATATTTTCAGTCATTCCTTCAACGTCTTTTGAATATTTCAATGATTTTTCCTTGCTCTTCAATCAGATTTGTCATTTTTTCTTTCGTTGCGTTCGTATTGCTGAAGTTGACTGTCATTCGTCCGAGAATCAACGCTAGTTTGTCTAGGTCGTTTAATTTCGTGTTTTTTGTCTTTTTTCCGTCATCTTTTTTCTTTTCGTTCTGGATTGTTTCTTCCTTTTTCCTCCTCCAGTAATTTTCTGAGGGAGGCGGTGCGTTTTTCATTTTTTGTCGTTAGTCGGTTTTTCGGATTTTTTGGGTTTTTGAGGCATTTTATGTTGGTGGATAAATGCTACCCTTGACAGTTCGCGCATTTCGGCGCCGTTGTTCGCGGTTTCTCGCATTCATGCGTACTATGCTCTTCACCGCATTTCATGCATTTCGGCGTTGCGTGGCACTACGCTGACATCGGTGGCACTGTATGACTTCCGATTTGGTACACAGACTTTCGACCTGTACAGAAAGTCCGCAGCATCTTTCTAATTTGTTGTATATAGACTTGTATTCTTTGGATATTTCTATTAGTACCAAGGTGGCGGTGTAGCCCTTTTTTCCTTCATCCTCGTAACTTTGAGAACAGGGTATCCTTGGCTTTCTAAATCTTCTTTGATTTCCTCTTCTTTAGTTTCCGTCATAATTCCTCTTATGCCGATTTTTAGGTTTTTCTCACTTTTCAGTTGGTACGTGTAGAAGTCAATGTTGTGTTTTTTAAGATTTTTGAACAGGTTCCTGTAGTCATCTTCAATGTTTGGCTCGACTTGTACTCCTTGCGAGATCAGCTTGTCCTTTTGGTATTGGATTCTTCTGTTTCGCATAACATTTGCAATTCGGCTCCATTTTTCTTTTTCTCTGATTATCATTGGTGTTATTTTTTCGTTTTTCTTCTCCCTTTCTTGGATTTTCGTTTTTTCTTCTCTTCTCCTTCTTGTCTTCATTCTCTGTTTGTTGTAGGTTCTCGGTTTCCATTTCTTCTTCGTCGCTTTCGTCGCTGAGGGCCTCGTACCGCTTCCTGGTTGACGTCTGCTTTCGTCTGATACTTGGTCTATTATTGAAAGCATTGAATCAACATTGAATCCGTAATTTGTATATGCTATTTCTAGATCCAGAAAGCTTTCAACTTTGGTTATGAATACTATCAGTATTTCTTGTGTCATACCTGCACATATATGCACATCACTCACATTTTCATTACATTACATGGAAGCAATTGATTTTTGATTTTAAATATATGAATATTTTTTATATATGAATGAAAAGGGTATTTTCTGTTAAACAGACATTACTTTCAAAGAGTTCAGCATAATTTCGAATATATTTAAAGGTATATTTATTACACTTCAAAAATTGTACGCATGGCCTTACTTCTGTAATTGTTGAATGTTTTGAATGAATTGTTGAAGAACCGAATAAAAAAGTGGAGTAATATTCAAGATACGGCATTAATATTGATTTGAGTAACAATAATTTTACATATATCGATAGATTTTTCCTTTTTCTTCTTGAAAAAATCGATTTTTTTACAGAGATTTTAGATGATATGAAATTAACATGATCATTGAAACTGAATGTTTCGTCTAACATAATGCCGAAATATTTCACTGTTTCAACTCTTCCAATTTTCTGGTCATAATTCTTTATAATTGTATAATCATTTTTATTAATCTTAGGGGCCTTACTTGCAACCAAAACTATGAATGTTTTTAAAGTAGATTTTTTCACATTTATGGATAAGTTATTGTCAGTCACATTATCAAGCATCAATTGAAGAAAGTTCTCTATCGATCCACTCTGTCATATTCTCAATATCTTTGCCACATATATAAGGCATAGTATCATCTCCGAATAAACGTATAGAGCATTTTTTCACATGAAGAATATATCGTTTATATATGAGAACAACAACAGACCTAAGACAAAGTTTGCTATGCACAGTGGCAACTATGTAAATATTATGTTTGAAATTTCATTTACAAATCAGCTATAATTATTAGATATTTATTCATAATATTATTATTCGTAATTATTTATTCGTAACAAATGAATTGCTATTAGAAGTTATGGAACTATATTTTTACTTTCATTATATTTCAAAACATGAAGGCTTCTACTAGAAGCCTTCAGTTAACTTTATTAATATAATCAATATTACTATAAAGCAAAAGTTCCTCTAAAATAGTTATTTCATTTTATTCAATAAATCTCGGGGTAGCATATGTGCACAGGTCATCATTTCCATTAGGAATTTCCTAATGTACAACAGTGATTGAAAGATTCTAATTGTGAATATTTCACTCCTAATATCTTTCTACGTAACATTAGTTTTACTAAATTTTCTTTGACTGTCAGTTTATTGTTTTAAGCTTCGATTTAAATATAACGTTCATATAATTAATAGTCTGTAGTAATTTAAAATCACAATTTTTCGCTTCAAACACGATGCTAAAGAAATAAAACAATGACAACAATGAATAATGCAGAATTCATTGTAAAATACTCTACAATAAGAACTGTCACCTCATTTCTTTATGAAATAATCTTCTACTCAATACTTAGCGACACCTAGATCTTGTTTCGCACAACCATGTTGCCCCATCTACATTGTAGATGGGGCAGTCTTTACATCATTGCTACACTTTCCGTTAATATTTGTGAATTAGCTGTCCAAATCGTTTTATTCACCATCACAGCGGTTTTTGTGACTAGATTCAAAATTTCTAGTCCCGTGTCCACTTAGGGACAGCCTTAGTCGTCATATTCGTATGGAATCGGTCGTGTACATACTTGGCGATAGGGCTGATTCTAGGTTATCCCAAAGCGTGGATAATTCGGATGCGTAATTTTTTGTAGTCGGGGGAGATTACCTATTTCCTTTAGCCATAAGGTTTATTGGGGTAGGTCGTGCCCATACTCAACCCCGACGTTAATTAAATTAAACAAAATGAGGATAGTGATATTATCATATAACAATCAAAAATCATAAACAAGTGGTTATAAACCCTGAAAACTCCAATAAACTCCACAAATATTTAGAACTTTATTTTTTATCTAAATTAGCTAGTGGTGTTCTAATTTTCGTCTAACCTTCAGTTTCCAATAACTATTTTGTTTCAATAAGATATTCTTATAACTTGATGAATATGACATATTATCACTTTTATTTATGCATACTAGATGTTACTCGGAGACTCAAGAGGTAAATACATTTCGAGTTAGTTGAAGTAACAGTGCAAAAGCGGCTATTGCAACTTGAAATGAATTTTTTCATTAAGTTGAATAAAAATAGTGTTGCAATATATGTAACTAAATATATATTATAAATATAATTGTTATAATACATATGGTAGGTGACAGCCAATACGGAGAGGCAACCAAAAAATAAATCTCCTATAGACACAAAACATTACGAAATTCTACAACTCAACCATTTTAAATATCTCGGAGAAATTTACAGTCCTCAGGTTTGAACCGAATCGCTAACTAACCAAGAATAAGCAAGCTCCAAAGGGACTGCAAGCTAACATGGGCGTACTATAATGAAAAGTGCATTTGGGGATGAGCTAAATTAATTCATTTATTAAACACAACGATTCCTACAGAAGCAATCTACGCATAAATGGTTCAAAATGTGAATACTTTTTGAGCTCGAGCTTTTATGTCAAATATTGTCAAATAACAGTTATGTTGTAGCAGAGACGTTATCTGATCTAACGTAAAATAATGTACACTAAGTTGATAGTGTATTTTGATAGTTTTGCACATTGAATATTCTTACTTTGAACCCAGGAATAAAGAACACCATTTTTATTTAGTGATATCATTTGTCGAAATTGCTTATTCTTCTACAAAGAAAACATCTAAGAAATTTCTAGTCGTTTGAGCTGGTTCGTAAAAGTACACAATACATTTTCTCAACGAAAGATATCAGTTTGTATTCGTTAAATAGAAATATCTAATAAAGTTCTAGTTGTGTTTGAGCTGCTTCATAAAAGCACACAATACATTTTCTTAACGAAAAGTATCCGCTTGTATTCGTTATGTAGAAATGAATTTAAAAAAATAATGAAGAAAAATTTGACGAAAACGATCTTACGAAGACGAAAAAGAATCGACTGTAAATACCTTTTTCATCTCTCATCTCTTGAAATTTTCATTATAATTTCAAGTGTATCAGAACTTATCAGTTCTTTCAGTTTCAAAGTTTATCAACTTTGTTCCAACTTAATTTACTACTAAAAAAGACAAAACAAAGGTCAAAAAAGAGTTCTCGCTCAGAAGCGATGATTTCTAAGATAATTAGACACTTGGCTAGCATATAAAGCTTACTATGCTTTTGCACTGTCACTAAACTAACTGGAAAGGTTTTTATCCTCTTGAGTTTTTGGAGTGACATCAGATTGTCCTCCAAAAATGAGTGAGGAACATTTCATATGAATTCAGTACAATTTATAAGATTAAATTTTGCACAGTTATTGAATAATCAAGGTCAGTCGGATATTGGAACGCCTGATGAGAAAATCTGAAAAACCTAGGAGTTGTTGGTTACGAAAACTGACCACTAGTTGACATTGCCAATTCATCATTTTGTTTAGTTTGATAAACGTCGGGGTAACATGTGGGCAGTGGTCACATGCCTTCCCTATCACCGTGAGGAAATAGGTTAGGAATAGCTTCCCCCGACTACAAAAATTCACGCATCCAAATTATCCACGCTTTGGGATAACCGCGAATTAGCACTTTCGCCATTTATGTATACCGGTCGATTTATACAAAAACGACGATGAGGCCTCCTCTAAATGGATGCGTGGGATTCTAGTCAACAAAAACCGCTGTGATTTTGATGTAGACAGCTACATCACAAATATTAACGAAGAGTGTAGCAATGTTGTAAGGCCTACCCCATCTACAATGTATCCCTTATAAGAACTAAGCCGAGGAGGAGAACATACATTGTTGTCCAAAATGCAATATAGGTGGCGCAAAAAGTATTGAGTAGGAGAATATTACATTATGAAATGAGGTGACAGTTCTTATTGTCAAATATTTTACTCTGAATTCTGCATTATCATTGTGGTATTCCTTAACCACCGTGTTAAAACCAGAAAATTGTTATTCTAAGGTTCCTACAGACCTAACATATGCAAGTTATAATTAAATCAAAAAGTAATACAATTATTTGATTTTCAATGAAGTAAAGTAAAAGTAACGCTTAGTATGAAGCTATCAATAAAATGGGGTGATAGTAAATTATGAAGTGCAGTATTCAAAATTACATACTTTGAATCAATGTAAGAATTCATAGTTGTACCGCTAATATTGCGACAATTACTTAGTCCAGTCTTCTATTGATAAATTCTGAGTTCTTTCCCTGCAGTTTATTGAAGTCAATAATTTCTAAATTGAATGTGCATAGGTTGGATATATATATATATATATATATATAATAAAAAATGTAGCCAAATAACTTGTTACTTGGAAACAGTCTGAAGAGAGGTCATATTTGAAGAGTAGGAAATATGTATTCTATTCGGTATTATATATGATAATGAACCTTGGCATATTTCATAAATGTGCTAAAAGGAAACTCGGTATAGATAATATTTCACGATTTTCGGGTTGGACGGATGAATTCCAAGAACTAAATTTAATAACTAACAAACAATTCTTTATTTACAATTCGAAATAATTTTTTAAAACACCACTTTTCTGTCATATTAACTGTATTGTAGATACCTGTAACTCTCTCCGTAACTCCAGCTCTAAACCTTCAATATCTCGCCCCGTTCACTGTCATGTGTTTCTCATACACACAAAAAGGATTCTCGAACAGTCTATTCTAGAAGTTGCCATCTCTAGAAGGTAGCTGCCGCTGTATTTTTACTGTTTACTAAAATATTTTAGAGAACGCATAGGTACTTTTAGTTGTTTTCAACTAAAAATAACAAAATCATAGAAAATATATTTAAAAAGTAGATGGAAGGAAGAATTGGTGTGGTTTATACCGAAAGTCGCAAGATGGAGCAGTTGTGTAAGAATGTTGAGAAATTATATATTTTCACTAAATTTCATAAATACTTCCATTATTTTCGTGATAGAAATAGGAGATGAAAATATAGTGCTTCTAAAGCGGCTCTATGGCTAAAATCAAAATGTAGTTTTGTTTTTAGTGTTTAATAGTTGATGCGCCCCCACATGCGGAGCGTCCACTTCATTAAACTGATTTTTAGAAGTTTAAGGCTGTTATAAATTGAAACGGTCTTACTCCACCGTTTTCTGGGTTTGGTCTAGTCTTCCAGTACTTTCTAAAATTTTGTTAGAACAAGCATTCGAAGGATTGATTTATACGATTATATTCATCGAAAAAACTGCTTCGTGAAAAATCTACGTATACATATTAGAACTTGCGTAAAAATCTATATGAAATATGAAATTAATATTTTAGTTTACGAAATTTATTGACTTATATTTCACTTCTCGCGCCAGCTAGGTTACATGTCGCAATCCTTGCTTGTTCTTCCCTTCAGTTTAGTTCTTGTAAAGTATAGTAGATGGAGCGATAATTAAATAATAATAATAATTAAATATTAACAATTATCATCATAGCTTTACTTTCCGTGAATCTTTGTGATATGCCTCTACGACTTCTTCTCACTCTTTTATCACATCTCACTATGGACATACACGCATCCATAGGTGAAGCATCGCAATATATAGAGTCGTCTTAATTACATATGGCTTATTTGTTAATCTCAAGGATTATCCCAAAGCAGGGATAATTCGGATGCGTGATTTTTTGTAGTCGGAGGAGAATAGTGCGCTCGTGCTACCCTGACATTAGAGAAAGAAATAAAATTGCACTGTATCAAATTATAAGAAATCAGTGATCGAAAAGGATTTTAATTTTATCTTATTTGTGGAACCGTAAATAATTGTTATTTAACAATACCGCTTGGTAATTATACAACGTTTTTTTATATTTCAGTTCCCGTAATCACAGTTCAAATCAACATCAAACGACGAATGAGTTCTTCTTTAGTGTTATTTTATACGTCAACAAAAATTATCCATAATGTGAACAGGAGTATTCTATATCTCAATATAAATGATTCAAAGTGTGAATACTTTTTGAGCTTGGGCTTATATGGCCGTTTGTCTTTTTGCTTTCACATCTACATTGCTACTGATTTGTAGAAATATAGTTTTTTCTGTGGTCTACGATGCAGATTTTTAATGAAACAGTTTCTAAATGAATTAAAGTCATGAACAATTCAATAACTTTCTTATAAAACGGTTAATTGCAAGGAGCATCCGAGGTTACAGCATCCACATCTACGCTCATCACTGGAAGCTTCCAACCAACGCTTGTATCGCTGGGTTACGGGTTCTGTAACTCAAAAAGCCTTACTCGTTTAGTATTATGTATGTATTACTATCAACAACAGTAATCTTAGAGTAATTTTATTTCATTATATAATGTCGGTGTAGCGCATATGCAATATGCAATGCACAGGTCCTTATTCCCCCATCAGGAATTTGGGAGTTTTGAGACCCTTTCCCCCGACTACAAAAATTTAAGCTCTCATATTATCCACAATTTGTGTGGATAAACATGGATTTTCCCAATCTAGTCAATAAATTAGGTTTTTAAGAACAGCCACATAACAAATGTGATATTTCTAGCTCAATTATTCTTTCAGTCCCCATCAGATTGATGAAGCTTCTCAGCATATCAATGAAGACTTGTCCGCCTTGAAGAGTTTCTGTGATAGCCATAATTTACGATTGCATCCATCTAATTGTAATAACCTTGTCTTCAGTTCGGGTCTTCACATTGAACTGGACATGAATTTGTCTATTGGGACTGAGCCCCTGAGTGGTGCAAGAAGTGCAAAAAATTTAGGAATAATTTTCGACTGCCGTCTTCGTTCCGAAGAGCATGTGGGATTGTTGATAAGAAAATCATATTTGGTTCTTAGACAGCTTTATAGATCTCGACACTTCTTAAGCTTGGCTTTGAGGAAAAAACTTTGTGAAAGCCTCGTCTTGTCGATTTTGAATTATGGTTTGATCCTGTACTACCCTTGCCTCTACTCACTTACTAGGCGAAGGTTGCAGAGAATTATTAATTTCTGTTGTAGGTTCATATATGGACTTCGTAAGTATACAAGAGTATCTTATATCAAGGAACTTGCTTGGTTGAAGTTGGAAAATCTATTTCGCTATCATTTGGGGTCGGCCGTTTTTCGTATTCTCTCATCTTCTTCTCCTCCTTACCTCAAAAATAAGTTGGTTTATAGAGGCGAGATGCACACCCGCGATCTAAGACATCCTTACACTCTGGCTGACGCGTTTTTATCGGTTAAGCTTCCGTAAATGTTTCTCGTTCAACGCTGTTCATGTCTACAACTCCATTCCGTTGGACGTTTTTGAAAACTGGAGGCTTGGCTAGATTTAAGCATTTCTTCTCAGCAATCAGAGTTGATTTTTGCGTCCTTTGAAGTTGTATAAATTTTTTTTTATTATTATTTTTTGTTTGGAATTACGTTTCTAAAATTTATTTTATTTAATTATTTATTTATAATGTTATGTTTTGTTTCTCTTTGAACATATTGTTTCTGTGAATAATTTTCGCTTCCTTTTGCTATTAATTTATTATCCATTTCATGTATTATTCTTATATATAGAGGTTAAGTGTAGTAGCTTTTAGCTAGACTTCGCCTCTATTTTTGTACAATTTGGCAATAAAGACAATTTATTATTATTATTATTACTATTAAATATTAACGAAGAAGTACCAATGATGTATAATGACCATCATACCCCATCTATATCCCCGTATCCCATTATAAGAACTAAACCGAAGATAAGAACAAACATGGTTGTGCGAATTGCAACCTAGGTGGCGCAAGAAGTGTTTAATAATGAGGCGATAAAACGAGCTTTGATTGATGATGAAACATGTTATCTTCAGATTCATTATTCTTCCAATTAATGCAATTATGAATTTGTAATAGTTACTCCATAATCTAAAGATTTTCTTACTTTCTTCAGGCTTTTCGAAGTCGAACTCTTCGCAATGGCTAACTTGGAAGATATTGCCAATTTTTACTTCAACTTTCAAATTCTTTTTTCAAATATCCACATCACAATCAAGAATCGATGATATTCATCATGGATCGGCACGATCTGCCGGACGCTGTGTGAATGTTATCAGCCAAGCAGAAAGTGCCGATGCCTTGCCCTTAACAATTATCCCTAGAAGGATAATGGAAGGGCATTAAAAAATGGATCTCAGTTTTTCAAAAATGTCGGCATGAGAACATAATCAAACAATCGACGACGAAGAGGCATATGGAAGTTAATTCCGGTCCTCATTAAAATTCAGTGGATCTCTCAAATTCTTTGGACAAAAGACCAAATGCAAACAGTGCCAATGAATGCATTGATCAATTAAAATAGCCAAAAAAAGATTTATTGTAATTATTATTATTATATTAAACATTGTTATCACTATATTAAGCCCATACTTACTTCTTAGTATAAGTGGTATATACAGTGCTAAATAAAACGTTTGTACAAGCTCCCTGTTGGTGCCTTGCTATATAATTTATTTTGTATTAATTTTAATAATTGAAACCTAAGCTCTTATGTTCAATGTGTCGTTTCCAATTTTGTATCAAAATATAAGCTTTATATATATATATATATATATATATATATATATATATATATATATATATATATATATAGAGGGAAAAATTTATATATATAAATTTATATTTACATATTTATATATTATAATATTATATAATATTATTATATCTTGTATCAATATATAATTTCGATAAATGAGCTTGCTATCATTAATGTCAAAGACGGTTTCAAGTGATGCTTTTTGCTTGGGAACCGGATATTTTTGGTTTGTTTTTTCCGCCGAGAACTGAAATCCTGTTGATATAGACAACTTTTCCACAAAATTCTCCGCCTTGCATTGAATTCCCAAGTTTCTTATACTGACCAAACATTAAGTTAGTTTTCAAACGAAACTGAATACGTCAAGCTGTATTTTGTAGCATAGAAACATAAATACTATTTACTAAATAGTACTCCAAACCAACATTTTTTCTGCGTTGTCAGTATAATTGAATTAAGTGATTTTGAAAAACTAAATATTATTATTAATCGATTGGGCCGATACTTGATGAAAATATAAATACATAATTTAAATAAAACTAAGTAGTTTTTCGATTTTCACTATAATTAAATCAAAACATGAGAATATCGTTTCGCCAACACAGTGGCTTCATCAGATGTTGATGATAAACTGTTCATCAACATCTGATGAAGCCACTGTGTTGGCGAAACGATATTGTCATGTTTTGATTTAATTATAGTGAAAATCGAAAAACTACTTAGTTTTATTTAAATTATAAATATTATTACATCATATAAAAATTTTTTCTTTATGTAATTATTTCTATTCCAGATAAATGGTGGTGTGGCTGAAATCGACGGCAGGGTGATGAGAGGTGACTTAATAGTGTCAGTGAACGGACAAAATGTGGAGAATAGTTCGGGAGAAGAAGTCGGCGCCATTTTGAAAACCGTTGTGGGTAAAGTGTCACTGAAACTTCATAGATTGAAACCAACTGCGAGATAATTATAAAATACATTTGACACGTCAAAGTTACATCGGAAAGAAGACTCAAGTCTCAGAATCGAGAGAACTATATTTTATCTCATTTTTTGCTTGTATCATTCCTATTTTTTAATGTTGACATATTTTTTCAAACCTCTAGACTTTTCGAAAATTCTTTCGTAGTGAAAACTCATAATTTCTCTCGACTAGTTTTTAATTTTTCAAAGTACATTCATGTGGATATTCTAGTTAAAATTCAAAATGAGCAATATAATATTTCTCATCGAGTAAATTTTTTCGTATTCAATTCAGGTTACTTGTATGAAAGCAAATACGAACTTCAATTTCTATGTATAGAAACTCGTATCTATTCAACCTATCGGTAAAGTTATTTCAAATTATTCGTATTTTGCAGTATATGTTCTTGTTTTGTTCGCAAGTTTTCTATCTGTGTTTGCATTATCTTTATCAGTAAATGTTTCAAATTATTATGTAGATTGTGAAATGAAATGGCATCTCTGTATTGCAGTGTAAAATTCAACTCAGTTCTCATGTATCCCTTTATTTCATTTTCAATTTCGAGTATTGCTGTATAAATAAATACTCGAATTATTATGAAAATTTCATTACAAAAATTTGCAAAAGTTGATCAAGTGCATTGAAAAAAATTATTTTCTCAGCATCTATTATTGTTTTTAATTTATTAGATCATGGTCTCCTGTGATCAAGACTCGTCAAACTGATAAATTTTTTGTTTTTACTACTTTTTTGATCATGTCAAGTGTTCATCTTTGTCGATATTTTTTTAGTTACCGTAAATATTATATATTATATATGTCTGTTGACATTCATCAGATCATTTATTTAGCTTTCTCAAAATAAATATGAACTGAGAAATTCATAATTTGATTGGCAACTTCAATGGATACATGAAAAAGTGAGAAATATCTGGAGAAAATTATCTTGCAGATTTCTTATATATCTCGTAAAGAGTACTTATTCTTCCGTTTTTAAACAATGTTGTTATTGTTAAAGTTTTGTTGAAAAATGCATTTATTGAAAGTCAAATTTCTTTAAAGTGTATTAACGTTGCTCTAGTCAGATAAGTTATTCTTGTTACTTAATTTATTACAATTTGTACATGTATTCAATAATATTATTTATCATGGCCATAGCAAAGGAATGTGCAATCATTTTATTTCGTGAAGCAACTTTTTCTTACCAACAATATGACCAATTTTTATCAAAACAAGGACCAATAATAATCGATGTAGGTTTTAATGAAGTATACCGGTTTAAATCGGAAGAAGACTAAACCGTTAATAGAATAAAGAACTATAAATTTTTCATTTAGAGAAATATATCTATAAAAGCATAAAAGTTTCCTGAGAAATGAAGAGCATAAATAAAAATAATTGCATAAATAAAAATAATTGTATATAATAAATACTGTTTAAAATATATTTTATATAAAATATCGAATATGTTTTATAATTTATAAGACGAGGACTAGAACTTCGTACATACGCCTCTACATCTTAATCTAACTTTATTTACTGGGTTTATTTGGTTACTTTTTATACTGTGTTGAGTATAACTTCTAAAATAATTGGGTCCTACTTTTATATCTTGTAGCTGTAAAATGAGTACCATGGAATTATATTTCAATAATGTATCAATCCTTTGCAGTGACGAAGTCAGTACGGAATATACATTCACCTTGCTCTCCAAAGATGGCGCAAATGCGTAAATTTAAGTACCAACAAGTAAATTTGCTATATATTTTTCCGAAACCTTACTTAAATAATCTAAATTCACGGTAAATATATTGTCAACAAATAAAAAACATAAATTGTACTTATTATAGTTCTGATGAAATATTTGTTAATATAAGAAAGGTTTCATATCACTCTGTTAGATCTTACTTATTTCAACAAAAAGAATTACCAAAATATAATTGGTATCGCTTCTCGGCCCTATGGCTAAGATCAAAGTGTAGTATCTGTTCTTATCAGCTTAATATCTGATACGCCCCGCATGCGGGGCCAGTATATTAAACTGATTTTTGGAAATTGACGGCGGTTAGGGGCTTGCTCCACCGCTGTCGCGGGTTGGCCCGGTATTGCAGTACCTCCGGGATCGGCCCACTTTCTCTAATGAAGATTATCTTCCTTCAGTCCTTCTACTACTTATATTAGGTATTGTTTAAAATCTTGTAACTCGGGATAACATCGGTATGTTGTCAATTTTCACTTAGCATTTAAAAGCAGTATTTTATCAAGACGATAAGAAAGTACTCCATAGAAAACTATGAATAATGTCATGTCTGCAACATATTGTGAAAAGTAATAGAACATGCCTGAAGAATTTAAAACTATTTTTCTCAGAAACCTCACTGTATGTTAATTAATGTCGTCAGTATTTCACAGCTATTTGGTTTAATCAAAACACTATAATATACCTTTTTTCATTAGTTGATTTATAACATACATTGTTTCAACTGTATTGGAATTAACAAACATATCCCCAAATGATTGATATTCTCTGATTTTTTGAAAAAATGATTTAACGTTTTGATTCCACATAAAATTCAATCATTAGTTTTCATGAAGTTGTAATAAACGACGAAACGTCAATAAAAATAAAGATTTTTTGCATTACAAACAGCCTGTTATTGATAAAAATATTTTTTATATATATAAATAATATACATATATATATATATATATATATATATATATATATATATATATATATATATATATATATATATATATATATATATATATATATATATATATTATTTATATATATTGTATTTAAACATATAACAAGCATATAATACTTTCATCCGATTTAAATCTATAAAAAGAAGTTTTTTGGTGAATATTTCCTCTAGACTTTGCTATGGCTCTGAGTTTACCTGCTTGAAATGTGATAAATCCATAAAAACCAAGCGTAAGCTATATTAAATATGTAAGTTGTTGAAGAAAAAACATTTAGTTCTTGTATCGAAAATATAGATAATTTTATCGCCTCATACCTGTAACTATAGAAAACTCAATAAAAGTATCCTAGAATGTAAAAATAAATACCTAATAATTAATATAATTTAAGGATTCATTCATTCATTAGTTGATTTCAAATATTTATATTAAGTGAATTGTTTCTATTGAACTGACTGTAATGACTTGTATATAAAATACAAAAAATACGTCTCTCAAATTGTTCACTAAATGTATCTACTGAATTTAGACTATTTTGTAAATAGGGTTATGCATTGTCGCATGCTATAATTTTAATAAAATTCACTTTATCTCTTGCTAAATTTTTGTCATAATTACTGATCCTCAAAGAAAAATAATAATTATAGTTCATTCTATCAAAATTCATAGAAGAGGCTATTGACCTTAGATTCCTCAACCTATTCAATATATAGTGTTATTTTAATTTTAATTAGTTAGTTTATAACATGCTTAGTGTTCAAGTAGCGTCTCAGTTTGAAATTTTCTTCGTACATGTAAGTATTATGGAACATCGGTAAAATATCCTCCAGGTTGTTCAGTCTTGTATGTAACTTTCGGTTAAGTTTCTGAAACCAACATTTTATTGGGTCTATATTTTTTCTTGAATATATCAGCTCATTAGAGGGGTCTGATGTGTGTTCAGTTGATGTCTTGTTCTTGTAATGGTACGAAGAGCTGATCTCTCTGCTAAGTCTATATTCTTAAGCTACGACATTTTGCAGTTTGCATAGATTTTGTGTGCATATTCTAGTATATAGGCTTAAATATGGTTTTGTGTATTTTAACTGCACCCTCAATACTCATTCCTCTGTTTCCATATACGTTAGGCATCTGAAATGTTTTGCTTTTGTTATTGTTTTCTTCATTGACTGCGTGTGAAGGTTGAAATTTCGATGATAATAAGTTCTTTATTCTCAACAGGTATAATACCCAACTACAGAAAATAATAACATAATAATGATAATATAAACTTTATTCAGTAAAAATTGCTATACAAACTCTTATCTCGAACAATTTTACATACCATTCCCAATATACATTTCTCTTAATTTGAACTTAAATCTATTTATATTTGAAATACTTCTAATTTCATTTGGTAACATATTATGTTTTTTAAAGCCTCAAAAAATAAGTTTTGACTTTTTTTGTACTTCTTATACTGATAACATAATAATGATAATATAAACTTTATTTAGCAAAAATTGCTATACAAACTCTTATCTCAAACAATTTTACATACCATTCCCAATATACATTTCTCTTAATTTAAACTTAAATCTATTTATATTTGAAATACATTTCATTTGGTAACATATTATGTTTTTAAAGCCTCAAAAAATAAATTTTGACTTTTTTTGTACTTCTTATACTGATAACATAATAATGATAATATAAACTTTATTTAGCAAAAATTGCTATACAAACTCTTATCTCAAACAATTTTACATACCATTCCCAATATACTTTTCTCTTAATTTAAACGTAAATCTATTTATATTTGAAATACATTTCATTTGGTAACATATTATGTTTTTTAAAGCCTCAAAAAATAAATTTTGACTTTTTTTGTACTTATACTGATATCTTAAGTTACATTTTGCAGTTTGCATAGATTTTGTGTGCATATTCTAATATAGGCTTAAACTTTTTTTGTACTTCCTATGATGAAGTATAAAATTCTATTTCTAGTGTCAATACTCGTGTACCTGATCAAAGTGCATAACTATTACATATTGTTTATAAATATGACGTTTTAAATATTGTGACATCAAACCACATTTAATTTTATGAATAAATATATGAGATTTCATTTCACAAAACTCATGTTCTTAGCATGGCATCGATGCTTGTATATCTACGGCACTTCAATATCACTCGCGACATTGTAAGATTTTGTAATAACAGCAACCTTTTTGTGCCAGTTTTATTTGCCAGATACAGAACCATACGAGCATCATGGAAATACAGAAGCATGATGCAATTATATACTGTCTCTCTTGACCATTTACTTAAATAATCACTACATCTATCAAGTACTAATGTTTGTTTTGAAATAAACATAATTTTATAATGAAACATAATGTTGAATACTAACTAAATAATTGAAATGAAAGAGATATAACAACGGGTTCAATCAAATCTAAAAAGACTAAAATAGTAACTAATAACTAAATAATTACATTTAATGAAATATTACAAACAATTCAATCGAAATCAATTAATTTTAGTCAATTCCCTTTGTTCACATAACTCCTAATAATAACTTCTATGGAGTTGAAGTGAATGTCACAATTATTAGCAACTATATTGATTGTAGATTCCATAAACCGAATGGGGGATTGTATTAGGGAGTTGGTCCTCAGAGTCTCTAGGTGTAATAATTCTGTATTACGAGAAATTTTCTAGGAACACGAAATTTCAAAGCGGACAAGAGAGGAGGACAATCAATACTATTGTGCAGTAATTTGTGCAAAAATTTGAGTGTTAAAGTTTCTCTCCTGTTCTAAGAATTCAAACTAAGAATTTCAAGAACCTTCTCTGACTGGCCTCAAGATGGCGTTGATGGCAAGTGTAAATAGGATGCCAGATCATGCTGCCATACTCAAACTTGCTACGGATTTTAGGGTATTAAATAGTCCTGTGAATGTTGAGGAATTATTAAAATATATTCCGTTGCTTATAATAACGAATCCATATATTTTCGAGGCAGATGAAATAAGTTGGGTAATGAGTAACGAAATTTAATTTATTGCTGAACAGTACTCCCAGATATTTCATTGATGATGATGGTGCTATATTCATTCCGTTTATTGTTTATGTTGTTGAATTTTGTGTAACCTTATGGTTGTAAATAATGTATTGACACTTATTTTAAGGTTTGTTTTTAGTCGCCACTTTGCAAACCATTCGTTTGTGTTGTCAATCAGTTCCTGTATTTGTGTTCCTGTAAATGCTAGTACATTTTTTTTGTTTCTTCGTGTGCCACCAACAAAGTGTCATCTGCATATTGTAGGACAAAATTACGCCGACTTCAAGGCAAATATCGGAGCATTATATAATGTAAAGCAGCGGAGACAGAGGTTATCCTTGAGATGTTCCTTGTTCTGGGGAGAAATATCTACATGTTGCATCGTGTATTATTTCAGTTGTCTGTTTCCTAAAAATATTTTGATTATCCTTATAAAGTATGTGTAGGGTTTGTCAGTTTTTAAAAACCGGTGTTTTTGAGAAAATTATGAAATTCGAAAAACAGTTTTTTTTAGTAGAAAATATCGATTTTCAATGTATGAATAACACCTTCAAAAATTTGAAAATGACAAGTGTAGCCAAATGTCAGATTGATGAAAACACTGTTGCAAGCGGTTTGGTTCTTGGAATCATATTGGTCCGATATAATTCTGTGGTGGCTCGTTTTCGTTTCTCAGGCTCGTTTCTGAATACAATCGTACTATTGCAAAATATTGCATTTTATTTTCAATTGCAGCAATTCTCCGAATATCCCTGGTAATTCATGTCATGGTTGATCTTTCATCCGCGGTCTTTTGACTAATACTGCTGACCGCCGGGACACTATCGAAGGGACGAGTAATTAAACTTAAGGTAACATACTTGAACGCTACAGAAAAAAATTATATGGTTATTATGAAAATATGTTTTTATTCATTCGAATCCTTTACTGAATAACTCGTCTCGCTATTATAAAAATATTTACATCCTTATATGTGAAAATTATGCATAAACAACGAATGGTCAACTATTATTTCTTTCTTTTTTACTAAATTGCATTAAACAATTTTACTATCAATAAAACTGCACAGTAAATAATTAAAGTCAAAAACTGCTTTTAATTAGTCTAAATTTTCTGTTAAAATTTTTTGTTCGAATAACAGAATATTCGAGCAAAAAAATTTTTTCATGAAAAATTCGGTGTGATAACAACCGAATAATAAATAAAATGATAAATAATTTAAAAAATTACTATTCGAAAACCGGGTTTCTAAACTGTCTGATTTTGTAAAAACCCTAAGTATGTGGGTGTATTTATTTTATTCAATTTATATAGTACTCCCTTGTGCCACATGCCATCAAATGCTGGGTTTATGTCTAGAGCCAATGTTTCAGTTTTCATATTACTCAACTAAGCATCTTGAATGTTTGATGTCAATATTGTAAGTGGGTGTACAGTAGATTTGTTGTTGCGGAATCCAAACTGGAAAACGGAAATAACCAGTTTATGGCATGGTTCTAATTTAGTTTTAGTGATTCTTTCAAATAATTTCTTAAGTACAAGTAATAGAGTGATAGGTCTGTAGTTTTCGCCTAGTTTTTCATTCAGTTCAGGTTTTGCAATTGCCGTTAGGTATAGAGACAGTTTTCCAGATTTCAGGGAAAATATGGTTGTTGATATAGTATTCAAACATTTGAATAATGTGAATGGGGACGTCTTGACTTAGTTTCTTCATAATATTCCGTTATCTGATCTATTCCTGGTGAACTATTCTTACTTTTATTGAGTATTTCAGAAGTCTCTTCTATTTTTATGTTAGTCAGTTCCTTTGGTCCATCCTCCACAAAGGCATGTTTGTACCATTCATCAAAAAGTGTTTCTGTTGTTTTATTGTACCTCACATTTAAAACGCATGCAGGAAATGTTTAGTAGAAAGGTCTGCTTTCTTCTGTGCTGTTTTGTATTCTTGATTATTGCCTTCTAAGCCTTCTAAGGTTTGTATTTATTGAATTTTGTTTGTATTTCGCTAAAACGATTTTCTAGCAGGTTTGGGCCCAGGTATGTTATGTGTATTGTTGTATCATTTTCTGGATGTTTTTAAAGAAATAAATCAAAGACAATTCTGAATAATGCAAAATTCATTGTAAAATACTCTACAATAAGAACTATCACCTCATTTCTTTATATGTATACTTAATGTAATTGTATATCTAATGCTTTCTGAGAGTTTGTTGTTGAATATTTTGATGAAATTTTCATGAATTTCTTTAGATTGAATGTATGTGGCTGGCCATCTCTTCGTTAACTTTATTCATTTCACAATGATAATAATATATGGGGTAATCTGTCTCTTTTGGTTTCTATATGTCCATGTCCAATTCAATAAGCATTGCCAGGTGATAAGATCCCAGGTGTGACACAGGTTCGATACTTTTGATATTATTTTTCAGATTTGCAGAGTAGATTATTAAATCTGATGTGATCCCTGTATTGTTGTTTATCAGGAATGTAGGAGAAATGTGGTTTTTTTTAAACAAACCGCTCTGACGAAATCGGTCAATTCATTCATTTTTGGACTGATTTGGGTTGAAATCACTGAAATTTGTAAATTGTAGCTTCAGTAAATATTGCCTCTTCAATTTTTGAGAGTGGATAGATATACACCAAAAATATGTATAATTTATCATTTTTGAAAGGTATTGTGATATCCAGGTTTCTTTTTATTGTTTAGCTTAGGACGATTGCTCCTACCCATATTTAGGCTTAGATACCACTGAGCAATACTGCCCCCCCTTTTATTATTTATTTTGTATTATTTATTATGTGGCCAACTCTATGTATTGCATCCCAGTCTCTTTATGTGATATTATCTTCCTTTATTCTGGTTTCCACAAATATTGCACAGTGAACCCCGTTTTTCTCTATGAAATTATTGGTGATGTGTTTTTTTTTGGGTATATGGCTGTTTTCTTTTTATTTTTACATACAATGGCTCACTCAACAGACTGTTGATGTTATTGTATATAATTTCAATATTCTAGTTGAATTTGACACTATGTATTGTTATCTATAGGTTCATATATCATCACCTGAATCATCTTTTAAGCTGGCTTATCAATTCTTCCCTATTTGTGTTTTTAGCCTTATATAGCTTTCTGATGTTTGTGATGTCGTCATGTATCGGAATCTGGGAATGTACTCTGTTATATTATTGTTGGATAGAAGAAGAACAATCCATCTCAGTTCACAAACAAACTACACTATATTCAGAAACATTTTAAACCAATAGTGAACAACATAACCGTGGCCAATTATAACACCGTCACAATAGGCAACTTGTCTACAAGGATAAAGTACAAAACACCAACTATGAAAAGTTCACACGCACAGCCTAACTCTACTTACAAGCCATGAACATAGACTTGGCAACACCGCATCTGCTCAATCCGGTAGACCGATCGATCTTCGAACATCGGTCTACTGCATGTTCTAATTGCCTTTTCAGAAAACTTTTCAGCGAAACGGTACTTTGTATAAAAAATAGTTTTAACAAAAATTGTAGATCATACAATTACCTATATAAATTAATAATACACTTTTTTTCTAAGAAGAACTATGTCTGAGTTATAGCGATTCAAAAGTTCTTTTTTTAGTATGTACACTAACAAGTTCACTTTATCAATTAGAATTGACAATATGCTATAAATTTCATTATTTTTCATTCTCAGGTGTGAGTAAGTTTAATGCGTCAATTCCTTTAAACCTTTATCGAGATGTGTACAGTAATTTGGACGGATAAATGATTATGATATCATATTTGTAACGAGCAAGCAAATTTTCCAGTTGAGACAATCTAGTTAATTTCAGTTGTAAAATCCATTTTAAATCATTAGGACATAGTTTATTTTTATTGATAAAAACATTTACATGCATATCTGAATCTACTGAAATCTGAATAATAATTTGTATACTGTTTATTAGGGAACATTCAGTTACGTTGGATGGAAAATCTAGAGTGTAAAAAAAAGCTGTTATTTTAAAAAAAAATTTATATTCCACGATTTACATATTAAAATCCTTTTTTATAATTGGATCAACAAAATTACAAATTAAATCTGAGTTTTCAAAGGCTTCATTCAATTTCTCACAACGTTCCTTCAATGCTGGTTGTTTCAGACGGATATTCTCTTTGGGAGTGGAATGTTTTTGATAAGTAGGGATAAATAAAGAAAAATACTTGGCACTGCATTTAAATTGAGTTTAACTTGATCAATCTAGCCTTCTTGCCTTCTGTTGATCAATCTAGCAAAGATGCACCTTCTCTAGTAAGTGCTAACCTTCTCTGGAAAATGTTTGGCACAAACTACAGAATATTTTGTGGGGGTCCATGATGCCCTGAATATTTTAAGCCATTGATTAATTAGATTTCCATCCTATGGAAAACGAAATACAGAAACTGGTGGTTCGCTGGCCTCGAGGTAAGTTTTGTAGTTCGACTTGCATCCAGGCACACAGCATTGACTTGGCATGTTAATTTTTATGATAATATCAAGAACAAGACCTATAAGAGATTAGTTCTAAATAAATACTAAATCTAACAAAGGGTAAGTAACTCTACTAATCACAAAAGAGGAACAATTCTAGCAAATAAAGGTTTTGTTAATGTCTGAACTACTTAGTCAAAACATCAGTAATCGGTAGCTATTTACATACAAATTTCAAAGGTATTCTTCAGTATGTTGCTGAAAAAAACACAGTAGCACTATTACACACTATACATCACATAATAGCATAACAACTAAAACGCGGATTTTCGTTTTTCCACAATTATGAGATGGTAAAAGTTAGGTATTATTTCTACCTCTCCAGGTATAACCAAAAACAGCACAACTTAAAACACAACAGATATTCCTGTTTATATAAGACATTTGCGGGAAATTTCTTTTGATTGTTCTTCACAACTTCAAACAATAGCACTTTTCAAAAGTTATTTCTCTCGTTAAATATCAATTTATTCAGCAGCAATGAGCAGAAACCATTACAACGCCAATACAGCATCTCTATTTGTGGGTATTGCTTGGATGTTGCCAGATTTTCTAGTTCATGGCTTGTAAGTAGAGTTAGGCTGTGTTCACAAGTTGTATACAGAAAAAACTGCCAAATATGCGATAAGATATAAATAGAACAGACAAAACAAACTCTAAAACAGAGAATAACACAACATAAAAGTGACGCGAGAATCCGAAGATCTTGTGCTTTGTCCTGTCATATGCAAAATAATGATCATCCTTTCGATTTCGAAAACGTCTAGATAATGGAAAGGGAAAGTCATACCAAAAAACGAACCTTTTTAGGGATGGTACACGTCAAAAGTCAAATACCATTAAATCTGACTTAGATCAATTAAGTAAGATTTATTGTCAATATTGAAATATTCAAATTTTTTATTTTCGCACCTGGTAACAATTCCACCTTGAAAAAATCACAGCCATCTGATCACTTCGATATTACTCTAATAATAAGACCGTTTCATTCATGCACGATTGTTCGATTCAATAGTAGCATATGTTTTTTCTTCCTCTAAATCATCTCGTAGTTTATTTACATTATTGTTTTTAGTGAAAATATTAATGACCAATTTTCAAGAGAACTCTTAATGTAAGTTTGTATGTTTATTTGAGTGTTGTTCAATGATGTCATGATTTTTGTATTTCAGCTGCATCCTGCTGATGAAGTTGTCAACCGACAACGAAATATATAGGTATTAATTCAGAATACATGAGCTGAATCTTTTTATTTGTATACAGACCGAATACACGAAAAAATTAATAATTCATTCATATATATATATATATATATATATATATATATATATATATATATATATATATATATATATATATATATATATATATATATATATATAAAACTGCAAAAATTGAGTCAATAGTAGACGAAACAAAAAGTCTCATGAAATCTGCTGAGGAATGGTTTCTTACTAACGGCTTACAGATAAATAAAACAAAAACAAATTATCTGTTATTCAAAACTAAGCATCCTAATTTGAAAGTTAAAAGTTGGAGCTGTGTATCCTGCAGTGAATTTTTTTCTTTAATTTGTAAAATAAATATTTGTTTCATTTTGTATGTAGGCATTTCTCTGAACATAAACAAATTATCCTTATTTCAAGGTTCAATGGAAGAGCAATTTATTTGAATTGCGCCTTGTGATTGTTCTTTAGCTTATATCATTTTGTATGTAATGAATATTTTCTTTTTTTCTTACTGTATACATATTTTCTTATGTTTCTCTTATTTTGTTATACTTTGTACTGCCGCTTAAGAACAATAAAGACATATATTATTATTATATATATATATATATATATATATATATATATATATATATATATATATATATATATATATTTGAAAATATTCAAATCAAACTCTTGGCTTAATAATTCACAAATATATGGCATTATTTGTGAAAGATTATATGGTTATATCAACATTATTAATCATGTTTCACCAAGAGTTTTAAGATGTTACGTACATCTTTAGTACATACTTACATTAGTGAGTATAAGTGATTACGTGTATTATTAAAATTATATCATTCATTTTTTTTCTTTTTTATGTAAACATCTTCTAAAATAAGATGAAATTTTAATTGAGTAACATGACTTGAAGGATTTATTGTACCAAATTATAGGTGAATAATTACTTCATTTTTAATTTTTGTGTCATTTCCGATAAGTAACAATTCAAAATAACAAGATATTCTAAGTAATTGTTATAAAATCAATCGACTGCACAAATCAATTTGTACTTTAGGGTGATAAGTTTAGTCAAGGCTTGAGTTATTCATTTTAAAACGAATAATTGAACTTACTGAATCTGGTTCAAGCGTCACCTATTGGGAGAAACTAAGACTAAAGTAGAATATTTTGAAATGTTCTATAACGCGATTGCAGCGCTGTCTGCCGGATTAAACATATAACTTTTCAATATCAACATATAAAATATATATTTTAATGTCAATAACGAACATTTCCCATAAAATATAGATTGTGTTTTCCTCTGTTTTTTATTTCCCTACGCTTCAAATCTCAATTACATCTGAATGTAATATTTCAATTAGCATAGTGATTCATTTCAACAAAATAATAGCACAAAACTATGTATCAGACAATCAGACATCTTTTTGTGCTATGTACAAAAGATGTCTCCCAAATCTACGTATTCTATAGCGCTCAATACTCGAGTCTGGCAATGCAAAAATTCTAAGTAGCGCCTTACATGTCGAAATTGTTAAGCTGACTAAGAACGCTACTTTTGACAGATTTCGATACAAATTACTTCACGGAAAAATTTATTTGTGAATTAAATAAACATATTTTATGAATATTTGCATTTTTATATAAATCATCTGATTTATCTAGTTTCTTGCTAAAGACAATAATTATATTGTGAATAGTCGATGTAATTAAAGCGTCAGGATTATCCTGCGTCAGCAGGATACACCAAACCGATTTGTTTTGGTGAAAAATTATAGTTTATTCTGAAAAAGGAAAAGATTGAGCTTTAAGAAGTGTTTCATTTGGCGAAATTCATATTTAGAAAATTGTCCATGTCTTATTAATGTATATTTCGAAAAGTTTGTTCATAAAATAGGAAGTAATGGTTGTAATGAAGTAATGGATTTGAATGAAAATAAATACAGATGAGTGTACTAAATTATTTATTGATTACCGAAATTGAATTCTCGCTTAAATCTTGGTGAAACATAATTGAATATTTATTTTCATAATATATATTTTAATATTTATTGATTGTCAAAAATTCTCGAATCCTTTCGATTCATAAGCTTCCATTGTTATGCTTTTATAATTGTACATAACTATATAAATTTATCATTGTGAATAACTGTCAGACTCAAATTTGTAAGACAATGACAATGGCAAAGAAATTTTGCAGTACAGTATTCCAAATGTTCTTTGTCACAAAGTATGTTAGTTAGGTATACTCTAATCTTGTTGAGCACTATAATTTCTGTAATTAACTAAATTGACTTGTGTCGATGAAGTCATGGTAAGATGATGACTGTTGTTAGAAGTTATATTATTGTCCTCAAATCCATCCTCAACGTCAATATAGATTCTCAATAGCCAGACCAAGATGGAACTATTTTCCTGTGCTATCAGCTCTCTTTTCTCGAGAAATTATTTTTATTTTTTGGGCAAATGGTACTTCATCATAATAAAAATAATCCTATTATCTGACGAGAAATTAGCGATGCCAAAAATAAATGAATAACTCATAAAATACATGTGCATGTAATGTAAGTACAATAAAATAATTCGAAAATGATGTTTAATGTACTAAATGTTTGAAAAATAGTTTGAAGCTTGAAACTCACGAGAACTCTCACTGCTGGTGACATCGGCTTGCTTTTTTTTAAAGCAGTCTCCCATTTTCTCAAGAAATTGTTTTTATTTTTTGGGCTAACGGTACTTCTTCATCATAATAAAAATAATCCTATTATCTGACGAGAAACTAGCGATGCCAAAACTAAATGAATACTAATAAAATACATGTAAATATAATGTAAGTACAATAAAATTATTTGAAAATGATGTTTAATGTACTTAATAATTGAAAAATAGTTTGAAGCTTGAAACTCACGAGAACTCTCATTGCTGGTGACATCGGCTTGCCTTTTCTTAAAGCAGTCTCCCATTTTCTCAAGAAATTGTTTTTATTTTTTGGGCTAATGGTACTTCTTCATCATAATAAAAATAATCCTATTATCTGACGAGAAACTACCGATGCCAAAACTAAATGAATACTCATAAAATACATGTGAATATAATGTAAGTACAATAAAATAATTCGAAAATGATGTTTAATGTACTTAATAATTGAAAAATAGTTTGAAGCTTGAAACTCACGAGAACTCTCATTGCTGGTGACATCGGCTTTCCTTTTCTCGCCGGACTAGTTCGAAAGCTACTGACTATCGGATTGCCTATACACTTTGTCAAGCTCATTATGTCATATTTAATAGATCGTAGAATCCGTATAAAAATTAAAAACGCCCTCTCCGAACCTTTCATTCCCGTGCTGGCATCCCACAAGGTTCCTCAATAGCTCCATTACTTTACTTGATATACACATATGAAATTCCACACCCGAACAATATACTCTCAAAAATTTCACTTTTTGCAGATGACACGGCGATCTGGACCACGGGAAGGACGTCGGCGAATTGCAGCCGCAATATGCAGAGACAACTAGATGTCTTCAGTACGTGGGCGAGCAACTGGAGAATTACACCCAATCCCAGTAAAACTCAGTCTATTTTGTGTTCACACTTCAATTATTCACACTCCCCCAATTCTCCCAAGTAATGATGTTCACCTGACGCTCTGGGGCGAAAATCTCAGACTTCAGGACGAAATCACTTACTTGGGTGTAACTTTTTCAAAACACATTTCTTGGAAAATCGACCTGGGGAAAAAAAATTCGCATAGGGCTAACCTTCTTTACGCACTTAAAGGCAGAATACGGGGATGCAATCCCTATACTCTGCTTAACACTTACAAGACATTCCTTCGTCCTGTAATTTCGTATAGATGTTTGCTCTATGCGACTCTCCAAAAAGGATTCGTCAAACAAATCGAAAGCTGCGAACGAGCAATCTGTCGCAGCATTTCCCGACTCCCCTATCGTTAACCGTCTCGACTCCTTCACGAGCATACAAATATGCCCCCAATCTTCGAACATATGAAGAAATTGCAAGCTCGATATGCCCTACGTACTTTACAAGGACCAAATCTGGTTGCCCAAGCGACGCTGATGGCCCCATGGTACACACGCCGAGGTGCACTCTGCAGAAAACCAAGAAATAAATTTCCATTCCCGCCAGCACGAATTCTACAGACTTTACAGGAGCCAACAAATGAAGTTCTCGACCATCTTGAGAACATACCTCTTCGTATCGCTAGCGTGCGTGATTAATGGCGCAGTGCGCGATAATGTGCGGTGTGCTAAAAGTCAAATGTGCGTGGGTGGATAAGCCTGAAACATAGACTAAAATTCTATTTTATTCCTCTCCTATTTTTCATCTGATACTAAAATAATTCATTTCATCACATTCATTTTCCATTATTTCTATCACATTTTATAATGTTCATCAACATATATAACCATGTATCATTATCAATACTAATCACATATTATATAACATCTTACGTGGGTAAAGTTTTCTGTGGTTTCCTTTACCATTAAATGTGCGACGAATTTAAAATCGGACATTTAACCAAATGGCACGTAATAAATAAGTCCGCCACAGACGCAAAACAATTGTACCAATAAGAATATTTGTTTTTTTTTTCTTTTTTTACATATTATGTATAAATACCTAGGGTTGAAGAAGGTCGCGAAACCTTATAACTTCCCACAATGTAAAAATTATTATAATAAAACATGAAATGTAATTACCAAAAAAAAAAATAAACGTTTTGAGTTTGAGTTTTGAGTTTTGCCTTTTCTTAAAGCAGCCTCCCATTTTTTCATTATAATTTTGTCTTTTCGACACATGAAATCTGCTTAAGTATTACATTGAGGAACGCAAAAATATTTCGTATTTCTGTTTTTGTTAGCAACAGGTTCATTTAAGTAATCGTGATCTTCTTATTAATCGTGTCGTTCTTAGACAACTTCTAAATTTTTCCGCTAGATGGGCGCTGATTTGTATCGCCATGACTGTCCTCCGTAGTCTTGTCGAATAATAGTGTCATCTATAGAGATAAACATGAAGTGAAATTGAATATTTTTTATATTTGACACCGCAATCGCAGCGCTATCTACTGAATCCAATTTGAAACATTGTAAGATCAAAACTTAAAGGTTAAAAAGAATCCATTACCATTAAACTTCCATTAACATGGAAGTGAAAAGTGCATGTGGTTTTTACCAGAAGTCTCAAGATGGAGCAGTAATGCAAGAATTTATACTGTCATTTCTATGAAATAGCAGAAATTAGTAATTTTACGTACGTATTTTTAGTCAAGATTTCGAAAAGTTAAATTTTACATCTCACCATGCTTAAGCTTTGGTCCGGATCGGCCCATTTTTACAAATAAATAAAAAGAGATCACTCAACTCAACCCTATAACCATTTGATGAAAATCAATAAAAAATACCGTAGGCGTAACTACATTATAGTGTAGTAAGACTTATTAGCTAGATTACCTCTTATTATAGATCTTTCATCAAGATCTGCCGGACGCTGTGTGAACGCTATCAGCCAAGCAGATATTGCCGACGCCTTGCCCTTAACAATTATCCCTAGAAGGATAATGGGGGCAAAATTGTAAAATGTAGAACATAATCAAACAATCGACGACGAAGAGGCCTATGGAAGATAATTCCACACCTCATTAAAAATTCAGTGGATCTCAGTTATAGACTTAGGAGTTAGGACTACAATATGATTTCTTTATTTCAGATTCATATCTCAAAATATTACGCCTTTAGTCAATTCCAGTGACTTTATCGACTTATGATTTCAAAATATCATGAAACTGAACATAATAAGGAGCAATATAGAAACAATTAAAAAACCAAATAACTTTGATACCTCCATCTACACCGTGTTCTCGGATGGAAAGCACAAGAGGAAATCTTACTATGTCCATTCGATTTCTTTTTGCTTTCAAAACAACCTTTTCAAAGTTCACTTAAATGCTACTTAGATGGCGCGCTTGTTCTTTACACCCAAGTTTCCTTTAGGAGTTACTCAATATTGATGACAGATGGAGCCAGTTCCATAGGAATGCTACTTGTTTCGGTTATTATTGATGTGTGGCCGTTTAAAACAATCCTGAAATCATACTTACCTGGCGTAGAGGTTACCGTGATCAACAAGGCGGTTCCTCCGGAGCGAGGCCCTTTCATTGCACTCCGATCGGGCTGACCTCTGCGATTATCCCTAATGCGGATAACTCGGGCGCGTAATTTTTGGTAGTCGGGACTGCGTACGCGCTGTCCCGGTATGCATTTATAAATCTAAATTTTTACTGTTATTATCTTCAATGACAGTAAGTATTCTGAAGCATTTATTGTATTGAAGAGACTCGAAAATTACTCAAAATTTGGTGATGTGATTATTAATGTACTTGTAGATGATATATCATCATTTAACAAATCCGTCCTTCTCCATCTTTTATTATAACTGTTGAAATCAAATTTTAAAAGACACAATGTCGAGAAATTATTTTTCGATTCGAAGTTTGACGTGATTATAAACGCTGTTTCCGAATATTGAGTATCCAAAAAAGCTTTCTTTCTGTATGTAAATATTCCTATATATCTAACTAGATAATGTAGATGGGTATCGATAAACCTCACAAATGTTAATGAAGCTACCTACCACTTCATTTTTCACCCATATATGCAACATGGCCGAAAATCACAGTCGCAGTGATTTGTCACATACACACAGAAGGCGTCGGCACGATCTGCCGGACGCTGTGTGAACGGTATCAGCCAAGCTGAAATTGCCGACGCCCTTTGCCCTTAACAATTATCCCTAGAAGGACAATGGGGTCAAAAATGTAATTTTAGAACAACGGTCTACAAATCGATGTTGAAGAGGTGTAGGGAAGTTAATTTCGGACCTCGTTAAAAATTCAGTGGATCTCGGCAGTGATTTGATGTAGTCACAGGAGTGATTCGTGATTTCCAAATCACAGTGTTAAGTGAAGCGAAATATCGCTCATCTCACAAGTTCATATAATGCGCTGTATATTGATGCATTCAATCAATTGATGCAAATTAAAGATCACTCGAATACTCAAAATTTTGTGCACTAACTTGGTTTTTGTGTACATGATAATCATTCTAACTAATTCGTCCATCTCCACCTAGAAGGAATATTTATTTCATTCAATAAATGTCGGGTAGCATGATAGCATGGGTAGCACGTAGCATCCATTGGGTACCGCCTATTCCCATTAGGAATGAGGTTCCCTCCCCGACTACAAAAAAATCACGCATCCACGATTTGGAATAATCTTAGAGATCAGCATTGCCACCATAGGTATATATCGATACACATATGGCGATGAAGCTTCCCTCCACGAATGCGTATGTGATATTATGTTAATAGTGAAATTATGCTAGAAGCTGTATCCTTTTGTACACATATATCGCGAAAACTTGCGGAATGCGTAGCATAAATGGAATGATGGGCTCCATCTACAATGTGACCGTTACAAGAAATGAACCAAATAACAAGCATGAGTGTGTGACATATGACCTAGATGGCGCCAGAAAGGTTCAGTTGGATATTACATTCCTAAATGAGATGACAGGTGTATTGGCAAGCCCCTCCGTTAGAGGCGCCACATTTTTTGTCAACATTCATTGAGTATAAACTTTAGGTGAGTTTTATACAATAAAATTAAAAGTAAAAATATATTACGCAGATTCAATATTCAATTATATAATTGAATCCCTCAAACACTTACTCTAACCTAATTAGTATTATTTTTCATTATATTGTACTGTATATGAAATTTTATTGATTGACGTTGTAGACCATCCACATAAAGAAGGTAGCTGCAGTGTGTAAAATATCCTAGTAAATCAAAGTAAGTAAGTAGAAAACACCAGTTTGTCCCAAGTACCTGAGGTAACTTTTCCACTTCTACTTCTACTCTTAATATATATATATATATATATATATATATATATATATATATATATATATATATATATATATATAATGTTTAATATATAGATATGTGAATGTTTAACGACTGTAGATATGTATTTTCAGTGTTTAATTGGGATTGCAGTCTAGGACAGGAAAATCAGTTACCTCTTTAGTATTTTCAGAATAAAGTTAAGGCTTTCGAAAATACTAAAGAGGTAACTGATTTTCCTGTCCTAGACTGCAATCCCAATTAAACAATGAATATATATATATATATATATATATATATATATATATATATATATATATATATATATATATATATATATATATATATATATATATATATATATATATATATATTAATATATTTATTGATTATAACTGAAATTATAATTAATCTAGCTCCGCTTAATTCATCAGAATATCTTAAATCAATACTTGATATTCGGTCGATTAAAATACTGAAAGAATATCAATGTAAAGTTTAGATTTTTTTCGACATCGAACTTAGCTGCAAAAACATGGATGTTTTCAAGCATTCATAGTTTTGAGTTTTTTCAGTATCGCCAACTCATTTGCAAATGAATGAACATTAAGTTAATTCTTTTAAAACATCAGAACACTGAGAAGAAGTAATATCAAAACCTTAAACCTACTCTTATAATAACTCTTCATATAATTTAGTAGTATAAGGATAAACACATTTCAACTTGAGCTTAGAGTAGAAGTGGAAAAGTTACCTCAAGTGCTTGGAACAAACTGGTGTTTTCTATATACTTAATTTGATTTGCCAGGATATTTTGCACACTGCAGCTACCTTTTTTATGTGGATGGTCTACTAATTCAAAAGTTAACTATTCAAAAGTTGCAAAAATAATGTAATAAATTTTAGATTTATAAGAAGTTCAAAATTTTTTCCGTAAATTTTGAGCACTAACTTGAGTTTTATGTACATGATAATCATTCTAACGAATTCGTCCATCTCCATCTTTATAAGGAAAATTTATTTCATTCAATGTCGGGTGCATAATAGCATGGGTAATGCCTATTCCCACTCGGGATTTTGTACGCTCTGTCCCGGTATCCATTTATAAATTTAAAATTTTTACTGTTATTTAAGTCAATATACGCTGCTTTATCAGTAATGCTGACAAGTTACAACATACATTAAACTTTGGATTTTAATTTTTATTGAATTACAGAGATAACTAAATTCTATATTCTAGATTGAATCACTTTCATTTAATAAATCATACTGAGGTTTCGCTTATCACATACCTACATCTAATAAATTTATTCGCTTTTTAACATACCGACCAACGAGTTGGTGATGGAGATAATGTTTCTTTCATTCACCAGTTTGTTAATCTACCAATTGGCAAGTTTTCAATAACATGTTTGAATTTTATTTATAAACCGGCTAAAATTTATTTTATTATTGCGTAGGTACGGCTTCCTGATGACTTCCTTGGTATCTATGTAGGTACTAAATTGCAATATAATTTTTTAATTATTCTTTAAAAATATCAATTAAATTATTGAAAATATAATCGATTTACCACGAAACCTGTTTGCATGTTTAGCTCAGTTGAAGGAATAATACGATTACAATACTATCGACATCTGCTTATAAAAATTATGTAACATACATATACGAGTTGTATAATAGTTTGAAGTTTTTTCTAGATAGAAAGCATGATACTGCTTACTATTCATAACAACAAGTTGGTAAAAAAATAATGTAATAAGTATTACATTTACTTATAACAAATTAAAGATTTATTCGAAATGTTTTCGGTAAATTTTGAACCCTAACTCATGTTTAAATACCTTCTAACTTAACATTAATAACTAACATTCTAACACTATGTAGTACCATTCTAACAAATTGGTCCATCTCATCTTTATTAGGAATTTTTATTTCATTCAATAAATGTCGGGTAGCATGATAGCATGGGTAGCACCCATTGGGTACCGCCTATTCCCATTAGGAATGAGGTACCCTCCCCGACTACAAAAAAATCACGCATCCGAATTATCCAACGATTTGGAATAATCCTAGAGATCAGCATTGTCTCCATATATGTATATGTAACCGAAATATACACATCTGGCGATAATGCTTCCCTCATGAATGCATGTGAAATTGTGATATTAGTTTACTTTAGATTTAGTCACTATGTACATTTTGTACACATATATCTCGAAAACTTGCGGAACGCGTAGCATTACTGGAATGATGGGCTCCATCTACAATGTGTCTGTTAGAAGAGATAAACCAAGGAGAATAATAAGCATGAGTATGTGACATATGACCTAGATGGCGCCAGAAACTTTCAGTTGGATATTACATTCCGAAATGAGATGACAGGTATATTGACAAGTCCCTCCGATAGTGGCGCCACCTTTTATGTTCACCCATATTCATTGAGTTATATAGTAAACTTTTGGTGAATTTTATACAAGTAATAATATATTACGCATTTTCAATGTTCAATTACATAATTGAATCTCTCAAACACTTGTTCTAACCTAATTTGTATTTTTTTATTATATTGTTCTATATATGATATTGTTACGAAAATATCTGAAGCCATCTCTGTGTTATCTAGAACATTTCGGCAAATGTGATGTAACAACGGCTCCTACGTTTTGGCAATCGAACCTTCTCGAAATGGAATCTTCTAGAAAAGCTCTAGGATATATAATGAACCAGGACAGAAGATGGCAGCTCAGAGTTAGTTTACAGTTATCTAGAGTACAGTGAAATAGACAGAATTGTGACATAAGCGATATTGGCATTTGTTGTGTGTATTTTAAGTTTGTAAATAAAGGATTATTTATTGATTGTTAAAAGTAAAGTATAGGAAATCATCCGTCGAAACCCATAATCGTAACAACTGGTGTCAGAAGTGGGATGCCAATAACTAGAAATACAACAAAAATGGAGTTAATGTTCGAAAAACTTATGCAAAAATTCGCCGAGCAAAAAGAACAAGGAAAACAGGAAAAAGAAAACGAACAAAAACGACGAGAACAGGAAAAACAGGACGAACAAAAACGACGAGAACAGGAAAAACAGGACGAACAAAAACGACGAGAACAGGAAAAACTGGAGAAGGAAAAACGTAAGCTGGAGAAAGAAAAACGAGAACAGACGAACAAAAACGCCAACAAGAAAGGTTACAAGACAAAATCTTATTAGAAAATATTATAGCAGATCTAGAAAAACGTGAGCAAGAGGATATGTAAAACTTAAGCCTCGAAATTACGGAAATTTCTACTGACATGAATACTCAGATAACAAATGTTAAGGAGGACCTAGAAGAACAATTAGGCAAATTAGAGCCGAAGATACTTAAAGATATGGAATAACGTTTATTAAATATGACAAAACATAAAAATGGAATTACATCAAATCAGATACAAAATAGAACTACTACACGCTGTTCCGGTATGCAATGAATAACCGAAATAATCTTTTCTAAGCCAAGACTAAGAATTTCTTAGTCTTATTGTTTAGGTAGTAATGAAGTCAGTCAAGATACGATACATTGATTGAGTAGTTATTGAGATGTATGACTTAGTAATCGGGAAGGTTACCTCATTGCCAATGCAGCAGTCAATCGCCATATCGCAATACCAATAGAAAAAGGCATTACCCATGCTACACCGACATTTATGAAAGGAAAACTATGATACAGTATGATACCTACTGTATGCCTATTGTAATTCAACAAAAATGGCAGTTGAAAATCCTTCATAAAAAAGATATCAGATATCCTACTGACTTGCTTTATAAGGAAGCTGACATACTGGATATACGCCAGCTGTTTGTCCAATAGATGCTAAACTTCTCGATAAAAAAGATAGACAGTTGTTACTTTATTGAACTTTATGAATAGCGTGAATACCAGATGTAGCAGGAACTCTTTATCAATTCCGCAATACAGTAAAGCCATATGTCTCCTCAGCTACTCCTATTTTTTTTTTTTTAATTCAGTGGACCTACAGTTTAACGCCGGTTCCGAACGGCCATTGGGCTTGTAATCGATGTACATTACCCAGCATATATCATTATTTTAACTTCTCAAATCATAGACAAACACAAACACCCATGCCTTTAGCGGGGCCCGAACTCGAGTTCTACCGCACCAAAGTCGGGAATTCTACCGTACTCCTATTTGGCACCAAGAATTTACATTGAATTGCCTTTTGAATTAAAAACCATGATTAACATTAAAAATTCAAGTCTGCCTTGAAGAACCGGATGAAAATAAAAGACAGATTAATGATTCATCAACTGGTGAACATTTAAAAGCTAAAATGGCAATTAGAAAATTGGAAAATTGTAAAACAATATATGATAGTGTTACCATTTTTATAATATTGATATTCGCTTCTCCCCAATATTGTTATCAACTTTTTATATTGATAAGTTTTTTTTCTCAAATTATTAAATATTGCAGTAAGTATTTAAATATTGCAGAATATAAATAGACAAACTTCGTACTAAAATTGATTTTAAAATTAGATTACTATTGTTTCACCAATATAATTGTACTACGAAAACCTTAAATAAAAATTATTATTATTATTATAATCATTTCAAAATAAAGTTTAAAATTGAGTTTGCAATAGAATAATATATTGCCAATATTATAAATGCATCTACTTACAATTAAGGCTATAATTTTGATAAATATATGATTGAAAAATATGCACTATATTGATTAATGAAATTATTAAAAATGAATGAATATATTTAAAATCATATAGTCAATCTTAGCACATCTTTTAATGAGATTGGCTTTTTATTACACAGATGTCATATTTTGCCTATTATTAAAACATTTTGATTCACATATATCATTAATAAAATTGAATTGCCATTCAATTAACAGGCACCTCTCTCCGTTAAGCCACTCTTGGTACGTGCTCATGATAGATAGGAGCCCCCTATTACATCCAGATCACGCAATAAAAACCGAAAAACATATTTATTTTATAATAAAACAATATTTAAAATTTCTCATAATTTAATATAAAATACGCATGACGACGTTTCGAAGTACTACTTCTTTATCAAATGCTGGATTAATACTATGTGTAATTTTAGAAAGTCAGTACTTATAGCTATTTTCACAGAACATACCAGGTATGTTCTATGACTAACTTTGAATGAGGACCATAGAATAGACTGATATTTAACAAAAGGATCGTATACCTGGAGATGAACACAGAAAATCAATTTCTTACGTCAGGTATTCCAACTAAATGTAGGAAAGATACAAATATACTAACTAAGATTTCTAAGAACAAATAAAGGAAATTAAAAATTTTACAACATAAAACATAAAGTTGAATGTAAATTAATTAAAACTTAGGTAATCAATCTGATCTGCTAACTGGAATATTCTTATTGAACATATTAAGTAGAGGGCTAGTGTTAACCTCTAACTGGCTATTGAGTAAAAGTCCCGAATTATTGAATTTATTAATATGTAATGATTTTAGAAAATTTAGCTTGGGGCCTTTATTCTCTCTATTTAATATTTCAAACTCTGAACTAAATATATGACTTTCCTCTAATAAATGGTTAGCATAATGGGAATCTGTTTTCTGTTTCTCAAAACTACGTTTATGTTCCGATAATCTAATTTGGAAATTTCTGAAAGTTCTTCCTATATAAAATTTTTCACAACTGCCACATTTAATTTTGTAAACCCCACACATTTGATTTTTATTAATTTTTGATTTATTATTTTTGATTATTTTACCAATGTTATTAGTGGCCCGAAAAGAAATACATATTTATTTTACAAAAATTATATGATAACTGATTAGTTTACTTTACTCTAGCTCGGAAATTGTCAGTCTGTCTGTCTAAAGATGAATTTAACTGTACTGACGGAAATTTGGAGCTCTATATTGGACAGAATAGATAAAACAACAAATTATCTTCAAAAAGAAACAATAACAGCAAATCTAATAGCGTACATCTAAAACAGCGAATACGTTCGTATAAAGAATAAACCAAAACGTTGTCATTAATCAACAGTATCAAACATAAAAATCTATTTTTGAAGCAAAATAAAATTGAATACAAATTTCAATAACGTAGAAATTGCATTGAACTCATTTTGAACTACCATGGTAACTAACTTCATTGGAGAACGCTGGTTTTCCAAATTCAAAAGAATACAATAAGAATTGAGAAGTGAAATGGTCGAAGATATATCAACTAAATGTCACTGATGTTAATAAAAGTGATAATATTTTAAGCGAAAAAGTGATGGATACAAATCGAGAAATTTTAAGACTTTGACGCTAAAAGAAATAAACGAATGGATAAAGTTGCTGATTATACTTTTACTCAATCATTTAATCAAAAAAGTGAGTTATTACTCAACTAAAGCCATTACATCTACAAGAAATATGTCAATTCCAGATCATAAACTAGTGTTCAACTCTCTTTTCCTAATTATAAAACCTCTAAATGCACAAACCAAGTGGTTGTTAAGTATAATCTCAGTCTTGATGGACCAAGATGTTCGATATAAATAGTGGACTGTATATTTCTGACTTTGTTTAAGTGTATTGACTTTTTGTCTTAATGAAAGAACTGTATGTTCCTTATAATTTTATTTAATCAATGCTCTCTGCCGGAGCTTTACAAATATATATACAAGACTGATATAAAAACGTTGGAAGATAGACAATTTTGAAATAATATTTTTTCCTTATATAGGAATCACCCTGGTCATGTCATTGAGGGGGATACTAACCCCACTCTGTACAGCAGAGCGTGACCAGACTAATTCTTGGTATCCTAATTACTTTAGGATATTTTGTTATAAACATTTTATTGCTACTTATTTTTATTACTAGTCATTTGGGGTATTACGGGTAAATCCAAATCCGTACTACCCAAAGCATCAGGTATACTACATTTACTTAAGATTAAGATCATAAATTATAATATTAATATTTCTACGGAATTTGCCGTAACATACCGCCGGGCTTGAAAGACCTGGCTTTCAAGAAAGATAATAAGGTTCATTAATTAATTGGCAGTATTGCTATTCTGTTCGTCGCGCGTCGTGTAACGCTATTACCAACACGTAGACTAACAACTCGAACCCTGTTGTCCGGCCCTGGATGGGTATCTATCACTCTTCCCAGTGACCATTTTAATGGAGGTAAATTATCTTCTTTGATTAGTACTAACGCCCCAGGCTCTATGTCTCCTTCAATTGTTGCCATTTATTTCTTGGGTTCAAACTGGGTAGGTACTCCTTAGACCACCTTCTCCAAAAATGTTGTAGCATCTTAGTCAGATGTTGATATCTATCAAGGCGATTGATTTGTACATCTTCGTAGTTACGTTGAGGTAAGGCAATTAATGGCTCACCAATGAGGAAGTGGGATGGAGTTAAAGGGGTTAGGTCGTTAGGATCATTGGATAAAGGGCATAGGGGACGAGAGTTAAGACAAGCTTCTATCTGCACTATCAATGTATTCAACTCCTCAAAGGTGAGAGCTGTGTCATTAATGACTCTTTTGAGATGATATTTTAACGATTTTACGCATGCTTCCCAAAGACCGCCGAAATGCGGTGATCTGGATGGTATAAAACACCATTCAATTTCATCTTGAGCTAAGTAATTTACTATATCATCATTGTTTTCCTTTAAATTGTCAACGATATTTTTCAATTCCCTGCATGCACCAACAAAATTTGTACCGTTATCTGAATATAATTTTCTACATTTTCCCCGTCTAGAAATAAACCTTTTCAAGCAATTCAAAAACGCATTGGTGGTTAGTTCTGATACTAATTCTAAGTGGCAAGCCTTTGTTGACATACAAACAAATACACAAATATAACATTTCAAATGCTTTGCGTTTCGTAAAGGTGATGATTTGATAAAAAACGGTCCTGCATAATCGATTCCCGAGTACAAAAATGGTCTAGCGGGTGTGATGCGAACTACTGCTAATTCTTCCAATGACTTAAGCTTATCACAGAAATCATTCCACGAAGAAATTAAATTTTTTGAAATTCTATCATCCCAACCAATTTTTTCTAACCACAATTTTTGCATAATAAGTTTAGCAATTATCGTTACTGCACCTATAAGTCCCAAAGGATCAAAGATTTGACTGATTAATGACAGAACAATTCTTTTAGTGGGTTGTTTATTATGCTGAAAATCAACGGAATATTTAAATGAATCATTTTGACTATCCCACAAAATTCCTAATGTTTTGAACGTGTCCTCTTTATTGAAATGATGTTCAATTACTTCACTACCAGTATCCAATCCTTTTAATGAGTCCGTATGATTGGAAGCCCACTTTCGAAGCTGAAGCCCATAACTTCCCAAAATGTGTGATATGTCCTTTATAGTTTCTCTAACTTTATCATTGCTTTCTATACTAGTTAGCAAATTATCGACATAGAAATCGTTCATGATTTTATGACACGTATCAGGATATTTATTTTTATTTTCTAGAGCTATTTGCTGAAAGCAGCGTATGGATAAAAAACTGGCAGAAGAAGTGCCATAGGTAACAGTATTTAACCAAAAATGACTGAATGGTTTACTTGGATCTTCGCGCCATAAAATTAGTTGTAGATTCCTTTGACTTGGCTCTATCCAAACCTGTCGATACATTTTAGCGATATCTGCGCTTATTACGTACTGATTTCTTCTGAATCGCAATAAGATTGAAAATATAGCGTCCTGAAGAACAGGACCGACCTTTAAGTTATCATTTAAGCTGTAGTTTGATGACGTCTTGCAACTACCATCAAAAACAACTCTTAATTTGGTAGTGGAGCTGGACTTTTTAAAAACTGGATGATGGGGTAAATAGTCAACTGGATTAACGCATTCAATTTGGTTATCAGGAATTTTAGACATATGACCTAATTCTTGGTATTCGGTCATAAATGACTGATATTGTTGTTTTAAATCTTGATTCCTCTCCAATTTAGTTTCGAGAGAATAAAATCGTCTTAATGCGATATCCACGTTATTGGGTAATTCGTTAATATTACTTCTCGTAGGAAGTGTGACTATAAATTTACCGTCATTATGGCGGGTAACGGTATTACAAAAAAGATTTTCACAATCCTGTTCCTCCATTGTATATTTAGGTTCAGGTAATAATTCTTCCAATTTCCAAAAACGTTCTATGCTATTGTGCAGTTGATTAGCGTTGTACGCAATATTTACGTATGTTGAATTTGAATTGTTACAGTTATTAAAAACTGCAAGCTGCCCGGAGACAATCCAACCTAACTTAGTTTTTATGAAGAAAGGGTGATTATCAGATACCTTAACCACTTCAGAGCATAGAATTTCGTAGAATGTATGAACTCCTAACAATATATCTACCGGCTGGGGTTCATTAAATTTTGCATCGGCTAGAATAATATTTTTAGGAATCTTGATCTGGTCTTTAGGTACATAAGATACGGGCAACGAATTTGTGATTTTATTAATAACTAGAAATGTTAATTTTGAAGTGAAATCACTGCTTTCTGATTCAATTTCCGCATGTGTTCGCTTGTTCAAGTGAATTTCAGATTTCCCAATTCCTAAGGCTGAAACATTGATGTCTTCTAACCTTAAGTTGAGTCGATTACATAACGAAGTACTAATGAAATTGGACATAGATCCAGAATCTAATAGCGCTCGCGCTTTATGCGCGATTCCTTGATTATCATTAATTTTAACAATTGCAGTTGAAAGAAATATTTGTGGTTGTGGGGAATCATAGTTTATTGCGTTAGTAGAAACAATTGAATCATTTGATTGATTGCTGTGTAAGGTGTCATTCGAATTATTTTCTGAATTTGAAGAAGTAGAATTAACTGATAGTTCATTGTTGAATGCCTTGTCGGTTGATTGCGTCTTCTCAAATTTTTTACGAGCAAAAAGGTTATTAACATGTAATAGTGTATTGTGTTTACGCCCGCATTTTCTGCATTTACATTTTGAAAGACAGTTTTCAGTTTTGTGATTATTTCGTAAACAAGAACTACATAATTTCATTTTTCTTGCCTGCTCTAATCTCTGAATATCACCCAAACTCAGGAATTCTGTACAGGCATATAATTTATGATTACCTTTGCAGAATACACAGGGATTTTTCGTAGATTCCACAAATGAATGGAATGATCTGTTAGGTTTGTGTACCTGCTTGTTTGAGAAAGGTTTTGCCTTATCTACGCAAATCGGCCTTATGGAATCCGTATTCTTTTGTTCAAAGGTTTCTAATATCTGGCAACGTTCTTCTAAGAAATCTAAGAAGTCGTCGATACCACTTTGATTTGATTTTATGTTTCTAAATTCCCATTCTTTATAAGTTATATCGTTTAATTTTGAACTCAATAGGTAAATTAGAATTGTACTCCATTGTTTAACGGGTTCTTTAAGAATTTCAAGAGCGCTTAAATCTGATTTAATTGAATCTATGAACTGACGCAAACTCGAAAAAGATTCTTTTGTGAGTATCGGTACATTGAAAATATTTTTAACATGATTGTGAATCAGTAATTTTTCATTATTGTATCTTTTATAAAGTAGATTCAATGCTGCGTCGTAATTTGTTTCCGAAATTTCTATATTCTGAATTATTTTTTGCATCGCCTGACAGAGCTGACTGTAAGTAATAATATTTTTGAAAATTAGTCAACTCTGTATTATTATGAACTAACAATTTGAATGATTCATAAAACGGAAACCAATCTGAGTAATTGGCACCTGAAAATGTTGGAAGTGTTATATTTGGCATTTGTATATTTTTATAACTTGAGCTTGGCTTATTTCTAGTCGTCTGATCAATTGAATTGTCGATTTTTCGTTTAACATCCGCAACTAGTTGATAATATTGATCTTCTATTTCATATCCTTCATTCTGCCGAGATTCACTATCATCAATCTCTTCAATTTCATATTGAATCTCACGAAATCTAATAAATGAATTCTGAATATTTGTAAGTCTCTCATTTAATTGAACTTTATCAGTTTGATGAGTAGAATTTAAGATTGTTCTAAGACGTGTGAGCTCGGCCTTAAATTTACCTCTTTGTTTAATTAAATTGGTGATTATATCTTTATTCATTTTGATGAGTTGAAATACTTCAATAAGTGCAACGATATAGCTTGAATTTCAAATGATTTATCGGAAAATGTAAGGAAGTGAACCAAAAAATGATTACCTTGTAAATAATGGTTAGTAGCAGCCTGATAATATCCACGCTGATCCTCTGCTGTGTGTGGTTGAAGCTGTGGTTTTTCACTTGACTGCTATCTGAATATTTCCGCACAGAATGTTACACTAATGCGACGACACTTTAAACACTGCACAATTTAACTTACAATGCTATGTGATTGTATTTCACTGTTTTTTCTTCTCCCAAATTTTCTATATGTCCTGCACTAAGAGGGAATTACAATTATCTCTCTTCCTTTATACAGGTTGGCTGTATATTCGACCCAAGTGGAATTACAATTATGTGTAATTGCAATTCGCTGTTCACCTTGAGTCCCGCTTCTGGTATATCCGGTGTATCCAGTACTGTATCCGGTTCGTTGGACCAAAATGTTAAGTATAATCTCAGTCTTGATGGACCAAGATGTTCGATATAAATAGTGGACTGTATATTTCTGACTTTGTTTAAGTGTATTGACTTTTTGTCTTAATGAAAGAACTGTATGTTCCTTATAATTTTATTTAATCAATGCTCTCTGCCGGAGCTTTACAAATATATATACAAGACTGATATAAAAACGTTGGAAGATAGACAATTTTGAAATAATATTTTTTCCTTATATAGGAATCACCCTGGTCATGTCATTGAGGGGGATACTAACCCCACTCTGTACAGCAGAGCGTGACCAGACTAATTCTTGGTATCCTAATTACTTTAGGATATTTTGTTATAAACATTTTATTGCTACTTATTTTTATTACTAGTCATTTGGGGTATTACGGGTAAATCCAAATCCGTACTACCCAAAGCATCAGGTATACTACATTTACTTAAGATTAAGATCATAAATTATAATATTAATATTTCTACGGAATTTGCCGTAACAGTGGTGATTAATCAAATTGCGTAGTTTTCTGTTGCAAAACTTGTACCTATGACTGGACTACATGTTGTCACGATGCGATATGCGAGTACCAACATCAACAATAATTTAATCAAAATATATGATATTCATGACATTTCTTTCATACAAGGGATTCGGTCTTAGTGAGATTATATAATCAAATTTTCATTTGTGGAATTTTGCACAAAATTTTGAAGTCAACAAGATTCTGCCTATTTATCGAAGATATTTATTTACACTTTGGTAAAATTTGGTAAAAATTTGTTGATGAAAAACTGATAAATTGATAATATGTTATCATGTATCATATATATATATTGCATTATATATCATATATATTGAAAGAAACAATATTCGAAAAAAAAATTATCCGGAATCACGAACACGCTTTGGCTTGCTTTCACAGACGTATTAAATTGATTGCTTGACTTAATTGATTAATTGTTATCCAATTTTCAAAAGCTTAACGAAATGAACTTGTTCATTTTGAACAAAAAAGTGGGTTAGAGTTTAGGTCAAGCTTTTGAAAATCGGGGATAACCTCGAAACAATTGCCAAGCCATTAATTTAATATAATTTTTGTAAAATCAAGCCAAATATTTTTTGTTCAATATATTAAACAATGTAACATCCCAAGAGATCAGCGAACACTATTAAATAAACTTTTATATTTGTGAGTACTCAATACGGATCTCTACAAAACTTAAGAATGATGGAAAATTATTTAGCTTACAAATATTTAACAAGCTTACTGATATCAGAATACGTTTGTATAAATATGATATGAGCAGTGAATTAGGATTGTTTGAAATTAGTAGTTGCATGTGCATGAAGTGCATATTCCATTCATTCTAGTTCATGTTACTGAAAGATGATTCAGCCGAATAAAAAAAGGAAAAAATTAGATATTTGATCCACAAATATGTCCAAATGACTAATGGCCTTTTGTGGCCCAAGAATCAGACTTTGTACATCCCTGAACATCGCAGATTGTCAGCGTTCATCTAAAACAGCGATTAAATTTGTATAATTATAAATTAATAAAAATTTGAAAGAGTCAAAACCAAAACGGGGCGCCACCCGTGACGCCTGGTATTGCAGTACCTCCGTGATCGGCCCAGATTATGGCAATTAAGTTAATAACCTTTAAAATCATTCATGTCTCAAATAATATGTCTCAATCAAGGTTTGTATTACTTTACATTAAAAACATTTCACGATGCCATTAAAATTTTTAATTTTTGCACTAAAATATTCCTCAGATAAAAATATGATTCTAGAATCATACTTTTTTAGAATCAATAGAAATCGGCGCGATAATGAACCCCAAATATCATTAGGCTCTGAAATAATTATATTAAATATATATATATTATATTAAATCTGTATTCAAGGTCTTAGGTCTCCTTGAATATAGTTTACTCTAGCAAAATTCCCCAAATAAAATGATGATTCTAGAATTTTAGAGAACGAACCTGGTGGTGAGCCAAATATCCTGAATATCATATATTTTAATTAAATTAGTGTTGATGTTGATACTCATAGCATATGGTGACAATACACACTCCAGTCATAGGTCCATGTTTTGCAACAGAAAACTACCTAATTTGATGATTCACCACTTGTTTTATGCATTTAGAGTTTCTATAATTAGGAAAAAAGGGTTGAACACTAGTTGACATATTTCTTGTAGATGTTGTAATGGCTTTAGTTAAGTTTTATTACATCAGCAACTTTATGAATAGGGTATTTGACTGCAATAAAAATATAGATCGAAATGTTGTTAGGCTGATAGTAAATATTATTTTAAACCAATATAGCCATTACATCTTTTTGAAATATATATGATTTTTAAAAGAAATCAATAATAAAAGAATTAAAATTTCATATTTGATCACGTAATTGAAAACACACTAGATTTGCTAAATCGCGAGTGACGTCACCGTGCAGGAAACAAAGCGAACAGCCAACAAAGGCTAACGTTCATTTTTCTGATTTATTTGTACGTGTGTGTTTGAGTGTTTATTTCCTGGTTTCATTAGCTATTTTATTTGTTAGAGACAAAACAGAGAAATTATTTTGAGTATTTATAAATAATTATATAAGGTACGAGGAGAGCAATTTTGTTAAAGCTGATAGCAGAAATCTCCCAGGAATAGACGCTTTTATGGTTCGACAATTTTTCAAAAACAATCCTGATTTTTATGCTCCAGAATTAAAGAATGTAAAAACAGCACAGTAAGTATTACTCTATATATTAAAATAAATTAAACTCTTGGCTTAATGTTTCACGATTTATTTAACAATATGTATAGTCAACATGTTTCGAGCGTTAGCTCATTTTCAAGACTCAAGATGTTAGTCTTGAAAATGAGCTGACGCTCGAAACATGTTGACTATACATATTGTTAAATAAATCGTGAAACATTAAGCCAAGAGTTTAATTTATTTTAATATTCAATTATGTTTCACCAAGAGTTAAGCGAGAATTCAATCTCATTAATTACTCTATATATTATAAAGTACTCTAAATGAATGAATGTTTTTTGAAATGCCTAAAAAAGTTCACTTAATGTCACAAACATTTTAGGTTATTTGATAAATGACCATTAAATACTTACAAGCTTTAGTTGAAAATAAATGTAAAATAGATAATGAAGTATGAAAATTAATATAGGTACCTATACATTTTTGAGTTTATTTACTTACCAATTTGCCAACCAAAATCATAATAAATTCAATCAAGTGAACTATTACTTTACTACATTAAACATGTAAGAAATGTACTATGGTTTCCTTGCTTTTACAGGTCCTCTAGAGAAACTTACGGAGACGATGATGTTGATTATGTTCACCACTTTCCGGAATCTGGACAATATCTTTTTCCAATTTTCCAATGCAATAACAATTTTATCATCGTTAATTGACCTCTGGCTAAAATATAACTCATATACAATAAAGTATTGAAGTTTTATTATTTTAAACGTTTTATTATACCAAAGTATAAAAATTCAAAGATAGGAATAAAATCCAGTTTATTCTGTTCAAGATCAACAAAAAAATACGTACGTAATTAATAACCTCAAAATATAGTAGAATGTATAGAGAAGACTATAACGAATATGAAATAAAATCAACTCGTTATTTATGTATGAAATATAGGGTAGGAATTATTTATTTACTTACGTTAAAGTGATCTTCCACACATAAAAGCGTGAGATTTTACAGCTATATCTTTCGGGTTTCTACGAGAGAATTAACCACTTTTCCCGAATTTTATTGTTTGTCGGAAGGCTCACAAACATTTTCTCCGGGGTTTTAATAGATCTGTTAGTACATTGTGGCACTACGCACCATTTATAAGACATTTTATCGCAGTAAAGTTATGAAATCTTCAACAATCACAAAATTTAATAGACAACAGTCATATTACAATGTGATGATGGTTACTGTGTTTACTGCACTGCATCGTGACGTCACCGCATTAAGTAACCTGTAATGCATAGTTTTGGCGGGTTTCTTCTTATTCATTCAAACTTTCTCTGCCATTTTCATGAAAATTAAAAAATTTAAAGAGAAAAATGCATCAGCTATAACGAATAATTTGAGATATTTTTGTGGAAACAGTCAAATACCCTATTCATTTATTTCTTGCAGGGTTAAAATCTTCAATTTCTTCCATTTTTGTATCCGTCACTTTTTCGCTTAAAATATCATCACATTTTGTTAACATCAACGACAACTGGTAAATCGCTCTAGGATAATTTTACTTCTATATTTGTTTTGTATTATTTTTTATTTGGAGAATAAAGTTCTGCAATGAATTTATTTACCATGGTAGTTAAAAATATTGCAATGCAATTTCTACGTTAGTAAAAGAGTCTTAAATTTCATTTTGCTTCAAAATAGATTTATTTCCTGTAAATTGTTGATTAATGACAACGTTTTGGTTTATTTATCATACGATTTTAGCCGCTGTTTTAGTTGTACGCTCATGGTATCAATCATTGGCAGAAATATTTCTACTTAGAATCGCTATTTTTTATTCCGTGAGGGAGATGGCAGAGAGACATCAAAATGACTCTGGCGTGAGCTACTACGTTTTGCTTCGAAATGTCGAAGCAAAATGGGAATGCTTCGAAGTAATCGAATAATTGCATAGGGATGACCATATACAATCCCTATATAAAATATATATTTACATATGCAATTTTACTTTATAGGACAGTAAAGTCACCAGAGGACATATGAATGTCATTGCTTGGTCTGGTTGCTAAAAAGCTGCGACCTGTTGATGCATGAAAGGTTGCATAGTATCGAATTTATTTCTGAATTTTTAATTTGTTTTTTTTTGCAATCTCGATTTGAAGGTGAATAACTTCTCTAGGGAATCAGATATTTCAAAATCCTTCAATATTCTTTCATATCATGTAGTACTTATTATACTAACATAAAATACTTTCCTATCTGTCATGTTAGTATAACGCATACTCAATTCAATGAAATTCATCAAGGCAAAATGTGAAATTGATTTCAATATAAATAGTTCTACCATTGCCGGGAAGAAAATAAACGCATTATTTGCAGTTTCAATTGTTATTGCACTTCACTATCAGTCAATGCAATATGTTATGAAAGATGGCGCATTGTGAATATATTATCAAAACATTTGATGGAACTGGTTTTTCAAATCATTTTAAAAAGATGCATGTTTTCTCTTGTTATATTTGAAATTTTCATAATATAGTGTATGCCAATTGTCTATTACAGTTTATTATTTTTTTTGTAGTTTACAAGATTTTTATATATTACATATATGATATAACTGAGTAATACTGATTTACTTAGATATGGCTGAGGAGAATTAAACAATAATTATCGGAGAAATGCTAAAGTTGTATCTTTAGTAGGGGCAGACCAATTATTTGGTTGTATCAATGCGATATTAGATTTATTAGGTGAAATGGATGTACAAGTGACTTCAATCCATTGATACTTAGGGAACTAGGGCTGTAAATATGCACAGCCCATAACGTAATGAAGCTTAACTCATTAACACTGCAAAAATATGGAAGCTATTTTGAGGGGAGGATAAGATATAATAATCTCCATTGATTCACTTGATTTTTTAAGTAGCAGTATAAGCAAGTGAATATAGTAACCTTAAAAAATATGATAGTTTTTACTCATTTTATAATTTAGATTAAGACAATCTGCGATGTTCAGGGATGTACAAAGTCTGATCCTTGGGCCACAAAAGGCCAATAATCAACTGTTCATATTTGTGGATCAAATATCTAATTCTTTGAAATTTTTTATTTGGTAGAATCATCTTTCAGTAACATGAACTGGAATGAATGGAATATGCACTTCATGCACATTCAACTACTACAAACAATCCAAATTCACTGTAATAATATCTCATTTATGCAAACGCATTCTGATATCAGTAAGCTTGTTAATTATTTTTAAGGTAAATTCTGTATTATTCTTAAGTTATTGTAGAGATCCGTAGTGAGTACTCACAAATATATAAAAGTTTATTCAATAGTGTTCGCTGATCTCTTGGGTATGATACATTGTTTAATATATTGAACAAAAAATATTTGGCTTGATTTTACAAAAATTATATTAAATTAATTGCTTGCTGTTTTAGTTGTACGGTTATGGTATCAATCATCGGCAGAAATATTTCTACTTAGAATCGCTATTTTTCATTCCGTGAGGGAGATGGCAGAGATACATCAAAATCACTCTGGCGTGAGCTACTACGTTTTATTCTTTAACGGTAGATAATTGTATTCATATTAGCGAGCAAGAGAAGTTGATAAAACTGTTTACGAACAAAGCTTAAACAATTTGATCGCGAAGCATAAGAGTCGGATTCTGGAATGCGAACTCAGTTATTCCCAAAAGGGAAGAACTGAGACAATTTCTGGAACAACAAAAAATCGACGTCATGCTTATCAACGAAACTTTCCTCAAACCAAGCAGAACATTCAGAATCCAAAATTACCAAATTTACCGAACAGACAGAACAAAAGGAAGAGGTAGAGGAACCGCCATCCTCATCAAACAGGGAATCACTCATGAAGAAATAGAGACAGAATCACTACAATCCATAGAAAACACAGGAATCAGAATAAAAACCAGAAATGGAGACTTGATATGCTACGCCGTATACAACCCACCGGGCACCACAATTACGGACGTAGGACATTAAGAAGCTATTCAGGCACAACATTGCAACAATTGCAGAAGGAGACCTGAATGCTAAGCACAGAGCCTGGAACAGCAGAGTAACAAACGCAGCTGGAAAACAGTTACTGAAAATTGCCAACGAGAACGACCTGATAATTGCTGCACCCAGCGAACATACCCACCTATGCACTGGAACAAATACAACAGACCTTCTGGACATAGCGGTAATACAAAACGTTCGCTGGGCGTACCGATTAGAAACAATAATGGACTTATCCTCAGACCATCTCCCGGTAATTTTAGAACTGGAAACAGGCGTGGAAGAAAAACGAAGAACAATTATGAAGACAAACTGGCTGAGATACGAAGAACGACAGAATAGGAGATCAACTATCAAGTATCAAGGAAGTTCATGCAGGAGTGCCTCAAGGATCAGTAATCGGCCCTCTGCTCTATAACATCTACACGGCAGATATAAAAACACCCGAAAAATGCAAAATAGCCCAGTTCGCCGACGACACCGCTCTCTACATATCAAGCAGAAGAAAAGAGGGCGTTCAAAAGGGACTACAGGAAGACCTGCTAAAAATACACAAGTACTTTGAAAAGTGGAAAATCAAAGTGAACCCCAACAAAACAGTAGGAGTTTACTTTGATCACAAAAGGAGAGAGAAAAAACCAGAGAACATCATTTTCAACGGTCATTCCATCCAATGGGAAAAGAAAACAAAGTACCTAGGATTATATCTGGACCACGATTTGAAATTCAAAACTCAAATCGCGGAAAACATCAAGAAAGCCAGACAACTGCATGCCCACCTGTATCCCCTTTTGAACAAAGAGAGCAGGATGTCAATTGAGAACAAGATGAAGATAATTAAAACAATCATCATCCCAGGACTCATCTACGGAGGCGAAATCTGGGAAATTGACGCAAAAATCGACAGACTACAAAGCACTCTGAACCGGATAGTACGCTCAGCAGTAGGGGCACCAAGATACATGCCCAACCAGAGCCTGTACCAAGAACTAAAGTACAAACCACTGACAGTGACAATACAAGAAAGAAGACAGAAGATGATCGAACGAATGGAGACACACAACAACAGTCTCGTACGGAGAACGACCGAAATCACCCCCAGAACATCAGGAGGTAGAACATCTCTGAAGCAATGGAAGAGAACGAGAGACGAAGAAGATTCTCAACAACACAAGAGAAGAAAGTGCTAATAACGCACTAAGTATCGAGATGTGAACACTCACATACTCCATTGCAGAAGAAAGGCCAAACGAAGACAAAGAGGCAAAGGATTTTGATCCAGTCCTCGACAAAAACGAGTGAAGACCTCAAAAAATGTGAACTATCGGAGATGTCTATTTTGTAATTGTACAAATAGGGGCTGAACTCCAGTTATTTAACTATAATTGGAGTGTCGTTAACTTTATTAAGTTAATGGTTAGTCTAATCGTGGCTGCTCAAACAGCCTATTAGTCGAATAAACATAGAATTACGATAGATATTGAATTGTTTATTATTGTACGAATACGAACACTAAACAGATAGAGCCGGGTCAATTAGGAACTCGCAACGAAAACTCTTGATTTCTTTGGTAACTATTGAACAAAGAGAATAGTAGAAATCAAGACTTTTCGTAGCGAGTTCTCAATTGACCCACCCGCTCTGTTTTATAGTGTTCGTAGTACGAACTTCGTACAATAGTAAAGAGTCAAAATCTATCGTGTAATTCTAAGTTTATTTAACTAATAGGCTGTTTGTACAGCCACAATAAGACTAACCATTATCTATAGTAGCTAGTTCTCAATTGCCCCACCTGCTCTATAGTTTTAGTGTTCGTACTACGAACTTCGTAGTACGAACTTCATACAATAGTAAAGAATCAAAATCTATCGTGTAATTCTATGTTTTATTCAACTAACAGGCTGTTTGTGTACAGCCACAATTAGACTTACCATTAACTTCATAAAGTTAATGACACTCCAATTATAGTAAGAATAACTGGAGTTCAGCCCCTAATTCGTAAAACTACAAATGTGCCATCTCCGATAGTTCAAATAGATATTTTCTGGGCCATAGTCTAAGTAAAACAGTATTACTCAGTTTTTGCTAATATGTAATATATACGAAAATCATGAAATCTGCATTAACTAATGGACTATAACAATCAAACAGCATACACTATGTAAATATAGTTTCAAATATTACAAGAAGAAACAGACGACTTCTTGAACTGATTTGAATATTCTATTTCGTCAAATTTTTCAATAATATGGTAACAATGCGCCATCTCTACTAAGATATTGAATTGACTGATGTAGAAGTGTATCCAATTGAAACGGCAAATAATGTGCTTATTTTCTACCAGGGAATCAACCATTGAAATCAATTTCACATTTTGCCTAATTCAATTTCTTTGAAACAAATCTGTTTAAAATTTCATACATCTAGTTAAAATTATTCGAACATTAAGATTTACTTAATGTGTCAATAGCTTACAAAATTCCAAACGCGCCGTTTTCAATGAAATATTGCAATGACTGCTTTGAAATACTCCATGTAAATATGATAAGTACTCTATGAAAAGAAACAATATAGAAATGAAAGAATAAAGAACGATTTTAAAATATTCAGATATAATAGAGGAGCAGTTCCCTAGAATTCAGATAGAGAATCAGTTTCCTAGAGAAGGAATTCAGCTTCAAATCAATAGTTCACAGCTTTTCCGCGACTAGACGAAGCGCTGACAAAGGACAATTAAGTAAGAACGCTTCATTGTAATTTAATTTTGTGGTTGCTGAAGTAGACGCCGAGTGTTGTCGATATCGATGAAAGATTTTTTAGGAAGTTTATTGCTGAATGATTTCCTTCAATTAATATTTTATGATTCTGAATTTAACATATTTGTTGAAACTAGGTGAAAGTTTAATACAGTAAGTCAAATCCAGATCATTACGCGAATGATTTACTACTTTGATAGAGTAGAGTGCCATTTCGTAGAAATATTCTACTTAGAACAGATACAGGTACTGAAATCACAATTAACTAACAAATGGTCGATCAGTCCTAAAAGGTCGACCAATTCGTAGTTAATACATTTAATGTTCCTAGTACAGCAGATTAGATCAAGAAGTGACTGTGACGACGCCGAGGTCCTGGTGGCTTCACATATCAGCTGAGTGACACACCATGAACAACCTCCAAGATTTCTTCCAATTGTAATTTCAACTGTTATTCCTGCAGCATATTTCACAACTCTAGTTTATGAACAATTTTGTCCAATTTGATGAACTAGTGTCATCTAGATTGTGGTAGTAAAACGCTCGGTTTTACAATCTAGAGTTCTACAAGACAATATACTACTGCAAGAAAATGAACTTTGTTGATTTTGAGCCTCTGAATTTTAATAGGTTCCGGAATTATCTGCCATATGCCTTTTCGTCGTCGATTTCCACTTTGTTCTAGTTCTTACAATTTTGCCTCCATAATCCTTCTAGGGATAATTGTTAAAGGCAAGAGATATCGACTACTGCTTGGCAGATCTCGCTATGGGTTCAGTGATGAATGAATGAATTTATTGAAAATTCGTTTATTGACGCATCCGTTTGTTCGGAAGACGCAACTAAGGGGTACGTTGTAGTACGAAACAGTAAGGTTTTGCGTTTTCAATTGCAAGGAGCGATGTCAATATCCTATAACATTTATCTCTTGAAGGATAATGGACACATTACACTGTACACGATTCACACAGCCAGCCTTCTAAAGTGTTCTTTTCCTTAATTCGTATAAAAATTATCGAAAAAAAGTTTATTATAATATACTATTGATATTGAATTTGTTTGTGGAATGGTATTTTTTTCAATTTGAAGTTGAATAAATAGTTCTCAATTGACCCACCCGCTCTATCTGTTTTATAGTGTTCGTAGTACGAACTTCGTACAATAGTAAAGAGTCAAAATCTATCGTGTAATTTTAAGTTTATTTAACTAATAGGCTATTTGTACAGCCACAATAAGAATAACCATTATCTATAGTAGCTAGTTCTCAATTAACCCACCTGCTCTATAGTTTTAGTGTTCGTACTACGACTTCGTTGTACGAACTTCATACAATAATCAATAGTAAAAAATCAAAATCTATCGTGTAAATTCTATGTTTTATTCAACTAATAGGCTGTTTGTGTACAGCCACAATTAGACTTACCACTAACTTCATAAAGTTAATGACACTCCAATTATAGTAAAAATAATTGGAGTTCAGCCCCTAAATTGTAAAATTACAAATGTGCCATCTCCGATAGTTCAAATCAATATTTTCTGGGCCATAGTCTAAGTAAAACAGTATTACTCAGTTTTTGCTAATATGTAATATACATGAAAATCATGAAATCTGCAACAACTAATGGACTATAACAATCAAACAGCATACACTATGTAAATATAGTTTCAAATATAACAAGAAGAAACAGACAACTTCTTGAACTGATTTGAATATTCTATTTCGTCAATTTTTTTAATAATATGGTAACAATGCGCCATCTCTACTAAGATATTGAATTGACTGATGTAGAAGTGTATCCAATTGAAACGGCAAATAATCAGCATATTTTCTACCAGGGAATCAACTATTGAAATCAATTTCACATTTTGCCTAATTCAATTTCATTGAAACAAATCTGTTTAAAATTTCATACATCTAGTTAAAATTATTCGAACATTAAGATTTACTTAATGTGTCAATAGCTTACAAAATTCCAAACGCGCCGTTTTCAATGAAATATTGCAATGACTGCTTTGAAATACTCCATGTAAATATGATAAGTACTCTATGAAAAGAAACAATATAGAAATGAAAGAATAAAGAACGATTTTAAAATATTCAGATATAATAGAGGAGCAGTTCCCTAGAATTCAGATAGAGAATCAGTTTCCTAGAGAAGGAATTCAGCTTCAAATCAATAGTTCACAGCTTTTCCGCGACTAGACGAAGCGCTGACAAAGGACAATTAAGTAAGAACGCTTCATTGTAATTTAATTTTGTGGTTGCTGAAGTAGACGCTGAGTGGTGTCGATGTCGATGAAAGATTTTTTACGAAGTTTATTGCTGAATGCTTTCCTTCAATTAATATTTTATGATTCTCAGTTTAACATATTTGTTGAAACTAGGTGAAAGTTTAATACAGTAAGTCAAATGAAGATCATTACAGGAATGATTTACTACTTTGATAGAGTAGAGAGCCATTTAGTAGAAATATTTCTACTTAGAACAGATACAGGTACTGAAATTACAATTAACTAACAAATGGTTAATACAATTAATTAACAAATGGTCGATCAGTCCTAAAAGGTCGACCAATTCGTAGTTAATACATTTAATGTTCCTAGTACAGCAGATTATATCAAGAAGTGACTGTGATGACGCCGAGGTCCTGGTGGCTTCACATATCAGCTGAGTGACACACCATGAACAACCTCCAAGATTTCTTCCAATTGTAATTTCAACTGTCATTCCTGCAGCATATTTCACAACTCTAGTTTATGAACAATTTTGTCCAATTTGATGAACTAGTGTCATCTAGATTGCGGTAGTAAAACGCTCGGTTTTACAATCTAGAGTTCTACAAGACAATATACTACTGCAAGAAAATGAACTTTGTTGATTTTGATCCTGTGAATTTTAATAGGTTCCGGAATTATCTGCCATATGCCTTTTCGTCGTCGATTTCCACTTTGTTCTAGTTCTTACAATTTTGCCTCCATAATCCTTCTAGGGATAATTGTTAAAGGCAAGAGATATCGACTACTGCTTGGCAGATCTCGCTATGGGTTCATTGATGAATGAATGAATTTATTGAAAATTCGTTTATTGACGCATCCGTTTGTTCGGAAGACGCAACTAAGGGGTACGTTGTAGTACGAAACAGTAAGGTTTTGCGTTTTCAATTGCAAGGAGCGATGTCAATATCCTATAACATTTATCTCTTGAAGGATAATGGACACATTACACTGTACACGATTCACACAGCCAGCCTTCTAAAGTGTCCTTTTCCTTAATTCGTATAAAAATTATCGAAAAAAAGTTTATTATAATATACTATTGATATTGAATTTGTTTGTGGAATGGTATTTTTTTTCAATTTGAAGTTGAATAAATTCTCTAGGGGACAGATATTTTAAAATCGTCTAATGAGCGTGAAATTTACGCTGTGAATATTCTCGATTTCAAAACAATTTTTAGCTTCGTGAAATTCTCCTTGTTCAATAGTTCTTCCAAAGAAATCAAGACTTTTCGTAGAGAGTTCTCAATTGACCCACCCGCTCTGTTTTATAGTGTTCGTAGTACGAACTTCGTACAATAATAAAGAATCAAAATCTATCGTGTAATTCTAAGTTTATTTAACTAATAGGCTGTTTGTACTTCCACACTAAGACTAACCATTATCTATAGTAGCTAGTTCTCAATTGACCCACCTGCTCTATAGTTTTAGTGTTCGTACTACGAACTTCATACAATAAACAATAGTAAAGAATCAAAATCTATCGTGTAATTCTATGTTTTATTCAACTAATAGGCTGTTTGTGTACAGCCACAATTAGACTTACCATTAACTTCATATAGTTAATGACACTCCAATTATAGTAAAACTAATTGGAGTTCAGCCCCTAAATTGTAAAATTACAAATGTGCCATCTCCGATAGTTCAAATCAATATTTTCTGGGCCATAGTCTAAGTAAAACAGTATTACTCAGTTTTTGCTAATATGTAATATACATGAAAATCATGAAATCTGCAACAACTAATGGACTATAACAATCAAACAGCATACACTATGTAAATATAGTTTCAAATATAACAAGAAGAAACAGACAACTTCTTGAACTGATTTGAATATTCTATTTCGTCAATTTTTTTAATAATATGGTAACAATGCGCCATCTCTACTAAGATATTGAATTGACTGATGTAGAAGTGTATCCAATTGAAACGGCAAATAATCAGCATATTTTCTACCAGGGAATCAACTATTGAAATCAATTTCACATTTTGCCTAATTCAATTTCATTGAAACAAATCTGTTTAAAATTTCATACATCTAGTTAAAATTATTCGAACATTACGATTTACTTAATGTGTCAATAACTTCCAAATCCCAAACGCGCCGTTTTCAATGAAATATTGCAATCACTGCTTTGAAATACTCCATGTAAATAAGATAAGTACTCTATGAAAAGAAACAATATAGAAATGAAAGAATAAAGAACGATTTTAAAATATTCAGATATAATAGAGGAGCAGTTCCCTAGAATTCAGATAGAGAATCAGTTTCCTAGAGAAGGAATTCAGCTTCAAATCAATAGTTCACAGCATTTCCGCGACTAGACGAAGCGCTGACAAAGGACAATGAAGTGAGAACGCTTCATTGTAATTTAATTTTGTGGTTGCTGAAGTAGACGCTGAGTGTTGTCGATATCGATGAAAGATTTTTTACGAAGTTTATTGCTGAATGATTTCCTTCAATTAATATTTTATGATTCTGAATTTAACATATTTGTTGAAACTAGGTGAAAGTTTAATACAGTAAGTCAAATCAAGATCATTACGCGAATGATTTACTACTTTGATAGAGTAGAGAGCCATTTCGTAGAAATATTCTACTTAGAACAGATACAGGTACTGAAATTACAATTAACTAACAAATGGTCGATCAGTCCTAAAAGGTCGACCAATTCGTAGTTAATACATTTAATGTTCCTAGTACAGCAGATTATATCAAGGAGTGACTGTGATGACGCCGAGGTCCTGGTGGCTTCACATATCAGCTGAGTGTCACCATGAACCTCCAAGATTTCTTCCAATTGTAATTTCAACTGTGATTCCTGCAGCATATTTATATTTTAAAGTCCCCCATAATCACGATTTTATCAGTTTGAGGTCCTAAATACTTAATAACCTCTTCCATCAGTATGAGTGAGACTGTGGCACCTGGAGGCCTATACACAACCCCAATTGAGTAGCTCACCTTGTTTATATTAGTGGTAACCCATACCTGCTCGAGTTTCCCTTCTTTATCATGATTTTCAACCAATAACTCAGTGTTAACCAACTTGACCTTCAGAGTATTTTGAACATAAAGGCAGACACCACCACCACGAGAGCCTCTATCTCTTCTAAAGAGAACATAGTTGGGGATTTGTACGAGATTATCTGGTATGTCTCTATGCAGCCAAGACTCTTTTAATGCTATTACGTGAAACATCTGGGTATCAGTATAGCTGATAAATTCATTAAGGCTTGGTATTAGTGACCTAATATTGACTAGACCAATTTTTAAGTTATCTGTAGGTTTTATTAAGGATTTTGTGTGGCTTGACCTCAAAAAGAACACTTTAGTTTTGTAATAATCCTTGTGCTTATTTTATTCATGTCGAACCTTTTAATTCCAGCATTAGCAGGCCAAAATGCTGATTCATACATTTCGTCTTTCTTTTCGATAGGACCTCGTACAAGAAAGCACTTGCTTGTTGACGATTTGGTTTCAAGTTCATCAACCTCAATGTTCAATTCCTCAAACCCAGGTTTTCCATTAATATAGGTTATTATATCTTTAGGTACAGCTATATGTCTAACTATTATAATCAAGCCACAATAACAGTTCTTTTATTTTAAACATTTAATTGAAATTCCACCGCTAGAAAAGGCTCTCTATTTTTGATCTTGGTATTAATCCTCATCAAAATAAATTAATTCATATACAAGACTGCAATACATTTTATTAACTCTTTGAATTATTCAATTCAGACATTGCATTCGAAAGATAATAATATAAACATTATTTAGCTAAAATTGCTATACAACTCTCATCTACAAATAATCTTACATACTATTTCCAATATACATTTCTCTTAATTTAAACTTAAATCTATTTATACTTGAAACACTTTCAATTTCATTTGGTAATATATTATGTTTTTTTAAAGCCTTAAAAAATTATGAATTTCGACTTTTTTTGTACTTCGTATGATGAAGTATAAAATTCTGTCTATTACTAGTATCATACTTGTGTACCTGATCAAAGTGCATAACTATTTCGTTAAAATATTGTGGCATTAAACCAAATTCAATTTTTTGAATAAATATAAGAGCTTTCATTCCACAAAATTCCTCAATCCATTTTAATGTTCTTAGCATGGCATCGATGCTTGTATATCTACTGCACTTCAATATCACTCGCATTGCACGATTTTGTAATAACTGCAATCTTTCAAAGATATCACAATAAAATTCATTGTGTGTATTTTATAATACATTTAATGTAGGTAAAGTAGGATTCACTGGGGTACGGGCTTTACCACCTGATTTTACAACTCTAGTTTATGAACAATTTCGTCTAATTTGATGAACTAGTGCCATCTAGATTGCAGTAGTGAAACGCTCGGTTTTACAATCTACAAGATTGTAGATCTCTTTTAGAGATCTACAAGACAATATAATAGTGCAAGAAAATGAACTTTGTTGATTGATCCTCTGAATTTTAATAGGTTCCGGAATTATTTTCATATGCCGTTTCGTCGTCGATTTCAACTTTGTTCTAGTTCTTACAATTTTGCCTCCATTATCCTTCTAGGAATTTAAAGGCAAGGAGATATGGACTACTGACTGCTTGGCAGATCTCGCTATGGGTTCCGTGATGAATGAATGAATTTGTTGAAAATTCGTTTGTTTGGAAGACGCAACTAAGGGGTACTTTATAGTACGAAACAGTAAGTGTTTTGCGTTTTCAATTGCAAGGCATCATCATCGGCACAATCTGCCGGGCGCTGTGTGAATGTTATCAGCCAAGCAGAAAGTGCCGATGCCTTGCCCTTAACAATTATCCCTAGAAGGATATTGGGGGTAAAATTGTAAAAGCAGAATAACGTGTAAATCGACGATGAAGAGGCATATGGAAGTTAATTTCGGTCCTCATTAAAAATTCAGCGGATCTCAGTCAATTGCAAGGAGCGATGTCAATATTCTATAACATTCATCTTTTGAAGGATAATAGACACATTACACTGTACACGATTCACACAGCCAGCTTTCTAAAGTGTTCTTTTCATTAATTCGTATAAAAATTATCGAAAAAAAGTTTATTATAATATACTATTGATAATGAATTTGTTTGTGGAATGGTATTTGTTTTCAATTTGAAGTTGAATAAATTCTCTAGGAGATAGATATTTTAAAATCGTCCCCAATGAGCGTGAAATTCACGCTGTGAATATTCTCGATTTCGAAACAATTATTAGCTTCATGAAATTCTACTTGTTTAATAGTTCTACCAAAGAAATCTAGACTTTTCGTTGCGAGTAGAGATGAGCGATATTTCACTTCCAAATCACAGTGATTAAATCACTGTGATTTGGAAATCACAAATCACACCTGTGACTACATATTTGAAATCACTGCGACTGTGATTTTCGGCCATGTTGTAAATATATGGGTGAAAAATGAAGTGGTAGGTAGCTTCACGAAGTATAGATATACTATACTTCGTGGGTAGCTTCGTGGACGTTCGTGAGGTTTATCGCTACCGCCATCAACATCATCTAGTTAGAAGTATAGGAATATTTACATAGAGAAAGCTTTTTTGGATATTCAATATTCGGAAACAGCGTTAATCTTTACGTCAAAAATAATGTTTCTAGTTTTGTCTCTTTCAAAATTTGATTTCAACAGTTATAAAAAATTTTGATCAATTATGATAACTAAGATTGGGAATACAGTTTCAGAATAATCTTTCTCTTCTTCTTCTAATTGAATATATTTAGATGAGAATTACTTGAGAAATTTCATTTCAATAAAAAATTTATATTCTCAATATCTGAGTATATAATGTAAAAATTGAATTAAGAACTGATTGAATTTACTTAATTAACATCATAATAAAAAAAACAAAAACGATTTCATTCATGTTATGAGTCAGATAAAAATAATGCATTACCTAAAAGATTATTGGATATTTATCTGTTTATATAAATGAAAAAAAAGTTCAATGCGGGAGAAAGTACAAACAAATGAATAAATCATTGTTATAGCCCGCAATCATGTCGACGGAAGCAGCTCTCTTCAAATCGCGTAGAAAAAAGTTATGAGCTAGGTCATTTTGGTCAATTGAATATGTCATCATTATTTGTTTCTGTTTTTCCGTACTATTCATTTCAAGTTTATTCTATTTTGAAAGTAATCTTTTTTTTATTCGTTAAATAATTCAATTTTTCAATCAAAAATTTCATAATGCACTTTCAGGAATATTATATTTAAATATGTATATTTTCCCTATTCTGAATTTTTTTTCGAATAAATTCTATTTCATAAGCTTCCACTCAAATATTCAACATTTCGAAAAGAGAATATTTGCTTTGAAAGGATAAAAATTAAAATAGTGCTATAGTTAGCATATGAGATTCAGTGAATAAATTGTGTACAATATATAACCTCGATCACCGATCGCAATCGCAGTTCAAATTACACTCACAGTTTAGATCACACCGATTCAGATTTTAAATCGCGGTGATTTTAAATCGCGGCGATTGAAATTCGCTGTGTGATTAAAAAAAAGAGAATATGACTAAAATCTTATGGAATAAAAAGTAGTAGCTCACGCCATAGCGTTTTTGATGGCTCTCTGCCATCTCCCTCATGGAATAGAAAAGAGCAATTTCTTTCAATGATTGATACATCGAGCGCTTACTAAAACAGCGATTAGGTTCGTATAATGAATGAATTTCGTTGTCATTAATCAACAGTGTAAAATTATACATGAAATAAATCTATTTTTGAAGCAAAATAAAAGTGAAGTAACATCTACGTCGTTGAAAAATAAATTTTCAACTACCATGGTAACTAACTTCATTGTAGAAGGCTGCTTCTCAAAATTTAAACGAATACAAAACTAATTGAGAAGTAAAATAATCCAAGAGAGGTTAATCAGTTGTTACTAATGTTAATAACATGTGATAATATTTTAAGCGAAAAAGTGACGGAAGCGAAAAAATTAAAGATTTTGACGGTACAGGAAATAAACGAATTCCTAAAGTTGCTGATGATATTCATTTACTCAAAAAATGGAGTGAAGATCATCAACTAGTTGTTCAACCTTTTTTTTGTAATTATAGTAACTAATGCCGGAAACAAATGGAGAATAGCCGGTCTCCGTGGCTTAGTCGGGAGAACACATGACTATGGTGCGGTATATTTCGAGTTCGAGCCCCGATGGGTGTATGTGTTTGTCGATGATTTGAGTAGTCAATGATGATAATTGTTGGGTAATGTACATTGATTACAAGCTCATTGGCCGTTCGGAACAGGCATTAAACTGTAGGACCACTGAATTGAAAAAAAAAAAAGGTGGTGAGTAATCAAGTTGGGTTTCTGTCTAACGGAACTCAGATTAGCGTAACCCGATAGACAATATAGACATACTATTCTTATGAATAATTACATATTATATTTGATTCTTATAATGTGGGCCGATCCCGGAGGTAATGCAATACCGGGCCAACCCGCGACGGCGGTGAAGCAAACCCGGTGGAGCATTACTCAACAATTAAAATAATTAATGATATTTGTTGAGTAATGTCCATTGATTACATGCCAATTGGCCGTTCGGAAACGGCGTTAAACTGTAGGCCCACTGCAATAAAAAAAAAAGGTGGGAGTAATCAAGTTGGGTAGTTTTCTGTTGCAAAACATGTACCTATGGCTGCATCTTGTCACCATGTGCTGCCAGTATTAACATCAACAATAATTTAATCCAAATATATGATATTCATGATATTTGATACACCGGGGTTCGGTCTCTGTGGATTATAGAATCATATTTTAGTTTGTGGAATTTTGCACTGAAATGTTGAGTTAACAAGTGAAATATTATTAATGTAACGTAACTCGATAAGTCATAATAGTATTCGATATGGTAATATATTATATTTGATTATTATAATGTGGGCCGATCCCGGAGGTAATGCAATACCGGGCCAACCCGCGACGGCGGTGGAGCAAGCCCCTAACCGCCATCAATTTCCAAAAATCAGTTTAATATACTGGCCCCGCATGCGGGGCGTATCAGATATTAAGCTGATAAGAACAGATACTACACTTTGATCTTAGCCATAGGGCCGAGAAGCGATACCTGCTATTCGATTCTCATTCATGTTGTCAGAATAAGAAAAGATCTTCAAAGTGAGATGGAGAAAATCTTTTAATTCAAAATCTCTCATTGAAGCTACTTAACAGAAAAGTTTTACCCTTTAGCTTAATAAAAATTAAATTGGTACTGGGTCTGAAGGATTTAAGTCAAATTTTACATCAAATATAGTGAAAATATGTACTGGTACTATATTTCTACGTAGTGGCGCCATCTTGGGAGTCCTTGTGAATGTATATGCCTATTGATTTCCTTCTTCGCCTTATATGACTGATGTGCACTGTAATCTTTTTCTATGAATTAATTTAACAGCTTCAAAACGTGATTAGTACTAACTTAGTGTTTAGATAACACTCTAGAATGGAATATTGAAAAATCTAGAGATTCTGCTGAACAATTAATTATCTTCAAACTTAAAAACTTTTGCATGAATCTGGTTTTTTGCAAACTGTTGTTTCATTGTTACCGAACATTGCTGAAATGTTACATTCAGTCCTAGGATGTAAAAATATAACTCTGACGATGGAAGTTAACAACTGATGAGCTCTTTGTACGAGAAAACTGTCTGTCTTGTGCTTCCATCACAACTGTTGAGTAGTCCTTTGTAATACTCTGTCATATCAAACGAGAGCAGACTGCCCGTTTTTCTATTGTTTGTCCCGTTGTCCCTTAAGATAACCCCGGATGTCCTGTTTTCCGTAATGGAGTGTAAATTTTCTCGACCGAACTACTTTTCGAGCATTGACAAATGTACCCAATTAACAAAAACTTTTGTCCAAAATCGCGCCTCAGTAATTTTCTTTCAACCGTTCTCTCGCAATTAATAATACAGTCCGCAGAATTCTTAGTTCAAATGCGCTCTGAGAACTATATATTATTATATTAATTCATAAATTTCGAAGAATATCCATTAATTTCATTTCGATATTCCATTCGGTTTTTTCTGCATCGTAATATACTCACAAGTTAATGAAGATTCGTCTATTAATTCCGTACCTTTATTACAACCAATATTTCCCATTTCTAATCAATATGTCTTAAGCTTTCTGAACGTATATCCATATTCGCGGTTTGATTCATAAAATTCAGTAGTCGCACTTTTAACAAATTCTTCATCGGTATCAGAGTCATTTACTTTGAAATTACCAAATAAACTACGAACTGTGAAAGGGAGAAACTGGTAAATCTTTTTATGAGCCAAATTGTTTCTTAGTTGACCGATTTCCATTGCAGCTTCAATAAAAGGAAACAAACTTTCAATACAGCTTGATGAAAATTTGCGACGATAATGTATTCTGATGTGAGATTTTGAAAAAAGGTTTCTGTTCATTTCTTATTCATAATTCATAATTGGCTAAAGCAAAATGTAGATCTTTTGCTGATTGTCTTCTCTCAACACCTAGATCTTGGTAATTATGTTTTGAATATGTGAAATTAATTCATAGAATAAGATTACAGTATACATCAGTCACATGAGGTGAAGAGAAAATTTAATAGGCATATATATATATATATATATATATATATATATATATATATATATATATATATATATATAAATATATATATATATATATATATATATATATATATATATATATATATATATATATTATATATTCAAAAGAACTCCCAAGATGGCGCCACTACGTAGGAATATACTACCAGTACATATTTACACTATAATTGATAAAAAAATCTTACTCAAATAATTCAGACTCCGTGTCAAATTCATTTTTTATTAAGCTGAACGGTATGAGTTTTCTGTTATGTAGCTTCAATGAGAGTTTTCGAATTAAAGGTTTTCTCCATCTCACTTAGAAGATCTTTTCTTATTCTGACAACACGAATGCGAAACAAATAGCATGTATCGCATGTATCGCATGTATCGATCCGGTATGGTCTAGTGGCTAGGATACCTGGCTTTCACCAGGAGGCTCGGGTTCGATTCCCGGTACCGGAACCAAAACACAAAAGGTCGTAGGTCGTTCAACAAGAATATGAAAATTATGCTAACACCATAAAAACTTGCAAAAAAATGTATAAGTGATAAAGTTTCAGAAAACTTCAGTAAAAATTGTTTGATTAGGCTGAAATAATATTATAACAATACTTATAAAATTTTTGTACTTCCCTGTAAATGAATTGTTATAAAGTTAAATATATATAGATGTTAATAAAAAAAAAAACTGAGTGTTTTATTTCACAAAAGGGAGCATGTATCGCTTCTCGGCCCTATGGCTAAGATCAAAGTGTAGTATCTGTTCTTATCAGCTTAATATCTGATACGCCCCGCATGCGGGGCCAGTATATTAAACTGATTTTTGGAAATTGATGGCGGTTAGGGGCTTGCTCCACCGCCGTCGCGGGTTGACCCGGTATTGCAGTACCTCCGGGATCGGCCCACATCATAAAAATCAAATATAATATAATCAATTATTGAAATACATTATTACATTGACGTGTATAATATGCATCTAGTCAACAGAAAAGCTATAATGTATATATGTATATGTAAGTTAAATAATTTTTGTAAGCAAATGTAGTTATGTTCAGTGTTATTCCTTCAAGTGAGTAACGAACACATACGAACAGGTTTCCTAGACAGTCCATTATAATTTCATTAATGTTTTTTAAGATAATTATGTAAGGAATTCATTTGAATCAACATTTCGATTACGAAGTGTTGAGGATGAATCGATGACCTCACCGTGGAAATGTCACGTCATAGATGACGTACATATTTTTTTGGCCGGACTGCGTCTCCAAAATTCATGACGCAGTCGATGCATTCTGGTTGGTAGCTTTGTATGAGCCAGTACTAATTGAATTCTATATTTCATCAATATAGTGTTTAAATGTAAAAACACGTGTTTAATTAATTATATTCACTACAGTTTTTAGTTTGAAAACCAAATAATGTCAATATTGTCTATTGTGAATGAGAATTTACAATAAAATGAGATAATAACGGAAAATTGAGTTGAATATAGAGTATGTTCAGTCGTTAGCAGTTTTAATGAACGAAAGAGTTATCAAATAAAAGTTTAGATTATATTGAAATATGAGCGAATGTATGCGATCAACTAATTTATGAAATAAATGTCAAGTCTGCATTTTCAATAGGTTTAAATAAACATTTAGGTATATGAGTACCTATCAGAAGACGTATAAGAAATAATATCGTTTGTAAAATAAATCTCCGTATCATTTAACACTCGACATGATGCAGGATTGAATGTTCCCATAAAATCCTCATTGAGAAGGGTATAAATTCGTCACCTGTTAACTGTTTATATTTCTAGAACAGGGGTGGAGCCAGTAGATTTGATTATTGCAAACAAGATGTTGATAAATGCATAATCTTTATATGTTTTTAATGGCAGAATTTGATATGGTTGATTTGGAAGAAATAAGTAGCTTTCTTGGAATAAAATCAAATAGGTCTACTAGAATCACTTTTGTTCACATAGCATATTCTGAAAATATATTTTAGAAGAATGCAATATACACGAATTTCTATGTACCTAACTATTCCATTCGCAGTTAAACTATTGAGCTTTAATTGAGAACTTTAGCATGAAACAAAAAAAAAGAGATATAAAGCATATACAGATAACGTTATTGAATGTGCATTGTCATGTGTGTGGACCAATAGCAATTTTTATCCTAATATAAAGTATTGATAAAATTGAAAACAAATAGGAAATAATGTTGTAGATTTTATAGATGAATTCGCTCATCATACAGTAATATATCTGATGACAAATAAATCAGAGGTTTTTCACATATTTCAAAGATTACGTTGCAAGATGTAAGGTTAACTTCCGTTCAAAATCAACGAACATAATTTGTGACAATGATTGGGAATCAAGAGCAATAAAAGTAACTAAAGGAATTAAATCAAAATATATTCTCAAGGTCAATACAGTTCATATAGTTTAAATCAATGTGGAGATCAAATGAAAAATAAAGTAAATATAAGAAAATAGAATAAAAGTAAAATTAAGAGCCAAATTAATAACTTGAAATATATGAATGCACACTTACGTGCTTATAGAACAAAAAGTTCTATAGCAACATAAAAAGTTGAATTATTGCGATATTAAAACATTTAAGGAAATATTCTTTGGTTATGTACCAAACGGATATAAAATATTTGATGCGAAATCGAATAAATCTTTGATGGCACGGGAAATGTAATGGTTTAGGAAATAAATCTCCAAGGGGTGATGCTGATGGAAAATCTTTGAATAATTTGTATTTTCTAGTAAAAGAGTTATTAGGAATAATAAAAATGATAATGTTGAATAAGTAAATAAGAATGACTTGTCAAACATCTTAAATGAAAAGGTGTGTTCGAACAAGTTTGTTGAAAAAAAATTCATTAAACATTCTCTGTGAAGAATGTCTATGATCAAATTGATGTAAGTTGAAAAATAATTTGTTAAATAATTCTCAGAGAATGATTTAATGAACATTTTCTGTCAAAAATGTACGAGAAAATATTGTTACGAGTTAAATAATTATTTGTTGAACTCTTTGAAATAGTTCTCTTTGAAGAATGTCACTGAGCAAATTATTATAAATTAGGTAAACGTCTTTGATTAAAAAGTGTCCTTTAACAAATCAATATAATTCAGAGAAATATTGAGAAACCTTTTGTCAAAGTCCAATGGACTGATTGATATATGAAAGTCTATGTACACGATCAGATTTATGAAAGGCAATAAATCTATTGAGAGATATGAAAGAAAATGCAATAAACTAGGACATACAGTAGAAATATATCATTTCGAAAATAAAGAGAATAGCGACATAATGCTCTGAATTTGTTATAGTAATTAATTGTTGAGAATATGTATATAAAGAAAGTTGAAGTAAAAAAACATAAGTTAACTTAGTAGTAAATCAAGTATGTAAACAGGTAGAGCAAGCATATTTAAAAGGGCATCCCTTTAATATAAAATCTAATGGGTGCGATGACCTCGGTCGAAGTTTTTCTTTGACGTTTCATAATACGATTTCTTGAAACAAATTAACGTCACGTTAAATGAAGTTTATGTATATCACAGTATCAATACATGCAATTGTTTGTTGACAACCAATATGTAAGTTACGATTTGATTTTAGGCAATGATTTCTTAGTTCAAGCATATGTTATGATGATAAAAATATGACGAGAAATTTCAAAATACGAGAAAGGTAGTTTGTAAAGATGGAAATTACAACTGAATATTCTACAGGGTGTAGTTGGAAGGCTGAGATCAACTGAATCACATTGCAAACCAATTGCAAATCACATTGCAAAGGCATATGGACTGAAATCTACTGCATTTTAATCAGTTCCGGAATTATCTTCAATATGTTTCTTCGTCGTCGATTTGTACATTATTCTATTTTTTGCAATTTTGCCCCCATTATCCTTTAAGGGATAATTGTTAGGCGTCGTTCGAGGCGTCGGCAATTTCTGCTTGGCTGATCACGTTCACACAGCGTCCGGCAGATCATGCCGATGTCTGATGATGATATGTAGTTGGAAGGTGTAGTTGAAATGGGCTACTTAAAATTTTCAAAGTGTACTGAGTGAGTTACTGATACCAAGAGTAAGACATGCGAGGTGTCAAAAGATGAAAAAATCTAATGGTATGAGTGAACCATTTGAAAGAATTGGATTACGTTCCAAGACAAATGACGAATCAGAAAAAGTAGTTTTGAAAGTTATAGAGATTGAAGGATCTCTGGCTAACGGGCCTACGAATTAACGAACCAAACAGGTTCAGAAGATCGAAGGATCTTTTGCCGAAGGGTTAAGTTTTAGAACCGACGAGTTCTACAGATCTTAGGATCTACCAGTGAGAAAAGTTGAGGCATTATTTTCATGATTGTTATTTTTACAGGTCCCTATAAAGCCTAAGGTTAGACTTATTTCAGGAGGGCCGAATGTAAGGAATTCATTCGGGTCTTACGATTACGAGGTGTTGATGATGAATCGATGACCTCACCGTGGAAATGTCACGCCATAGACGACGTACATATTAATTTAATCCCACTACTGGATCCCAAAATTCATGACGCAGTCGATTCATTCTGTTTTGTAGCTTTGTATGAGACGGTTCTGATTGAATTGTATATTACATCAATATAGTATTTCGTAAAAAAGTGTTTAATCAATTATATTCACTACATATGGTGCGGTAGGATTCGAGTTCGAGCCCCGGTGAAGGCATGGGTGTATGTGTTTGTCGTTGTTTTGAGTAGTTAATGGTAATTGTTGGGTAATGTACATTGATTGCCAATTGGCCGTTCGAAAACGGCGTTAAACTGTAGGCCCACTGAATTAAAAAAAAAAAGGTGGTGAGTAATCAAGTTGGGTAGTTTTCTCTTGCAAAACATGTACCTATGACTGCATCTTGTCACCATGTGCTGCCAGTATTAATATCAACAATAATTTAATCAGAATATATGATATTCATGATATTTGATACACCGGGTTCGGTCTCTGTGAGATTATAGAATTATATTTTCATTTGTGGAATTTTGCACTAAAATGTTTTAAGTCAACAAGTGAAATATATTTAGTATTTAATGTGAGTAACGGAACTCACATTAGCGCAAATCGATTGGTAACAGTTGATATATTTGATTCTAATAATGTGGGCCGATCCCGGAGGTACTGCAATACCGGGCCAACCCGCGACAGCGGTGGAGCAAGCCCCTAACTGCCATCAATTTCCAAAAATCAGTTTAATATACTGGCCCCGCATGCGGGGCGTATCAGATATTAAGCTGATAAGAACAGATACTACACTTTGATCTTAGCCATAGGGCCGAGAAGCGATACCTGTCATTTGCTTCCCATTAGTATTGTCAGAATAAGAAAAGATCTTCAAAGTTAGATGTAGAAAATCTTTTAATTCGAAAACTCTCATTGAAGCTACTTAACAGAAAAGTTTTACCCTTCAGCTTAATAAAAATTAATTTGATACTGGGTCTGAAAGATTTAAGTCAAATTTTACATCAAATATAGTGAAAATATGTACTGGTACTATATTTCTACGTAGTGGCGCCATCTTGGGAGTCCTTGTGAATGTATATGCCTATTGATTTCCTTCTTCGCCTTATATGACTGATGTGTACTGTAATCTTATTCTATGAATTAATTTGACAACTTCAAAACGTGATTAGTACTGACATGGTGTTTAGATGACACTCTAGAATGGAATATTAAAAAATCTAAAGATTCTGCTGAAGAATTAATTTTTTTCAATCTTCAAAAACTTCTGCATGTTAAGAATCTTGTTTTTTGCAAACTGTTATTTTATTCTTACCGAACATTGCTGAAATGTTACATTCAATCCTAGGATGTAAAAATATAACTCTGACGAAGTTAACAACTGATGAGCTCTTTGTAAGAGAAAACAATCTGTCTTGTGCTTCCATCACAACTGTTGAGTAGTACGGTGTAACATTCTGTCATATCAAACGAGAGCAGACTGCCCGTTTTTCTATTGTTTGTCCCGTTGTCCCCAAAGATAACCCCAGGATGCAAAAATGTCCTGTTTTCAGTAATGGAGTGTAAATTTTCTCGACCGAACTACTTTTCGAGCATTGACAAATGTACCCCATTAACAAAAACCTTTGACCAAAAGCTTAAAAAGAATTCTTAGTTCATATGTGTTCTGAGAACTATATATTATATTAATTATAATAATGTAATACATTTCTAAGAATATGTATTAATGACCATTTCATTTCGATATTCCATTCGGTTTTTTCTGCATCGTAAATATGCTTACAAGTAAAAAATGAAGATTCGTCTATTATTTCCGTATCTTTATTACAACCAATATTTCCCATTTCGGTCTCTGTGATTATAGAATCATATTTTCATTTGTGGAATTTTGCACCGACATGTTGAGTTAACAAGTGAAATATTTTTAATGTAACGTAACTCAGATTAGCGTATATCGTAAGTCATATTATAACTACTTTTTAATGTATATTATATTTGATTCTTATAATGTGGGCCGATCCCGGAGGTACTGCAATACCGGGCCAACCCGCGACGGCGGTGGAGCAAGCCCCTAACTGCCGTCAATTTCCAAAAATCAGTTTAATATACTGGCCCCGCATGCGGGGCGTATCAGATATTAAGCTGATAAGAACAGATACTACACTTTGATCTTAGCCATAGGGCCGAGAAGCGATACCTGTCATTTGCTTCCCATTAGTATTGTCAGAATAAGAAAAGATCTTCAAAGTAAGATGTAGAAAATCTTTTAATTCGAAAACTCTCATTGAAGCTACTTAACAGAAAAGTTTTACCCTTCAGCTTAATAAAAATTAATTTGATACGGAGTCTGAAGATTTAAGTCAGATTTTACATCAAATATAGTGAAAATATGTACTGGTACTATATTTCTACGTAGTGGCGCCATCTTGGGAGTCCTTGTGAATGTATATGCCTATTGATTTCCTTCTTCGCCTTATATGACTGATGTGTACTGTAATCTTATTCTATGAATTAATTTAACAGCTTCAAAACATGATTAGTACTATCTTGGTGTTTAGATAATACAGATTAGAATGGAATTTTTTAAAAAATCTAGAGATTCTGCTGAAGAATTAATTAGCTTCAAACTTCAAAAACTTTTGCACGTTAATCAATCTTGATTTTTGCAAAGTGTTGTTTTATTCTTACCGAACATTGCTGAAATATTACATTCATTCCTAGCATGTAAAAATATAACTCTGACGATGGAAGTTAACAACTGATGAGCTCTTTATAAGAGAAAACAGTCTGTCTTGTGCTTCCATTACAAGTGTTAAGTAGTCCGGTGTAACACTCTGTCATATCAAACGAGAGCAGACTGCCCGTTTTTCTATTGTTTGTCCCGTTGTCCCCAAAGATAACCCCGGAATGCAAAAATGTCCCGTTTTCCGTAATGGAGTGTAAATTTTCTCGACCGAACTACTTTTCGAGCATTGACAAACGTACCCAATCAACAAAAACCTTTGTCCAAAAGCACCCCTCAGTAATTTTCATTCAACCGTTCTCTCGCAATTAATAATACATTCCGCAGAATTCTTAGTTCAAATGCGTTCTGAGAACTATATATTATCAAATTAATTCAGAAATTTCTAAGAATATCTATTAATGACCATTTCATTTCGATATTCCATTCAGTTTTTTCTTCATCGTAATATTCTTACAAGTTAATGAAGATTTGTCAGTTATTTTCGTGTCTTTATTAAAACCAATATTTCCCATTTTTAATTTATCTCAAGTTTTCTGAACGTATGTCCATATTCGCGGTTTGATTCATAAAATTCAGTAGTCGCACTTTTAACAAATTCTTCAACGATATCAGTGTCATTGACTTTGAAATTACCAAATAAACTACGAACTGTGAAAGTGAGAAACTGGTTAATCTTTTTATGAGCAAATTGTTTTTTAGTTGACCGATTTCCATTGCAGCTTCAATTGTTGATAAAAGTTCTCTCTCAATAAAAGGAAAGAAACTTTCAATACAGCTTGATGAAAATTTGCGACGATAATGTATTCTGAGGTGAGATTTTGAAAGAAGGTTTCTGTTAATTGGATAACATTTGTCAATGCTCGAAAGGATGTCCATTCGTAATCGACTGAAACAAAATGCAGAAGTTTTTCTGATTGTCTTCTCTCAACACCAAGATCTTAGTAATTATGTTTTGAAGCTGTGCAATTAAGTCATCGAATAAGATTACACTATACATTAGTCATATACGGCGAAAAAGGAAAGGACTCCCTACATTCACAAGGACTCCCAAGATGGCACCACTACGTAGGAATATAGTACCAGTATATATTTTCACTATATTTGATGAAAAATCGTACCCAAATACTTCAGACTTCGTGACAATTTCATTTTTATTTTGCTGACTGTAAAAGTGTTTTCTGTTATGTAGCTTCAATGAGAGTTTTCGAATAAAACGATTTTCTTCATCCCACTTTGAAGATCTTTTCTTATTCTGACAATAGGAATGGGAAGCAAATGGCAGGTATCGCTTCTCGGCCCTATGGCTAAGATCAAAGTGTAGTATCTGTTCTTATCAGCTTAATATCTGATACGCCCCGCATGCGGGGCCAGTATATTAAACTGATTTTTGGAAATTGATGGCGGTTAGGGGCTTGCTCCACCGCCGTCGCGGGTTGGCCCGGTATTGCAGTACCTCCGGGATCGGCCCACATTATTACAATTAAATACAAAATATCCTTTTCAATGGTGGATTAATACTATCGCGAATAGCTGTCGAAATATTGCATCCTATACTTCTTTGACAATGTCCACAGAATATTGAGATGCCCCAAGGGTCGATCTTGGTGATGCCCAATTCACTAAGAAGAATAAAATAATAGTAAAAGTAATCAAAAGTAAATAATAATATAAATATCTTTAGGTCACGTCGAATTTATATACTAAATAATTTCGTGTCACCACACTAGAAGAGTTACTTACTACGAGATAGAAAAACTTTAAGCTGTATAAATATGCAGATTACATAATTTTTATAAGCAGATGTCGATTGTATTCTGTGTTATTCCTTCAAGTGAGTTACGAACACATCCAAACCGGTTTCCTAGACAATCCATTACATCTTCAATATTTTCATTAATGATTTTTAAGAATAATTATAAAATTAATATTGAAATTTAATACCTACATGGATGATAGCAAGAAAGTAATCAATGAAACGGTGCACATTAATAAGTTTTAGATGGTTCATAAATAAAATTTCAAACATGTTATTGAATAGTGCCAATTCGTAGATTGACAAACTGATGAACAAAGAAACAACTCCCTCTAGCTTACAAGACTGGTTGGTCGGTATGGTGTTGAAAAGCGAATAAATTTGTCAACTGTATAAAATGGTATGTTCAATACAAATTTATCTGAACTAGAGTTTTATTTTTAATAGCAAACAGAACGATCTGTTTTCAACATCATTTATTCAATACAAACTAGATGACAATATTATTTTTAGACCAAGAGCTGGCAGCAAAAAACCTGTTACCGGATGAAATATTTATTAATTATATTTACTCACTGTAACTATTAAAACTTATTTTTATTTTGTATTGTAATTGTAGTTCCAGGCAAATATGGTGAATAAAATTGCTTTATTCGTTCTACGGTCCTTTTTTGGGCGTGAACTGTACCAATCGAGTGCTTCAAAGTGATTTCAAAATTTAGTTTGGAGTAAGTGGAAAATAATTATGAACAAGTGTCTCTAAATCTGGTGCCTCTAACCCCATACTATATAGTTGACATTTTGGTTATTATTATTACTCTCTCTTTAATCAATCTAACATCAGGACTTCTTTATAACTTTTAAACCGATAGAAGAATAAATACTAAAGAAAGATCCAAAAAATTTTATATTGTATTGTCTCAATAGCCTTTTAGAGGCTTCCAAAAATTGCCTTAGCGCACGGTATTTCACGTACACATGGCGGGGTATTGGTATAAGTTTTCAACTAGCAATAATCGCACCTCGGATTGACCTCATTGGTTACGATACTGCCACTGCGCAAAGCTACTTGAGGGGTAATAATTTTCAGACTATCATAAAGTAATATGGGAATCATATGACGACTTGAAAACAGTGTCGACACCTGGTGGAAGTGTACCCCAACGAATACCTAATACAGGTATTTTCTGAGTCGGCCCCATTCGGCTCTACGGCGAAATATAAAACTAACGTGAATTTTACGATAGGTACATGGATAAGTAGAATTTTGGCATCGGTGTATTCAATAATTCTAAATATTTTTTATACTGAATTTTTATGTTATTAAATATTATTGATACTCATATGTTATTGATATTACGAAGCTAACCTTAAACTTAGTTTTCTATCAGGTATAATTTTGAAAACAATGTCAGAAACGATGGATAAATGTTTGTATCGTTTCCTGCGTGATTTGTTATGATATGTATATGTTATATAGTCTATAAATAGTTAATTTCACTGTAACAACTGTGCACTGGATAATTAATTTGTCAAATACAGTGTAGACTCCATGTAACGTCATTCGATTTAACGTCAAACTCCCTAAAGCGTTGAAATCACTCGTCCTTGGTTAGTTTAGCTGGTTTTCAATAGAATGACACACTCTATATAGCATTGCACCCAATCTCAATAACGACAACATTAAGTAATAAAAAGTACCCCTTAAGTTGCCAAAATTAGTGAAACACGAGCAGCTCTGTACGTTATTTTGTCGCTTTATTATCCTAGCCTGTAATAAACTCGACTTTCGGCAACATACAAACCAAACTTTCTAAGAAATTCGTTATTTAGTTCATAAATTGGAATTGCATGTGTATACTGGTGTTGAGTATTATCACTAATAAGTAGGAGTTATGGACGTAATACGTTATCACATTCTTAGTTGCTCACAAACTTTCAAACTGTAAACATCGAAGAAAATCACTCTGCATTGACGAAAAAGTTTTACTGTACGAACCACTTGAAATAAACTTTTTCTTTTCATAATTCTCACTTTTCTTCTCTCCATTTAATGAACCGTCTCTATTATGCCACATAAAATGTACAGTACCTTTAGTATCGTTATATAGAGTTTACACTGTACTTTATAGTAAGAGGTCGATAAACCATTTTTTGAATAAACTATTTTTTCAAACATTTTTCAGTCAAAAAACCGTTTCGCTTCGTTTACCATAACAGCCGTTATTACCCTTAATAATAGTAAATAATATTTTCTATAAATCAATTAACACCAGGACGACGTTTACGCAGTTCCAACTACCAAAAATTAAGCACACGAGTTATTCGCATTTATTATCGATAATCGCAGAGGTCAGCCCGATTAAAGTACAATGAAAGAAGCCGCCTAGTTAAACACGGTAACATAACAACAATCAAAACTGAAATTAGAAAACAAGCGCTAAACTTTTTATAAACCAAGCCCCAAATACATAAAACATATAATAAAACAAAACAAAACATCAATTCCATTTAGAATCAATCACAAATTAATACACAATATAATCATTGATGAAGAAAAACAAGATTCCATATGAACTAGATATACATAGGCACCAGTGCATAATCGTCCACAATATTACACGAACGTGTAAAACAGTGCTCGATGTGTGTCGGTGACTATTTTTACTATAGAAGAAATCAACAAACTAATACTGATTAACTGTTGAGTTTCACTATGTGTTTTATTCACTAATCCTCGAAACTTCAGTAAAAATTATGTAATTAGGCTGAAATAATGAATAAAATATTACTTGTGAAAATTTTGTACTCTTTTGTACATAATTGTTATAAAGTAAAACATATATATTTTATTATTAACATAATATATATATATATATATATATATATATATATATATATATATATATATATATATATATATATATATATATATATATATATATATATATATATATATATATATATATATATATATATATATATATATATATATATATATATATATATATGTTAATAAAAAAAACTGTGTGTTTTATTCACTAATCCTCACGGTAACATAAGTAAATTGTGGTACTCAAATACTCTTTAAGTCGAAGAAATAAGTTACGTCACAATTCCTGAATAAAAGTAATAAATTACAACTAAAACACTTGGCTCAAGTTTCACGGAGTGTTTTAGCAACTTTCCATATGTTTCGTAATGTTCTATAATTTTGTTACGCCTACAGTGAAAACACGGAATTTTCTAAAATTCTTGAACAACTGCCCCATCTTGCGACTTTTAATATAAACTACATTCACTCTTCACTTTCATCTTGATGGATCCATTTTTTAAATTGTTATTCTATGTTTCTTTTTACCACAGGTATGGAACTAATTGCCTGATATAATAGAAAACAATTTTACATTACTTATGTTTTTGTGCACTTTTCTATAATAAATTTCAAACATATGCACCTTCAATGATGTTATACAACTTCAAAGTTCAAATTTTAAAAAAATTGATTTTATTGCACTGTTGCCAATTTTACAGTTTCAACTGAAGCTCTACAGAATTTTGAAAACCACCTAATTTCTTAATATCTTAAATCAATCCTTGATATTGGGTCAATTAAAACACCGAAAAAACATCAATGAAAAATTCTTCTTTCTCGAAAAAAACAGATTTTTTTCCGACATCTGCAATTTTGAGTGTTTCAGTGTCGCCAGCATTTGCAAAGGATTAACATTAGGTAAATTCTTGAAAACATCAGAACACTGAGAAAAAGTAATATCAAAACCTTGAACCTATTCTTCTAAATACTCTTTATAAATTAAGTAGTATACGGATAAACACCTTTCACTTGAGCTTACAGTAGGAATGGAAAAGTTAGCTCAGGTACTTTTGGGAAAAAATGGTGTTTTCTATTTACTCATTTTGATTTACCACAATATTTCACACACGGTAGCTACCTTCTTTGTGTGGATGGTTTACAACGTCAATGAATCAATAAAATATCATATATAGTACAATATAATAAAAAAAAACAAATTAGGTTAGAACAAGTATTTGAGAGATTCAATTATATAATTGAACATTGATTCTGCGTAATATATTTTTACTTGAATAAAATTCACCTGAAGTTTACTAATAACTCAATGAATATAGATTGACATAGAAAGTGGCGCCACTAACGGAGGGACGCATCGGTGACAAGATCTGCCGGACGCTGTGTGAACGTGGTCGGCAAAGCAGAAATTGCCGACGCCTTGCCCTTAACAATTATCCCTAGAAGGATAATGGGGCCAAATTGTAAAAAGTGCAAATCGAGGACGAATAGGCATATGGAAGATAATTCCGCACCTTATTAAAATTCAGTGGATCTCAGTAGCGAAGGGACTTGTCAATATACCTGTCATCTCATTTCGGAATGTAATATCCAACTGAACCGTTCTGGCGCCATCTAGGCCATATGTCACACACTCATGCTTATTATTCTCCTTGGTTTATTTCTCACAAGAGACACATTGTAGATAGAACCCATCATTCCAGCAATGCTACGCGTTCCGCAAGTTTTCGAGAATATGTAGAAAATGATACTTCACAGTGACTAGACCTTAAAAATTAAACTATTATCACAATTTCACACACGTATTCATAGAGGGAAGCTCCATCGCCATATGTGTATAGAGTGGGTACATATACATATGGCGACAATGCTGATCTCTTATATTATTCCAAATCGTGGATAATTCGGATGCGTGATTTTTGTAGTCGGGGAGGGTACCTCATTCCTAATGGGACCATAAACTATATGAATAAACGATATGAATGAATTAGTAGAATCTACTGTTAACTATTCATAACAACTATTGGGTTGTTTTTAAGTTATTATACATACACGTATATGTAGGTTAAATAATTTTTATAAGCAGATGTCGATTGTGTTGTACTCGTATTATTCCTTCAAGTGAGCTAAACATACAAAGAGATTTGTGGAAAATCGATTGTATTTTCAATAATTCAATTAATTTTTTAAGAATAATTCCAAAATTATATTAAAATTTAATACCTACATAGATGATAGCAAGAAAGTCATCAATGGAACCGTACACATTATTAAAATAAGTTTTTGCAGGTTTATAAATAAAATTTCAAACATGTTATTGCAAACTTGCCAATTGGTAGATTGACAAACTAGCGAATGAAAGAAACAATATCTCCCTCTAGTACTGGTTGGTATTTAAAAAGAGAATAAATTTATCAGCTGCAGCTGTATGTAATAAGCTTTCGCTTATCAAACACCAGTATCATTTATTAAATGAAAAATCTACAATATTTTTGGGTTTTTGTGATCTCTGTAATTTAATAAAAAAACTAAAATCCAATGTTTAGCTGCACCAAACTCTATGCTGTACATTTGTCAACATTACTTATACAGCGTTAGGTGGACTAATGTCTAATATCAACACTACTAAACTAAACAGTATAAAAGAAACTAGAAACTTTATGTTTGTTAATGAATACCGGGACAGCGCGTACGCAGTCCCGACTACCAAAAATTACGCGCCCGAGTTATCCGCATTAGGGATAATCGCAGAGGTCAGCCCAATCGGAGTGCAATGAAAGGGCCTCGCTCCGGAGGAACCGCCTTGTTGATCACGGTAACCTCTACGCCAGGTAAGTATGATTTCGGCTACATTTCAACCAACCATATTTCAATAGTATGTCCAACAATTAGTAATTTGATGAAGACGTCTCCATCTATTATCGATTTTCAGAACTCAAAAAAATTTGGGTCTCGTGAACAAGCGCGCCATCTAGGCTGCATATTGGTAAACCACATGTGTATGTGAAGTTTTCTATACCATAACAAGAAAATATCAAATGAAGAATGAATATTGATTTTTTCTATACCTGAAAATTAATAATTCTAAACTCTCAAAAAGTGTCCACAAAATGCCATAGGTACGCCATAGTAGAGGGTGTTGAAATATGAAATGTAATAATATACACTTTTTGTTTTCTAATTTGAATGCACAATTTTATTTGAGACCCTCATTTTTCAAGAATGCTTAAAATTATGCAATCCATTTTTAAAAGACATATATCGACTATTCTTATTTATTAATTACGTAATATTACATATTACTTACATAATAGACAAATAATTTCCGTGAATTAAAAAAAAATTGAAAAGTAATACATTAGGTATGATGATGTAGCTATTGCCCTAATTTACGTCCAGAGATCTAGGATTTCCACTTAGACACCTCAATCACTCCACACCATGTAGAATGGTGCGGAGTGATTGTTGAAATAAGTTTCGTTACAATTTTACAATTAATAAATTACAACTAACACACTTGGCTCAAGTTTCACGGAGTGTGTGAATACTGGCTTAGTTCCCATAAAAATTAAAAAAAAAAAACATATCTCGGCATTTGAGGTTATGATATTTTCGTAAGCGCAAAATTTGACATTTTTCCATAGTTTCGTCAGTGAATAAAAATACTTTGTCCCTTTTCTCCGTTGCACAAAATACACACTGCATTTCACCTGACATGATAAGGGAAATTCAATGGAATTCAATCAAATAAACTGTTATTTGTCAATATTTCGTGAGTTTATTGGGATAACTAGATGCACTGATGTAAACGTTCTTGAAAAGAATAATTAAGAATTCGATTTGTTCTAGGGTTCAGAGGCGACAGAATGGATATAATAACATAAATATCATGTTTTATGTTTTGTTTAGACTACGAAATGCACTTGAAATTAGAAAACGTAAGGGGGAACTAGGTACCTACTAGAGAACAGCGAACGTAAATTGAATGAAAATAATTTCAATAAAACGAATGATGATGAATGAAAAGGTCATAAAATGATAGGAAATTCAGAATCATTTTCGGCATGATGATACAATGGAAAAATAAAATCTAACAACCTACTTACCTAAGGTATATAAAATAATATTGGGTATTCTATTAAAATCTAGAAAGATTAAAATAGAAAGAATTATCTCAAAGAACTGAAAATTCATAATTATTATGTGAAATGAGCAATTATGAACGAAAATTTCTTCATTCCGTATGTGGCGATATATTACACTCTGTTGTATTTGCGCGGGAATAAGTGTTTTTCGTTTGAAAAAATAATCTCAAAGAGTTAAAAATTCATATAAGTTAATTATGCACTTTATAGAGTGATGACATGCATCGAAACTGTTAATAATATTATTATTATCTAATCAACTGAATTCAAATTCGTTCAAATTTGAAACATTATTTTCATAATGGTTTTTTTCTTAATATACGTCAATTTTGCCGTCAAAAATAGTTGAAAGAGAAAAAATACGACAGTAATAAATTAGGAAGAAGAAAGAGAAAACGAAAATCCCTTCATTCTGTATACTACGTACATACTACACACAGATAAATTTTTTCAGTAAACGCGGAAAAAAGTGTTTTTTGGTCTACCGTGCCAAAGCAACCGCGAGATCGGTCTGCCATGAGAGATATATGCTTCTGATACTATCAAGAATAACATATCAAAATTTGAAGTTTCCTAAAATATGTCAAAAAGAAGTTTTTTTTCTCCATTTTCAAATGTTCTGCCACAAGAAAATAATCGCGGAAATGGTCTGCCCTTTCGGTTTTGAGTAGGTATATTAATATATTTCAACTTATCAAAACAGCAGCTTTCCAAAATATGTCTTTTTTCCCCAAAATATCACACCTATTATGTCTGCGCATTACCAAACCTACCGCGACTTCGCTAAACCAAGTCCCATTTCATGTATAGTAGGTACAACTCTCTCACTGAGAAAGCTTTGGGCTTTCCTAAAATATGTGTCGTCAGATGTTTACTGGCTCTTAGACTATTACCGCCGTCGATTTCCAAAAATCAGTTTAATATACTGGCCCCGCATGCGGGGCGTAACTTAGAGTTACATTTCTAACTTAGAGTTAGAATATATATATATATATATATATATATATATATATATATATATATATATATATATATATATATATATATATATATATATATATAGAAATTACGGCGGCCATCGAACGTTCTACAGATGAAGATGGAAACTCCATCGAAACGTCGACTGTAACATTCTTCGAATTTTAATATATTATGCCTGTAAACCAAAATTAATGTTTGATATATATATATATATATATATATATATATATATATATATATATATATATATATATATATATATATATTTATATACCGGGACGTAGCAAGTTATCCAATATCAGCAGGCCCTTTCCCTCGAACTGAATTTTCGGAACTTTCAATTTTGAAAATAAATAAATCAAATTCATATGCAGAAATACAAAAAAAACCAAAAGAATCGAAAATTACGATAAATGAAAAGACTTCATAAAAAAATTGAAATACATTCAACAGAAATACCAATAACTAGATAAATGTTGAAATAAAATGCGTAAGAAAAAATTGATACTAAACAAAAACAAATCGAAATATACCATAAAGTGAAAAGCACACTTCATAAAAAAAATACATATTGGTAAAGGTCAAATAGAAAAATAATTTTTTTTCTTTATCATTAGCTAATAAAAAATCATTTCTCCCATATTTCTTGCAGTGTGTGGCATTTGCAATTAAAAATTGCCAAACGTGATTGCGACAATTGTTAGGAAAAAAATATATTTGCGTAAGTTCTTAAGCTACAACTCCCACATGAACAGACTATAAAGAATTGCCAAAACAAACATATTCGTATTATATGATTAAAAGGGAATATGATGTTAACATCAGTAAATCCCCTGTTAAAACGGTAAGTCTTCAACACTGGTAATATTTTTTTACGAATTTAAACTAGTTCACCAGGATTCAAAATTACTCCTGCTATTTACAGGATGATTTTCATCAGACCTACTTTCAGCCTTTTTTTAGGAAAGTCATGACGCATGGAAATGACATATTTTGTTGAATTTTATAGAAAAGAACAACATATAATTAAAAAGACGAAACTGAATGAAGTTAATTATATACAATTTCTAAATTGACTGATTTGTATTGAATTTATGTATTTAAAATGCCCCAATGACCCAATATTTATTGTATTGTTATATATCGTTCTTACTCAAAAATAACTCGGCATACAAATTTTTTTTCTTTCTTTTTTTCTTTTTTTTCTTTTTAGCTTTCTAGATCCGACTGCTTCGATGCTCCTAGTTCGAAAGGACAGAAAATAAAACAGTATTCTTATGTTAACTAATTGAAAACTCTTCAATAATTATTGATTTCTAATGACAGTCATTGAAAATGTGTGAAGAAATCCTAAAAAAATCTCATAACTACTATTTGTTAACATATTGTCGCATCATTTTTATATACTCTTATCTAAGCAAAATTTGTTGAAAATCACTTTAAATATCTATAATGAAAATCAGCGCAATATATGCATAATATACTAATAATCCAATGTAACATATCAGTTAGATTTCTATACTATTTCTATATTCAAATTCCGTAACATCCATTACCTACCTATATAATGATACTGATATTAATAAAAACTGATATATGTTTATGTGGGGAAGATGAATATGGTAAATTAAATATGTTGAACTCTTGTTCTTGTAAAGTTGAACTTGATGATCGAACTGTCGTCGAATTGCTAATATTCGTTACAAATAACTTTTTTTTAATGTTAGTTGATATCATCATATAAGTTTTTTTGGTACCTATACATCTGAAATATTACTTATTTTATGTACGTACACTGTATCAACGCGTTTCAGAACATTTAGATATGAGTTAGTTCGAATTTATATTGTTTGGTATATAGTCGATAGACACAAGAAGGCAATAATCGATCAATCGAGAAGGAAATTTTATCATTTTTGAAAATTATATCAATTATCAGTAGTTGATAGCACTTAATGCAAATACGATTCAACAAAAATAATACATATTAAGTATAGACTTACATGACATAATTAACTTTGTACACTAGAAAACAATTTCCTTCAATAATCCTTTCATATACTACACAATTTATAACAATAACTAAAAGTTTGTACAAATACCGCGCAAATTGATTAATATTAATGAATAAGTGTTTCAATACTATTGAAATATATGTATGAGAAACTAGGAGGGGATAAAAAACGTGGTTTCTTAATTTCTTTATCCATCTAGTGATGGTCGGATGAACTTTGTGGCAATCTTTTTCTTCGATATAGGGATTATAATGAAGGAAATCGATCTCTTTCAGAATGAAACCCTACATTTTCAGAGTGTTGTTCAGTATATTCATGGTATTTTATTGTATATATGTTGAAACTAATGAATTATGTGCTCTGTGTTAACAGTCCTATTACTTTTCAAGAAACGATCCTTCATAATTATTTATCGAAATTCGGTTTTTATTCGTAAATGGTTATCGAGAAAATCGATAATTGTTCTAAAAAACTTGTTTGACAGAATTCACATATTTACAATGAATACCCATTTGCAATAGCGGTAAAGCACACAGAAATGTTTTGTAATATACGAAAACAAAATAAAGACTCGTATTAGATAACGCTTTATTTTATGCAGTTTTGATTTTCTGTGGATATTGAATTTATGGTTCAACAAATTAAATAAACATATTTTGAAGTCACATGTCAATTCACTGAAGTTGACAAATGTGATCTCTTTAAATTCTGTTTTAGAATAATATTTAAAATATATTATGCAAATTTTTCAGGCCTATTTTGATATAAAGAATAGATTAAATATAATAAAATTCCTTTCTTTTTGATGAAATTATTAATGGCTCATTAATCAACTTCACAATTTCTTATTTTTTGTTTCATCTTAAATTTTATAAAGGCGGCAGGATTCGAACAAAAAATGTCGCTTAGTAACCAACGTTGTTTAGAAAACCGTAAACAATTTTAAAATACTTGGTTCCTCTTTCAACAAAAAATACATATTTAAACTAAACAGAAAATGCGAGAAATTGTGCACATTCAAGCAGGTCAGTGTGGCAATCAAATTGGAGCAAAGGTAAGAACATTTAACCACTGCAAAACAATTATTACAAGGTTGTCATCTTTCAGTTCTGGGAAGTCATTTCAGATGAACATGGAATCGACCCTACTGGAACATATCACGGGGACTCCGACTTACAACTAGAAAGAATAAATGTGTACTATAACGAAGCGACCGGAGGAAAATATGTTCCCAGAGCAGTGCTTGTGGACCTGGAACCAGGTACAATGGATTCGGTTCGTTCGGGCCCCTTTGGTCAAATTTTTAGACCAGATAATTTCGTATTTGGACAGAGCGGAGCGGGTAATAACTGGGCAAAAGGTCATTACACGGAAGGAGCTGAACTAGTAGATTCGGTGTTAGATGTAGTACGTAAAGAGGCTGAAGGTTGCGATTGTATGCAGGGATTTCAATTGACACATTCTCTTGGTGGCGGAACAGGTTCAGGTTTAGGAACTCTTCTAATCTCTAAAATTCGAGAGGAATATCCCGATAGGATAATGAATACATTTTCTGTTGTACCCTCGCCTAAAGTTTCGGACACTGTAGTCGAACCATACAACGCGACTCTTTCTGTCCATCAATTAGTAGAAAATACCGATGAAACTTATTGTATTGATAATGAAGCCTTGTACGATATATGCTTCAGAACTCTAAAACTAACTACTCCAACTTATGGCGATTTGAATCACTTAGTTTCGGCTACCATGTCTGGTGTTACTACCTGCTTGCGTTTTCCCGGTCAACTGAATTCAGATCTTCGTAAATTAGCTGTAAATATGGTACCTTTCCCTCGTTTACACTTCTTCATGCCAGGATTTGCTCCCTTAACATCTCGAGGAAGTCAACAATATAGAGCTCTTACAGTCCCTGAATTAGTACTTCAAATGTTCGATGCTAAAAATATGATGGCTGCATGCGATCCAAGACATGGACGATACCTGACTGTAGCAGCAATTTTCAGAGGAAGAATGTCTATGAAAGAAGTAGATGAACAGATGTTAAACATTCAAAATAAAAATAGCAGTTATTTCGTTGAATGGATACCAAATAATGTTAAGACTGCCGTTTGCGACATACCACCTAGAGGTTTGAAAATGTCATCTACATTCATTGGAAATTCCACTTGCATTCAAGAATTATTTAAAAGAATTTCTGAGCAGTTTACCGCAATGTTTAGACGCAAAGCTTTCCTCCATTGGTATACTGGTGAAGGTATGGACGAAATGGAATTCACTGAAGCCGAAAGCAACATGAATGACTTAGTCTCTGAATATCAGCAATACCAAGAAGCAACGGCAGAAGAAGAGGGCGAGTTTGACGAAGAAGAAGAGGCAGATGAGGGAGAATAAACTATCAAACTATATACTTACCCTAAAAAAGTACTTGATATTTTCAAAATACCCAGTAATATTTCCATTGTGTGATTTTACGACCCGTTTCTCTAATTTTTTGTAACTTTCTGGCATTAGAAATGATTTTATTTATACATCTTTGAAGAAGCATGTTTGGCTTTATCCATCCTAATATTTATATTGTTCACTTTATTGTATATTGAAATGTAGATAAATGATTGAATTGCGATACTTGATATGCTTATTTAATTTTTTCAAACGCTTCAATTAACGTAGACTTAACCTTATCATTCCGAATTTAAGTAACATTCTCCAGATTTTAATACCAAGTAACTGGAATTTCTGGAAAATATTTATTTCTAATAACTGTGCTCTCAATAGTAATTTCGACAATTCATAGTTTCAATATAAAAATTTCGACAGCGTATTTGATATTTTATTAAGACATCAATTTTTTAAATGAGATTAAAGTTCTTTTTGCCTTTCCATACGAGTTTCATACGGAGTTCCTCAAGTGAACTCTATATGATCCTGTCCATCTTAAAAAACTATAACTGAAATAAAATTTTTTCATATAGTAACAATTTTTAAATGATTTCACAGCGCGATTAGGTCCTTTATCTTCCTTTATGTGTTTTTTTTTATAGACAATCATCAATATAAATAAAGATAATAATATAAATACATCTTTCTTCATTTCCGACTTATCTGAAGATGAAGGGAAATTTTTAGCTGAAGTTGAGTAATTATTTAAATTTAACTCTTTGATAAATAAAACTCAGAGAATATACTAGCACTGTTTCAGTATCATCCTTTTCTAACATTTCCATCCAGTTAATATGAAACAAAACTTTACAGTACTATATTTGGTAGTTCAGATGAGACATAAACATTCATATTTGCGATCATAGAAATACCATATGTTCAATTATAATTCTAGGCCGCCTAGGATTATCCGTTACCGCTTTAATTTTAACCTATAAATTTGAAGTCTCAACAATGTTTCTTCTGTTTTGCTTCTATTAGTTCATATATCAAATTATGGCAGAACTCAAACAAAATTTTATATTATTTTTATTATGGACTTTATCAATTTATGTTTTCGTGGAATCTTCTAAATTGAACGTACCACGTGTATTACTACCTATATTTAAAGACTTCAATCCGAACTTTACCTTAGAAGCAACGGAGGAAGACGACAGTTGTTTCAAATGGTAAGTTTGGACTAATATACTCCAGAATCTAAATATTTATTATCCAAAATTGACAGGAAAACTACCCAACCTGAAGCAATAAAATTAATTCCACTGGAAGAAGACCCATTTTTGAAGTGCTCAAAAAAATTGATAGTTACTGCTACAGGAAAAGTAAACATCAAGACTATAGCTATCGTTCTAGCAGATGATATCAATAGCGATACCTCTTTAAGATGTGATGTTATATTAGACCACATAGTTTCTTTGGATGTTGTATCAAAAACACGTGAATTGTATTTAACTGAGGCACCAGAAGTATTTGAAATAAGAGCTTTAGATTCACAAGGTATCTTTGCAGTATGCATGCAAATATTGGTATACTCGAATATTTCTAAGCATAACAAAAAAATTTGCTTTTAGGAAATGAATTTTCAACTTTAGAAGGAGTTGAATTTGAGTGGAATATTGTTACCTTGGGTAAAATTAAGGATTCTGAAATTATCCGGTGTATGCCTTTCAGTATATATGATTATGAAGCACCTGAAGCTATTACAATATTAGAAGCACAGAATAAAAAAGGCAACATGGCAGTTTTTGAGGGTGTTCAAACTGGTGCTGCAAAAGTAAGTATTGAGTGATATAGTTTATTGATTGAAATAATACTACTTTCTAATGTATGTTTTCATATCAGGTTATTGTCACTTTGCCATATACAGAATACGCACAGCTGCCTGCTCTAGAAGTTCCAATGAGTGTAGCAGCCAATATTATTCTTCAACCTGCCGAGGTTCATTTATTAACTGGAGATTATATACAATATAGTGTTTATATTGTAAGTATACATGTCTTATAAATAATAGAAACAGTATTAATATTATTTTTTATCCTCAGATTAAAAATGGGAAAATGGAAGAAATCACTCTACCAAGTGTTAATAATCAATATCAAATTGACACCAAAGATTATAAAATTGCAAAAGTTTCAAAAACACACGGGATAGTATATGCAATGGATGTTGGTACAACAGAAGTTTTTTTAATTGATAAAAACCTACCTTCAAATGATGATTCATTTTTGAAACCACCGTCAGCTATTGTTCATGTTGTTGTTCCTTATCACATGATTATAGCAGTGATGCCCTTTAGAAATTGGGCTGTAATTATTGGAGAGAGACATGATATCATTGTAGAAGTTTTTACTAAGTAAGTGTTCAAAATTGTTAATTTGGGTTGTGAATGTTTTTCAGTAAATTCAGATCAAAAATTCAACCTTTAACCTATAGAATTGTAATGTAATTCGGAAGGTATCAGAATTCAGTTATATTAAATGTTTGCATATGCATTTTATAGTTCATTAAACATATTGAAATTTAATCGTAACTTTTGTTTCTATAATAAATAGATAAAATGATCAAAGTTCAAGTTTCATCAATGAAACTTGAATTTTGTAATTTTAAATACATAAATGATTAATGGTTTATTTTTGTTCGTGTTAGTTCAAGATAATAAGTATATATGTGATTGTAATACTAATGCTCCAAGAGTATTACACAGGCTGTATTATTCCTTTTTAGAACAGAGAATAAAATTACCTTAGGTCTTGGAGTGAATGTGGACATCTCAGTGACTGATCATTTCCAAATTGAAGAGAAATCAAAAAATGGAACCTGGGTGAGTGGCTGGTGTGCTAAAAAAGGAGTAGCAATTGTTGATGCTTCACTTCAACTTGTGGATAATCCTGTATATGGCAGCTTCAAAATGGACAAGCCAATTCAAGCTAGAGGTGAAATGATGATATTTCCCAGAATTTCCATAACCCCTCCAGAAGTTATCTTACCTTGGGATGATAAAAATAAACCAAAGTGAGTTCTCAATTTTTACTTTGAATAGTAATGTTCATTAAACGAACATGAGCACCAAGCACCATTTTATATATCTATTTTTAATCGTATTTTTTTTAATGAACATTGTGGTTCAACATTTCAATGAAGTCATTCTTACTATAAATACTTTTCTCCTTTATTTCCTGAGTAGTGTGTGATTTTAGTGATACACAAACTCATCTTTATATAATTTGCAACCACTATTAAATTGACAATTGATTAACTACCTTTCTTATATATTTTTTGAATTTACTACTTTCTGAACATTAATCCATAATAATTATATCTACTCAGGTTTGAAATAGATCTTGTCGCAAAAGGGGGAGATGGCAAGTTTATTTGGTCAACAAATGATCATACTAGAGGTGTTGTTTCCCAAACTGGACATGTGCGAACTTTAGGAGATGGTTCATTTGAAGTGTCAGCAGCAATGATGAGAAATCACCACAATCGAGAAACAGTAAAGTTTGGAATTCTTACACCAGTAAAGTTAGAAATTATTGATCATCACATGGAGTCTGAAGTGGGATCTCAAGTGCATGTTCACATTGCACTCTATGCATATAAACCTCATACTGAACTTGAAAGAGGAGTATATGTACCTTTTACTAGATGTCAAGATCTTTCATTTAGCATTCAGTTGTCTAATGATCGTTTCAGACAGAATCGTTCTCATATCATTGAGCCTGTAGGTATATCATGTGCCAATATAGCACTTGTAGGGTTTTCGCATGGATCAACAAAAGTAACTGTTTCATATATGGCCAGTGGAAAAATGTTGGAAGATTCGGCTACAATTTTTGCTTATAAACCTATCAGACTTGAACAACCTGCTGCAGAGGTTGTCCTGGCAGTTGGTTCAATGGGACAATTAGTTTTTACAGGTGGTCCTCAGCCACTACTGTCAAGGCCGATGGAACATTATCGTATAGTGACTACCGCAAACCCAGAAATAGCTTCAGCTAAAGATATTACTAATCCACATTCAATGCTGATTGAAGATTTCACTGTAATAAAAGTTATTTGCAAGAAGTTAGGAGAAACTGATTTATTACTGAAAATAAGTAATAGTCCAATTATGCCTAACTGTGCAGATTCACCAGGCAGTGCTAGCATCAAGATATACTGCAGTAAGCCCAGGAGTATTCAATTGACCCCAGAAATTCAAGTAGTAGATGTTCATACTTGCCCTTTAGATATAACAGCTGAAAAAGTGATGGTTCAAAGTAATACTGATATTGAACTTGACATTATTGTATTGGACCATATGGGAAGACGATTTCTAAATATCTCCAGTTTCTTATATGAGTGGACTGTTGACTCCAATGCAGAATTGGAAACTAACTCTTTACTTCCACGACCACACTCATTTGGCAGTGTTCTGATACCGCATCGTAGTTACCAGATGGTCATACCTAAGATAGAAAAAGGAACCATTGACGTTTCTGTTACATTAAAAAGTTATAATATGTCAGTTTTGGAACCTTTAGGCATTGTTCCAGAATGGCCAGAATTTGTTTCTAGTGAAGATCGTTTAAGTGGTGCATTACCTCCAATAACAACCAAACTTCAACTGACACTTGTTGAAGACATAAGATTGTTTCCCAATGAATCAAGTTTGTACAATAATCCAGGTAACAAAGAAGTGATAGATATTTTATATGGTTCAGGGTATTATCAACTACATTTGAGTTCAGATACATTTGCTAGAGTCAAATATTTGGAACAAACCCATCAGATTGAGGTTGTGCCAGTGAAACTGGAGAACTTATCATACAAGTGGACGATTTGTGCTTACCTACAGCGCCTGTCACTGCTGTTATTAATATTATTGCTGTTGGAATCATTAGAGCAGAAATGTCTGATAAAATTGAAGTTGGAAAATGCATTCATTCAACTATTCGATTATATGATGAACATGATAACCTGATCATGTTGGAAAGTATTAATATTATTGCTTTGACTTATACACAAACCAAGGAAATCGTGACTTTACAAAGATTGATGTACGATGATGGAGAGTCCTGGCCTCCAGGTGAAGTTCATTATTTAGTTACTGGAATTGAAGTTGGAAAAACTAAACTAACCTTTTCTGTTAATAATGGATTTGTTGAAATACAGAGTGCTGCTGTAGATTTACAAGTGTTTGAACCCCTTGACATATATCCGAAAAATGGTTCTTTACTGGTAGGTTCATCTTTGCAAATAACAACAAAGGGTGGACCAATACCACATTTGTCGCTGGAATATATTGTAGATCCTCCACATTATGCCTCTGTGAGCAGTAAAGGTATAATAACTGGAAAAGAAGTGGGCGATATAACAATTAATTGCAAATCAGTTGGTCTCCATCCTGCAACCGGTAAAAAAGTTATTTATTCCGAAGATGAAACTACATTGAGAGTTATTATCTTACCTTCTATCAAAATTTCGTCACCTTTGAGTAGATTTAGAGTCGGAGCAGAGGTACCTTTCTGGATCAGTGGAATTCCAGAGAATATTTCCCCTATGGTTCTTGGAACCATAGAAGATCCAGCTATTCAATTTGATTGGTATCTGGAGGATAGGCAGATTGCTAAATTGGAATATCAGTTTGCAGAACTTGGTGAGCATTTCTCAATAATTTATTATATAATTCTTGTATCTTGTCTTCGTACAACTTTTTTATTTGACTGAGATTGAAATCTCCCTTTACTCTTGGCAAAACATAATTAAATAATAAATTAAATTAAACTCTTGGCTTAATGTTTCATGATTATATTTATCAACATGAATTAGTCAACATTCAGTCTTGAAAATGAGTTCATGCTCAATACATGTTGACTAATTCATGTTGTTAAATAAAATCGTGAAACATTAAGCCAAAACATTAATTTAATTTAATACTTCTTTATTTCATTAAAAAGATTGAAAAACACATTTTTTTATTGAAGCTTTCAAACACACATAATAATAATAATAAGACATTTATTCCCAATAGATATACATTAAATTACAGAGAAAAAATTACAATTTACAAAAAATTGCAATTGAATATTGAATAGTACAGGCATTTACCTGGTACAAATCCTTTATAATAAATATAGGATAATTCAATCACTTGAATTTGACTGTACACTTATTGTATATCGCGTTACGCGTTTCGTCGGGTTATGACTGCTTCAAACACTAACAGAATATGATGTCAGATCATATTCGTATCACATTATATACAATGAAAATGTAAATCAAATGCAAGTGTATAAATAATAATAATAATGTGTCTTTATTCCATTGTAAAGTGTAAGTAATACAAGTAACAGTAAATTTGTTCTTTACATTAAATGGACAGTGTAAAAATAAAATTACTTCCAAGAGCAGGTGGTTTAAACCCCTATTCAATCATACAAACTATCCATTCCCCTTCGTTTACAAAATTCGAAAAATTCAGCATGTGTGTAAGGCTCACAGTCTACGATAAATTTGAAAACTTTCCTCTTAAATTATCTTTGTTCCATTCTCATATGGAATTCTTTTGGGGGACTATTGTAGAGCACACACATGTACCTTACAACATTATTTTCAGTTAGACTCAAACGGTGAGGCGGGCACACATATAGCCGAGTTTGACGAGTGCTATTCCTGTTTCTAAGTTCAGCAAAATAGTATGTGTTCCTTTGTAAGAACATAATGCTTCGATATATATATATATATATATATATATATATATATATATATATATATATATATATATATATATATATATAAAAACCTAACCGTTAGCATATTGTTTTGTCTGAATACTCCTCTGCAGGTCATTCTAAATTGAATATGATATATATATATATATATATATATATATATATATATATAACCAGTTTCTGAATTATAAATATTCTATTTGTGTATGAAGTTCCTCCCCAAATTACAATCCCTTAATTCAACTGGGAGTAGAAATTTGCATAGTATAGCGTTAGAAGTGTCTTCTTGTCTACTTGAGATTTTAATACATTAAAAGTATAACTTACCGATATAAATTATCTTATATGTATTTATTTGAGACACACAATTAATTTTCTAGAATTGTATTTGTTGTGGACCTTATTCAAATTCTTTTTCTTTGCCTATAGTATGACCTATTCAACTTTCACTGTACTTTTTATGATACATCATTTTCTGATTTATTCAATTTACTAGTAAACTTTTTTCAATTTTTATTTGATAATTATAAGACTCATTTTGGTTAGAGTTTCCTTCTAATTTTTATTCTTCAACTGTGATACTGTTTAACAACATACCTTTCCTCTGTAAAATGTTGATGCAAAATATGTGTGTAAGTGTAGACTAAGCCTAAGACAAGCGTCGTACTTAAGTTCGAAACTGTTGTAGATATTAATTATAATAACATATAGATATTAATTATAGATATTAATTATAATAATACATGTAGTAATCTGTTTCATTGTTCAGTTTTATCATACAATTCATGTTTTACAATATTTATTTAATCTTTTTTTCCATCAAGTAATAGGCCTTCAACCCCTTCTGCCTTCATTACATACACCTTTTCCAGACATGCGTTTCACATGTTTTCCTGAAGGTCTATATTTTACCACTTGCTCATGTATCTTTATGTCTTCAAGCTATTTATGTGATTTTTTTCCAATTTTTGTATTATAGGAATACATTACAAGAAACAGGATCGTATAGCTGTGAAAGTTATTGGTTTAGCACCTGGTAGGACTAGAATTGTACTAAATGCTACTTTGCCAGGTAACTCTACGGAATTAGAAGAGAAAAGTTTCGTCATGTTTTCTTCATTTATGGACATAGAGGTTTTTGATGATCTACGACTTATTTCCCCGAGTAGATTTGTTAAATCTTGGATATTAATAGCACCTAATTCCCACACAACTCTTCAAACCAATTTTGATGACACGCCAAGTCTTCAGTTCAAGTAAGTATGAAGATCTTTGTAAGTATATGACATTAATAGCATATTTATAGATTGCAAGGTCCGTTCTCCATGAAAGAAATGGCAACAGAAAAAGATAAAGAGTTAGTATCATTCAATGGTATTATTGGTCTCTCTAAAAAGGGTGAAATTATCTCATATGGTCCTCTAGGAACATCTGTCGTTGTAATTTCTGCAAGAGATGAATATGGACTCAAACAGGAACTTCACATTATTGTAGAGGTGAACACTTATGTATATGCATACATATAAACTTATAAACTGAGTAACAAACAATTGGCTTAGTTCTATTGCTTGACAATTGTTTAACTTTAACTTTCAAAAAACAGGGTAACACCTAGAAATAATTGTAAATAATAATTATATAATAATAAGTTCTTTATTCTCCAACAGGTATAATATCCAATTACAGAAAAAATAACCTGTTTAATAATAACTAAATAATTAAAATGAAAGAGATATAACAAAGAGCTCAATCTAATCTAAAAAAACTAAAATAGTAACTAATAACTAAATAATTGCATTTAATGAAATATTAAAAGAACTCAATCTAAATCAATTCATTTTAGTCAATTTTCTTTGTTCAAAACTCCTAATATTAACTTCTATGGAGTCAAAGTGAATGTCACAATTATTGACAACTCTATTGAATGTAGACTCCATAAACCAAATGGGAGATTGTATTAGCGAGTTGGTCCTTGGAGTCTCTAGGTGTAATAATTCTGTAGAACGAGAATTTTGCCTAGCAACACTAAATTTCAATTTCGTGTTTCAAATCAAAATTTGTACAAAAATTTGAGTTTTTGTTCCAGCTAACAAGATGAGACCTTTTTTCTATGAAATTTGTTGATTTATATATACACCTATGATAGCTTGCCTATTGAGAAGTGTTCATGTATATGTTTAATTTAATCATTTTTAATCAATGTATTTTCATCGCCTTCATCAAGTCATTTTACATAACTTTACCAATATGATAACCACTAAAAATTGCTATCAGAAGAAAGACAATTTATTTACCAAAATAACAGATAGGCTAGGCAGCAAAAAAAACTCTTTGTAGAGTTTTCTTGCCATGCTTCAAAGTTTCAAAATCGAAACGAGTGCGAGAGAGAAAGTAGAATGTTCGAGGTCCGTGTGATAAAACGGCAACATAGCAGCTGCTTGCGACCTTGAAAAACTTTAAATCATGGCAAGAATATTCTAGGAAGGATATTTTGCTGGTAAGTCTGTAATACTGTTATTTTGGTAATTAAATTATTTTTCTTCTGATAACAATTTTTATTGGTTATAATATCGGTGAAGTTATCGAAATAGACATAATGAAGGCGATGAAAAAAAATTTGTGTTTATAAATCATTCATATTAAACATAAAAAAGGTCTAATCTGGTTATCAGATGGGTGAACCTCGAGTCTCAACAGACTCTTGGACTAAAGTGTTTTTTATTAAATTTATATTGAACCATGTTTCATTAACTGATCAGTGAATATTCAATGAATTTTATATGAACTCATATATTTAATATACAAAAAATTAATTAAAAATGTAAAATACATCTTTTAGGTGAAAGAAGTACATTACATGATGGCAGAAATTAAAACTAATTGGCAGGCACCACCAACTAGAAACCTTAGGTATTTGGCCTTGGGTGTGAGTTTGAATTGCAAGCTACATATTACGACAATATTGGAAATAGATTTGATGCAGGTCCACACAATGTTCAAATTCGCAATAGCAGATGCGACTTGATGAAAATCAAAACAGGATCAACAAACAGTACAGTTTATGTGTCAACAAAGAAACCTGGTCATACTATGTTGAAATTATGGGCAGATGGTATTCAAAATACAGCTTGTTATATAAAGATGCGTGTGGAGTCTGTTATAAAGCCTACATTGGTGAGTATCTTAAGGTTATTTACAGCTATAATATAAGAAATGCAGGTGTCTTCTTTTCAATGTGTTCTTTATCAGTAAGTAAAGCTAGAAGGCATTTTCCGACTTAAAGCAGATTAGAAGCTGGTTGGATTTGAAACTAAGTGTTGCATCCTTAAAAATGAGCCATAGTTAATTTATCGCCTCCATAACACAATAACATTAAATTAATTGCCATCATAACATAACATCATTGAAAATCGGATAAATGTTTGCGCCATTTTTTAAGTTTATGGTTATATAATATTTGAATCAAACTCTGGGCTTAATGTTTCACAAATATATCGAATAATAATATAATAAAGTTATAACTTCGAGTCGAACTGTTTCGAGCGGTCATCTCATTGTCAAGAATGGTTATTGAATCTTGATAATGAGCTGACCGCTTGAAACAATTCAACTCAACGTTATAATTGTATTGTATTATTATTCAATTGTATTGTATTATTATTCAATATATTTGTGAAACATTAAGCCAAGAGTTTGATTTGAATTATTATTTAATCATGTTTTTCACTAAGAGGTAAGCGAGAATTCAATCTCAGTTTATAGTTATATCGATAACGTAATATTCATAATAACAAATGATATATGAAATGTTTAATTCTGAATATAGACCATGGAAGAATATATATTTGGTTTTTAGAATCTTTCCTAGAATTATTCTTTTAGAATAATATCTATAAATTGTAGGATTATAAATTGCTTTGTTAATTATATGTTTACCAGAAACATTTGGTTGTTAAAATAGGATTTCAATTGATCTAAGTTCAAAGGACAAATAAATATAATGCGGCTGTGTTTGAATGGTTAGAGAACATGAGTCTACAAAAATATACTTAAGAAACATAATAATAGTAGATGAAATTTTTAATGTTAAAATGTTTTTCCTATTTCGTTTGAAATGTTGAAATGAATATTAATACTTAATGGAGTTCCACATTAAAAAAAAGTTATATATGATTTCTTATAAATATTTCTCACTCAATAAATTGAAATTGGCTACTCATGTTTTTTTTTTTTGTTTCAGACTCATTTGACTCGAGGTGATGTAGTATGTCTGTTCAGTCCTCTCGTTTCTTTGAACTCCCATGGTGGTAATTGGTTATCTAGCGACAAAACATTAGTAAGATTTATTGATGGTGCAGATGACATTGCTATAGTTTCTGGTAATAGAGAAGGTATGGTAGTGTTAACACACTCGTTGCATCCTTCTGCACCCATGCACCTGCAAGTGTTCCCTATCCGAGATATTGTTTTATCGCCAGCTGAGCCAGGAGCAGTTATCACAAACTCTGATGAAAATACAGTGTACAGAACACATGTGGTTCTCCACAGTGAACTGAGTGTGGATGTGAAATTTAGTAATTTGGTGAGTCAATGCATTGTAGTTCATTTTATTACGATTTATAAAAATTTATATTTAAGCCTTATGGTTAATTTGATGTGAAATAATTCTTAAATAATAGCTCTTGAATCTATTAAGAAATACATATTCACATACATTTTGCTTGATTATTTGGTGGGTATTAGCTACCAATGGAAAAATGTTGAATATGAGAACATTTTTTGTGTTTCAAATTTCGATTTTCATTATTATTTGAATAAAATTTTTTAGTTATATAAAAATTTGTAAGTATGTTGTTTAAACACCGAAAGAATTTTTATTTATGTCGTCTTTTTTTATCTTTATATAATTAGGGAGATGAAGCATAAATACTTTTAATAGATAAATTATGGATCTTACATTCACTCATCAAAAGTAGATGCTAATCTGAATATACTAGGAAATGATACACTCATTGAAACTCCAAAGAATTTTCTTATTGGATTAAAAATGATCTTAGAATAGCTCCAACTAAGCATTGTATTAAAAAAACATTTACTGTTTTCATAACAATGCACTTTAGTAAAAGGAATTCTTCATAGTAAATTTTAGTCCTATTAAATGTTCAATTCGGTAATTTTGAACAAACATTTTGGTTATGAAATTATCCTTGGATAATGCCTTTATTATATTTTATTACAGATAGCTGGATATCCATGCCACGAACACCTGAAGGATATGTTTACAGATTTTCCTTTTACTTGCCATATAGCTTTTACAAATCGAACTAGGTCTATCAAAGCTACAGAACTTTTCAAAGTGCGAAGTGTGTTTTTGCCATCATCAGGTAATTATGATAGCTATGAAGTTTACTTTTTTAAGATGTGGTGTTATAATGTAATCTCTAATCTCAGCTAGAAGTGCATTTTTTAAACAATGTTTAATTATAAATGTTTATTGACTTGATATAAGTAAATAAAAGATTATATTTTTTTGCCTGTGCCCTATTATTTGGTAATTGGGAAAGAAAAGGAGTAAAAAAAAAACAAACACGATATCTCCAAATTCAAACAGCGTTTATAAGATAAATATTCAAGTATAGAGGCAGAAACATTTTTTGTAATTAGAGTGACCATCAGACTGAAAAACTGCAAATAAAACTTCATTTTAAAGACAAATTACAAAGAGGAGTATTTGAAATAGCAATATAGTTTTATTCATATATAATGGAGTATTTTGTAACAATACAGTTATATTTATATATAATTTTCTAATTTTTCAGGACAGTATGCATGCGAGGTTCGGAGTCTGAAAAAAAATGAGTCTGAAGCAAGCGTGTTAGAAACCTCTATTTACATATTTGCTCTCAGCTTAGATGATCCAGACATAGTGTCACATAAAATTAAAGTACCGTTTTTGCCTGGAGTATGGTCATTACCAGAAATTGAACTTAATGATTATGGTATTGGTGAATTGGTGGTAACTGGTTTACCAACACTTCTCTCCGAAATGATGGTGAGCTATAAAATTGTCATTATCATTTCATGATTAGTTTGGTTATATGTTGGTATACAGTTAACATGGTATCTAATATAATTAGAAAAATATCATCTGGGTCGCTCATTTATAGGTTGTAATTGCTTCGCAAATGAGTTTACTCAGCGTTATTAATAGGAAATGTATCAGAAAAAGACATTGTTTTTAGACTTATTTTTGAAGGTGATCAATAAAAATTATTCCTCTTGCATCGCAATAAACTGGGGTTAAACTGACCTTCCACGCTAATGGAACTTCCTTCCCCTTCTTTGCACCCGATTCTACCTTTCTAGTCCATTGACTTGAAATCTCCTTATTTTCAGGGGTGAAATGGTGGGCCCAGGTTTCATCCACTGTTACGAATCTACGCAAGAATGCTTCTTTATTCCTTTGAAACAGCGCCAAACACTCAGTTCACGCTGTTTTTGCTCCATCGTCAGCAAACACTGCACCCACCACGCAGAGAGCTTTCTTATTTCCAATTTTTCCTAACTGACGCACTTTTATTCGACGGTCACTCAGCACTATTTTCTTGATTTTTTAATCATTTCTGTGGTGTTACGACCAGAAAGTCGTTGAAGCTTGTACTACCTCGTTTAAACTCTGTCACCCAATATTTAACTGTAGCAAATAAAGAAGCAGATTTTCCAGAGTGGAGTCTAGACACACACACACTACAGCTGACCAATGCTCATCTCTTGTTCAGGCTAGATTGCCTGCCCGACACACTCCACGACATCCTTCACCTTTGTTTGACCTTTTATTCAGGTGCAGCGTATTCTATCTCGTATGGTTAGGCTCATCATGTATCTTTCTATACTCCGCTGGGTTGTTTGAAGCTTCTGGATGTGAACAGATTTCAGGCTCCAAGTTTCTCTGGCGTAATAATGATATGATAGATATGTATATAGTATGATATATAGATCATTTGTTATTGGGACAGTTTATGCGGTATATTCTTCTTTCTTCTAAAGCATTGTTTGATTAACATTCAATATTCTCATTTATTAAATGAATTCCATATAATTTGACCATTTACTTCATTCTGTTTTAAATTTTTTAGGTGTTCCCATCAGATTCTAGTATATTATATGTCAGTAATGGAAAATTTGATGATTACAAGGTAACTTACAATATTCAATTGCTGGATTATCACTGGAGACTTGCAGAGGTTATGGATGCTATGAGTATTATAATCGTATCAAAACAAACAAATCAATCATACCCTGTGAGTATTGAAAGATTTCAAAGCTACATTCACTTAAACATTAGAAATATTTTCAAATTTTATTTGAAAATTAAATTTTATTAGAGGGCTTATAATCTGTAATTTTAGGTTCTCGTAAAAGTAAAATCAGATTTCCAATTGGATGAAGCATGTACAACAAAGCAAAGTCCAATTATGGCATTTGTACACAGATATCGTCACACTTTGGCCATTATCATTTCGATGCTAGTCATATTCTTCACTTCATTCTATGGTAAGTTGAAAATATCTTTTTATTGAAAACATACTTTTATCGGCGACATACCTATACTCGCAAAGAAAGAGGACCGCATTATATGGCCATTTCAGTGTTCAACGCATTGCCTAAATATTTGAAGCAAATCAGAAAACATGAGCTCTTCAAGAAAAGTATATATGAATTTATACTCAATTGTGAACCATATAATCTGGCTTAATATTTTGAAACATATAAAGAATCTTTGTAAATTTAATTTGGACGTAATTCACTTTCATTGGTCTGATAGACTTTTATATAGGAATATTATGATTATTATTATTATCATTATATGTATGTGATTTATGTTGCAGAAGGTGAATATTGTATGTATTATGTATAGGCTTGTGTTTAATGGTTGAATTTTAATATGATAGTTTTCATTAGATTGTAGGATGATCTAATAATTGATTCAAAATTTTAGTGCCTATCCTAACATTTATATTGAAAATATTTATATTGAATGAAGTCATCCTAATTTTCTCTAATGATTTGATATTGTATAATAGATATATGGTATTTTATCAGTGTGTACTACTGTTGAATATGCAATGAAAATGCATTTCAAAAGGAGGTTGAATATTAGGTTTCATCAGTCATCATCTTACCCGCTATATCTTGTACTTATATTTCTCCTAAGTGTGATGTCTATTTACCCTTTCTTGCATCTAGCATTAAAATTATTGTATTTCAGTGTATTCCCGTTATCTTCAACCAGTTGTCAACGTCAATCTTGTTCAAGGACGATTACCACCCTCAGGTATGTGAAAAAGATATGGCTTATTATTAGTCAATTATACTGTTATGCCACAGAAATCCTTGATAATGATAGGAATAGAAACTTTGTAAAATAATATCTAATGTACTAAAGTATATTCTAAAAATATGTACTAATAATATATCTAGAAATATATAAAGTAAAAAAGTTTATTCTGTTTTACTATCATTCTGATAGTACATTTCTTGAAAATCCATGAGTAAAAAAACAATGCCGAATATTTATAAGCATATTATGATGATCTAAGAGTTATGTATTTCACAGAAAGTTTGGAAAGACAAAACTCTGAATCTTCCAGATTTGTGAAACTTCGATTTTCCAGACACGGTCACAGACTTTGTGTCGTTTCGGAATTTGAACAAACTTTGTTCATTTGAAGAATCACTTCTTGAACTACTAAAATATCAAAATTCGATAAATTACCAGCTCTTAGGCAAAATGCCTTTTCGAATCAGCGATGACTTTTGCTTTGGAAGACGATCAAAAGAGCGAATTTTGCTCAAACTTCTTGATTTTGTCAAACCTTTGCTTTTGTCAAATGCTGTCCTTGCAAACTGGGTACAACAGGGTCTACTATCCTTTGAGTTAGTTGTAATTGATCCCATTTTAGCTTTCGACCTTTTGGGGTCTCATCAGTTAGGCGAGGAAGCCTAAGAGCTGATAATTTATCGAAGTTATTTATTTTTCTAAGATATTATTTCAGATGTTAAAACTATGAGATTTTATTTTAGGTACATCTCCTAATGCTAGTCCCCGATGTGCAGCTGTTGGCAATTATTCTTTCAACACTTCGTTAGCCCACCCCTCTACTTGTCCATGTACAACTTGTGTAGGTCGAAGTGAACCAATTTATGGAGACGTAAGCACTTTTTATAATACCAGTCCAGAAGTGAGAAGGAACCGAAGATTCATGTAGGTTCTACAATAGATTGTAGATGTTGATTTGTTATTAACATTTGAACTGCATTAATGAGTCTGCCATAATGTAAATATGTGTATTTATTTTTTTAATATAAGCAATTTTGTACCATGTATTTTGTTTTGAAAGTTTTTTCAAGCCATCAGATTCAAGCAACTTAATGAAAAAGTACATAAATATCATTGCGAATATGAAATATTAAATTTGAATTTATGCTCTTGTTTTTCTTCTATTGTAAAATATCTCTCAATTTGAGATATTCAGTTGAAGCTTCAAAGTTGTAAACTAAATTTAGAATATTTTCATTGATTTTTTATTTAAAATGTTGGGGAAAATTAACAGTGACACTCATCAATTGATGTTGGTTTATACAAGTGTGAATGTGTTTGAGTTATTCAGAAGAGATATTTTTGTACTACATATATTAAAGAAAATATTTCGATTTCTAAAATAAATAAATAAATTTGATTTGGTGTTTTTTACTATAATTACATTGAAAATATTGTTTAAAGATATTGGGAGTCAATTTCTAGAAAAAATTTATTAAGGTTGAACAACTAGTTCAAATTTTGCAATGTGTGTGCATATAGAACGTATAAAAAAATATTCTTCATAATCAGTTCTATTAAGAAGTATAGATTATCCTCATGAATGACCTCAGACATTTGATTTTATCCTGAGTTGAGTAACAACTAAATGATATATCTTTTTACAAATATAATCACCGTTATTGATCAAAATTATATAATATAAGGATTTTCTAGCTTTTATAAGTATTTGTGAAATTAAATTTTGAAGAAATACCGACCAGAATCTATGTTTTCAAGTGTGTTCAACTAATCCAAGATTAAATGATTACATTTTTATTTAAGATTTGAAGGAATACCAAAACAGAAATCTGTCATGCTTTTTGCTTAATTGTTTATTGTAAAAAGTTAAATATAGGTAGGTATATAGGATATTACTAGTATATTTCAAATACTAGTCTTTTATTTGTTATAATGATATACAAGATATTTTCATCACAAAATTTAAATGATAATATTTGAATAAGTTATTCTAAAAACATTGTGTAAGATAAAAACTCAAATTCAATTATTTCAGTGCTAAATTCGGACTTACTCCAAATATTCTAAAGTGGCTACAAAGGCTTCATGCATCATTCTTCTGTACAAGTTTCTGATACGCTCAAAAACTACCAAAATTTTAGGTTTAATGGATAATCGTACCGTTTTTTTCATCTTGATACAGTTAATTTTCTTTCTTCTGGGCATTCGGTCATGTTTATCAATCATTATTTCGATGAGCAGAATAATAGCTAAAAAAATTATACTCAAAGTACATTTAATAAAACAAAAATGTGTTATGCTAAACTTCTAACAGCTTTTGTTATGATACATGTACAGAATATAATCGGGCCACAAACAAATATTAAAATAAAAACGCATACACATCATCAGGTCTGCATCAAACGCAGTATTTCACAGTTTTGTTTGAAGAACTGACAAATTTTTATTTATGCTCAGACTGGTATTTGAGAAAAACTAATATAATATTTATAATAAAGTCATTTTATCCTTTATAAGTAATGAAACAATTACTACCTTTCAAGTAGTTACTAATTTTGACTCCAGATCAGTGTTTACCAATGTGGGGCCCACGCCTCACGGGGGGGCACTTCGAAAATGGAGTTTAACTTCTTCGCAATTCTTAATTTCAACTTTTTCGTGGTGGAATAAGAATGTTAGAAAGGCTAAGGTGGGACATGGAAAAAAAGTTGGGAAACACTGCTCTAGGTCTAGACCTACCAGTATTGACTAAATTCTAAAGAATTAGATGTTCACATGAAACAATGATAAAAAAAAACATTTCATTATAACAGTGTAAATTACAAGAACAACATATATCGTTATTCTTGAGGGTCAAACCGCATAGGTACTTTCTACTACATTGTGAAATCGATTGAAATGTATTATTTTTGATCATCAAGAGAAGGAAATTTTATTATATGTAATATTAACATTTTGCTTTTTAAACTTTCAAACTGTCTACATTACAAATAAATTTACCGGAAAATATATATCCAATAACTAAAATATAGAAAGCTCCTTGCACCATCTTTAAAGAAATTGGCTGTAACTTCTCATTTGTCTCACTCGATTTCAGATTCCTTTGATTATCTGGTTGATTATTTGGGGCCAATTCAGTCTTTCCTTCTGAAGTTGCCTGTTTTTGTTTTCCAAGTTTTTCATATTCATTTTGAGTCATTTTCGTCAAAATTCCTGCTTCAAATATTGCCATCAGTCTAAAATCAATCATATTAATTATTTTATCTTCAACTTTTCAATTTATTCACATTTTATTGATTTTTTCGATGTAAGGACATCCAAGTTGGAAAGCAATGGCTGAATATGCGGTATTAAGTTTCTCGCTCAGATGAAAGTGCGTAGAATCTGAAAATTTTTATCGCTTTATGGAAAATTGTGTGAAAACTGTGATACAAAATTATAATTAGTTTTGGAGCTAAAAAGGTACACTTTGATGAGAAATAAGTAATCAAACGTTTTTTCAAATATTTTTACAATTTTATTATATATTAATTATATAATAAATTAACTATTTTTTTATATATTAATAATTTGTTGTTATTTCGTACAAAGGAGAAAGTAACTATCACCGTTTCAAGTTACTGAAAAAAAAAATTATTTTCTTTTAATATTCCGAGGAAACTAGATTTATAAGGAAACCTTATACGCAATCCTTCATTTTCATTGAAAAGGTTATTAAATCTAGTAAAACATTGAATATCGTGAAAACTGGCATTTGGTTCCTTATTTCAAATTAGACTGGAGTATGCCAATAATATTTCTTTTTTCTAAAGGAACTAATAAAGCACTTGAGCTCAAGTTTATTAATAATTGAAGTATTTGTCTCTTTACACTTGCTTGACGATTGTTTCAAGATTTTTAGATGGTAGGAGTTTTCATAAATCTAAAGATAAACTTTTTAAATGTTAACTTAATTAGATCGGTGAAACATTTTGAAATGTATGCATCGTATTATTATAAGAAACACACGGTTAAATTCCACAAAATCTTTAACACACTCAACATATGTTTCGGGCTATCGACTCATTATCAAGAGTTTCATTTATCTTTGTGGAACTAAGTATTTTTAGATATGTGATACAGTGTACTCTGTACAGTGCCTTACAGGATAAATCTCAATAACAAATATATGACTTATGAAAAAATCATCTGCATATAATAAGTTTTAATTTTTTCCTATAGGTAAAAGAACACAAAATCAAAGGAATAACCAGTCGCACAATTCATATTTCAGTGACACCCAGATGAAAAAATAGAGATTGAAATCATAAAAAGGAAATCTTGATAAAAAATTATAATTCTGGAATTCCACGATAGATATCTAAAGTTTAAAAAAATATATTTAGTATAAAAGAAAATATGAAATGACGTAATAACATATCAACCTAATTCAGTTATATTTTTTTATTTCAGTTATTTTTTTTTAATTGGTGGAACCACCTATTTTGAGAATTGAATTTTGAGGTCCACTTACTAAGTACACAAGAAAAATAAATAAAAACTGTAACGGATAAGGAGAATATATTACAACCAATATACCCTATCTATGGTCTATGACGTGTAACTCTTAGTTAAACATGTACACAAGGATTAAACAAACAACAATTTTAATTCATAGATAAAAAAACTTTATTTTATTTACTTTGTTACAAAATAATTTTTAATAAAAAATAATTTTTTACAAAACCTTAAATACAAGTGTTCAAAGCAAAAAGAAAAAAAAACTCAATGGGACTTTTTTTATTATTCTTTTGACCAGAACCCGTGGCCCAGTACCACACTGCCCGCGGCCCACAGGTTGGGAACCGCTCCATGAAAAGATAGCAGGAAGATCTGTCTAATTGAAAAGAATGAGGTTTTATCTATGGAAAAATTTCTAGTGTACAAATTCCTACCCCAAAATGGTTAATTTTACAGAAAAATGCAACACGAATTTTTGGTAGATAATTTCAAGACAAACAGTTTTTATGATTACCCCATTGACCTTGGAGAAATAGATCGCGAGATATTCACAAAAAACTGTTTTTCGTGGCCTTTTGACCTAATAACTTTTTCAGCCGGCACGATAACAAGGTCGAATTTTTCTGCAGATTAGGGTCACAAATACCTAAAATGACTGCTCTAATATTGTACATATTAGAAACCTTATCGAACAATGAATTATATTGATATGTTTGGAGATTGTATCAGAGAATTACTTCTCGGAGTAGTTGATCAAAAGCAGTAGTTTGATTTGATCGTGCAATGTTTCAATATTCCAATATGTAGGAAACTACACTTTCTCATAATAAAGTTTGATAGACTTACCGAACCGTTGAATGTCAAAATATAATGTTTCTCGTCCTGCTATAAGAGCAACCTTTGTTGTATCTCTGACTAATTTAACACCATCTTCTACTGTTTCTACTAGAAAATTACCAGGTTGACGTTGTTTCATAAGTCGCCAAATTCTGCCATAAATGCCAGTTCCGTTCTTGAAACAAGATAAGGAGGAAAATATTACCAAATTACTTAATGGAATGCATCTAACGGAACACTTACTTCCAATAGACTACATGAAGATCTCTCAACATATAACTTATAATCACGTTGTTCCATTGCATCAGCAAGTTGATGGAGGTTGTTTATTGTCTTCTCTGAAAATATGAAATTTAGGTAGATTTAAAAAGATAACTGCATTCATGAAAATCAATCATTAACTATGATAATCAGTTAGATCATATTTTATTCAGAATCTAACTCTATAAGTTTGCCTCACTAAAAAGTTGTTTCAATCCATGGTTGCTTCAATTTTAAATGTAAATTTCAACTGCGAGCTGCGAGAGTTACAGTGCGATCTTGATTAGGTATATTAATTGTACTGAGCTTGCAATTGAATATAGGCGCCATTTATACTTCAGTTTGCCAGTTTTCTACTCATTTACGGTCTGCGGTTTGATTATACAGCTGCGTTTTATAATGGAAGAAAAGCCAAGCGTTTTCAAATATTTTCCAAACGGACCTAATGGATCAATTCCTGAATGAAAACATTGAACGCGTTTAGACATTTACTGCCATTCCTGTAGGACAGAGGTTCCCAACCAATTATTCCGTGCGTCCCCTAAATTTATGATCAAATAGTACGCTCCCTTGTCATAATTCAACTACGATGGAAGTAAAACAAACGATGGAAACTTTAATGGAGTTTATTAATCAGAAATGGGCATATAATCAAATAACTCAAGTAAAATATACTATTAATGATTAGTGAGAATGTTGTACCTGAAATATATCATTAAATTAATGAATTCTTGGGTTTATATTAGTTAGTAAAAGAGTAGATCATGCGTACGGCGCATAATAAACGGATTTTAATAAATAGCTAAGTCGCTCATTGCCCCGCCCACTGGATACACCCCACAAGTAACCTGCAGAAACCACTACTGGTTGGAAAACCCTGTGTAGAGGATCAGAAATTGCTTCGGCATTTAGTTAGCGTTCAGGAATTTACTGTCCTCTGATTGGATCAAAAATTGCTTTAACTTCACTGACACTAGATATCAGCTGTTTCATAAAACCTATGCAACATGATAAACACAATTTTTTAGTGACGATTTCAAGCTATGGACTTGAATCTGATTCCGTCACGCTGGAAGTCTCTTCAACACGAGAAAGAAAACGATGAAGCGTTAGAACTTTTTCTACACTCACCTCTGCCAGGCCTAGCTAGAAGTGAAGTTAAATTTGCAGAGTACATATCCGTTATAACATAAGTAGCCGAAAGTGATAAAATTATGATGAAAAATCTCGACTTATTTGATGAACTTGGTTCTTTTCCAGCTAAAATTATCTGCATTAATATAGTTAGATGATTTTTTGAGATACTTACTCTGTTTCATTAAAATTGTAATGGTAAACCAAGTACAGTCAAAAAATAACCTTGCATGAGAACGTACTTGAAATCTAGGTTGCCAAAAATTTGGTAACGCTACAATGGCATAAAGGACTGGCCCCATTATTATAAATGTTATTGCAATTGCAGGCCATACCTACAAAATATTATATTGTGTTTTATTTTTATATTATAATATAATATTGTAATATATATATATATATATATATATATATATATATATATATATATATATATATATATATATATATATATATATATATATATGGGTTTCGGTTTGGGTTCGGCTAAGTGGTGGTTGTGTTGTGGAGCGCTCTTCGAAATTTGTCTATTTCAGAGAGATAAATTGAAAGTTTTGAGTGAAATTTAATACCATATCACAGATTATGTTATAGATATTACGTAAATAATTGAAACTGTTTCAAATTCTAATTATTAATCGAGTTCTTCATAAAAATTGTGTTGGAATCATCGTTTTCAAGTTACCGAAGTTCAATAATTGCGGCCCTTTTAACATCTGGTAAACATCTGGTGACTAGTGCGACCGAAAATACCCTTGATTCTAAGAATCCTTCTCAGAGTATTGCCATAATTCTTTAAAAAAGGAAACCTACGATCTGTGCTTCGTGATCTATTCGCTCTACTTGTAACTTTAAAAGTTTATGAGTGAAAGAATAATTCTGTCATAATGGTGAATTGTACTGCCTGTTCATCGGCTATTAAAAAAAAAAACCATCTGTTTCGTGCGATGCATGTAAAAAGCCCTATCACATTATCTGCGTTACTGAAACGGAGAACCTATTAGAGCTTTTACGAAATATACCGGGGTTATCATGGAAGTGTATGAGCTGCATCAAAAGTTGCATTACACTCAATTCTGAAGAACTTATTAATCTGCTGGATAACAGAATTAAAAATGCAGTCGAATCATTGGAGAGTCAAATTGTGACTATGAAATCGGACATGGCAAACAATTCTGGCGGTTCCCTTCCCATACAGCCCAAAGTTAAAAAATATTCAGATGTCCTCAAAGACAAATCCAAACCTGCTGTCATTATAAGACCAAGAAAAAACGATCAACCATTAGTGCAAACCAAATCTGACATATTGCGGCACTTAAATCCTACTAGTGAAAACCTACAGTTGACAAAAGTTAAAACTGTCAAAGATGGAGGATTATTGATAGCATGTAATGATAATTCAAAAGTGAAACAAATTATTGAAGGCGAATTGGCAGACACCTATGAGATCAAAGAGGTCAGTGGTATCCATCCTCGTTTGAGGGTTGTTGGTATGGCCGAAAATTTGTCTGAAAACAATCTTCGTAGCAATATCTTATCGACGAATTCAAAAATATTTCAAAATGGTTCTGAATTCAAGGTGGTGAAAATCTTTCCAACGAAAAAAAATCCCAACATTTGGCAGTCAATAGTTCAAGTGAATGAATCTGACTACGAACGGGCTCTGCAGTCAGGAAACGTGTTTGTTGGATTAACCAGTTGTTCTGTCTACGACGCAGTTGAACCTCATCGATGCTTTAAATGCAACGAATTCAATCATACATCGCGGAGTTGCAGGAAAACACTTTCCTGTCCGATATGCAGTGAAGCTCATGAGTTGAAAGAGTGCAAATCAAAGAGCAAAAAATGCTCGAACTGTGTCAAACTACCTAATAAAGATATTGATATTGATCATGCAGTTTGGGAAAAGCATAAATGTACAGCTTATGTTGAATCATGTAACTTTGTGTCGTTTCGGAATTTGAACAAACTTTGTTCATTTGAAGAATCACTTCTTGAACTACTAAAATATCAAAATTCGATAAATTACCAGCTCTTAGGCAAAATGCCTTTTCGAATCAGCGATGACTTTTGCTTTGGAAGACGATCAAAAGAGCGAATTTTGCTCAAACTTCTTGATTTTGTCAAACCTTTGCTTTTGTCAAATGCTGTCCTTGCAAACTGGGTACAACAGGGTCTACTATCCTTTGAGTTAGTTGTAATTGATCCCATTTTAGCTTTCGACCTTTTGGGGTCTCATCAGTTAGGCGAGGAAGCCTAAGAGCTGATAATTTATCGAAGTTATTTATTTTTCTAAGATATTATTTCAGATGTTAAAACTATGAGATTTTATTTTAGGTACATCTCCTAATGCTAGTCCCCGATGTGCAGCTGTTGGCAATTATTCTTTCAACACTTCGTTAGCCCACCCCTCTACTTGTCCATGTACAACTGTCCGATATGCAGTGAAGCTCATGAGTTGAAAGAGTGCAAATCAAAGAGCAAAAAATGCTCGAACTGTGTCAAACTACCTAATAAAGATATTGATATTGATCATGCAGTTTGGGAAAAGCATAAATGTACAGCTTATGTTGAATCATGTAAAAAGTTTAGAATTAGTAACTTTAACTTTGAGTAGCAACTAGGTGGCGATTTGCAGAATCCTCTCCAGTGTAGTGAAAACTCCAAATCAAATATGGGTAAGAGTGAAACTTGTCTTAATATCTATTATCAGAATACGCGTGGACTTCGAACAAAAACAGTACAGTTTCATAATAATATAGTACAGCATCAATTTGACGTAGTAGCTCTAACGGAAACTTGGCTGGATTCGTCCTTTTCGGGTAGAGAACTTTTCTCGGAAGATTATAATGTTTTCAGAGCTGATAGAAAATTTTCGAAAACTGAATTGTCACGCGGAGGAGGTGTGCTCTTGGCTGTTTATCATGAGATCTTAGCGTCTCAGATTAAGCTTCCTACAGTTTTCTCTAGTTTTACTCTAGTAGATATTTTATTGATTAAACTAAAGATGTCAACTGGAAATCTTTTCATTTTAATTTTGTATATACCTCCAAGCACAACTCTAAATGTCTATGAACAACTGTTTGATGCAATGCAGTCACTTGACTTTCTGTACGAACATAAAGTTATTATTCTGGGGATTTTAACATAACAGGTTATGCTGAATCGTTAGTTAATAACAATGAAAACCTTAACAAATATACTTCCCTACTCAATAATTTTGCTAATATTTTTAACATCACTCAATTCAATTTTGTGCATAACAACTTCGATAAAATTCTTGATTTGGTGTTTTATAACCGTGATTGTGAGATAGTGAAATTTTTTGATCCTTGTGTGCCTGAAGACTCACACCATCCAGCTCTTCAGGTACACTGCAATATTAATAAAAAATTAGTTAGAACAAAAAACTTCCAGATATCTTTTGATAAATGTTATAACTTTCGTAAAGCAAACTATCCGATGATGTATGACCTGATATGTAATGCTGACTGGAATTTTCTGGAGACAGCTGTAAATGCTGAAGATGCGTGTAGCTATTTATATGGAAAGTTATACAGTATATTTGATAAATGTGTGCCGATGCTTAGTGAGAAACACAAAAATCGATATCCTCCGTGGTTCAATTCTTCGGTTATTAGAGATATTCGTTGTAAAACGAAATGTCATATCCTGTTTAGAAAAACAGGCAACCATGAAGCGTATATTGAATTCTCCAGACTAAGAGCCAAAATAAAAGCTGATATTTCTCGTTTGCACAGTGATTACGTTAAATCTCTTGAATCAAATATAAATCAGAATCCAAATAAGTTCTGGGCGTTTTTCAATAACGTGAAATATGGTACAACGGTTTCTAACGTAATGAGTTACAATGATAATCTACTAAATACTCCGGAAGAAATATTGAATGGGTTCGCAGATTATTTCAGTAAATCGTACATAGCATCATCTCAGTTCGATAGAGAAACAACAAACAACACATCGGCTCAGTTATTAAATATATCCGAATTCAATGAAAATGAAATTTTGGTGGCTCTTAAAAAAGTTAAACCTAAAAAGACAACCGGCCCTGACGATATCCCTGCCTTTATTTTAAAAGATTGTGCCTATATTCTTGCACGTCCTCTTATGTTGTTGTTCAACATATGCATAAAATCGTGTATGATTCCTTCATTGTGGAAACAATCAAAAGTTTGCCCAGTATTTAAGAAAGGCGATAAATCAGATATTTGTAATTTTAGGCCTATTTCGATCATTTGTAATTTCTGCAAAGTATTTGAAAGTGTTCTACATGAAAAAATTTCGCATCATGTTAATCCCATGATTTCATCACTCCAACATGGTTTTATGAAAGGTCGTTCAACAATTTCAAATCTGACATGTATTACTCAGTACATTGCTGAAGGTATTGATAATCTCAAACAGACTGATGTGATATACATGGACTTCTCTAAAGCGTTTGACAGGCTTGACCACGGTATTCTATTGAATAAACTAGGCACTTTCGGACTTTCGACATCGCTCATCAAACTTTTCGAATCGTATTTGATAGGCAGAAAGCAACGCGTTTTTAGCCGTGGGTATACATCAATTGAATACTGTGCTTCATCTGGAGTGCCCCAAGGTTCCATACTTGGTCCTCTGCTCTTTACAATGTTCATAAATGATATAACCGATGTCATTGATGTTGAAGGTTTATTGTTCGCAGATGACTTTAAGATTTTTCATTATGTTTCCAGCATCGGTGACTGTGAACGCATTGCAAGAAACTTGCGTAACGTTGTAAATTGGTGTGATTTCAACAAATTAAACCTGAACATCTCCAAATGTCATGTAATGTCGTTCTCCACAAAATATAATTCGATTAATTTCAAGTATGAAATTGGTGATAATATTTTGGAAAGACCCAATACATTTATTGACCTTGGCGTTACCTTTGATTCTCAACTAACTTTCGTGCCACATATCAATGCTACAGTAACCGCTGCCTGTAGAGTATATGGTTTCATTGTTCGTGTTGGAAAGGAATTTAGCAATATATCAACTCTGAAAACATTGTATTGTGCTTTCGTAAGATCTAAACTCGAATACGGATCAACAGTCTGGAATCCTGGTTATCAATTACACATTGATCAACTAGAGTCTATACAACGAAAGTTCCTGAAACTTTTGAGCTTCAGAATTGATGGAATATATCCACCTATAGGCGTACAACATGAAAAACTTACAAGTCGACATAATGTGGACACACTCAGTACTCGAAGGAAATGCCATGCAATAATATTCTTGCATAAAATAATCAACAATAAGGTGAAATGTCAGGAATTATTGCAAAAGCTTAATTTCATTGTCCCAAGAGTTTCTTCCCGAAGCGCATTCACTTTCTACCTTCCAGCAGCTAGAACGAATGTTCTAAAATTTTCGCCATTGCACACGATGTGTGAACAATGTAATATTTTAGGAGCTAAGGTGGATATTTTCAACTGTTCTGTTACAGATATTAAGGCAACTTTCCTTGATATACATAATCTATGATAAAACAATTATCTATATGTATTCACGAATAGAATTCTTTACTCATATAATTATGTTTGTATAAGTGTTAATATGTGCATGTATATGTATTTGTGAGTTTAAATTTATATGTATGTGTAAGTTTGGTCAGCATTTGAGTTTTTTTACTTCTATAATTATTTTATTTCATACCATCAGTTGTGATTGATATCACAAACTCTTTCATTTAAAATGAAACAAAATTGAATTTTTGTACTACCAATTTTGTTTTTTGTATATGTTGTATTTCCTGTTTTGTAATTAGGACTTGTCCTGTAAAACAGTGTATGTTAAATAAATATATATATATATATATATATATATATATATATATATATATATATATATATATATATATATTTATATAATTGTGTGTATAAGTGTGCTGTGAGTTACCTCCCACTGAAAAGGTCTCAGCAGAGCCAATGCCTCATTTAATTTACTAGGGGCATGGGTAATAAAAGCACCACTATCTGCTAATGTTATGAAGGAAAATTCGACGAAATTGGACCTCTCCTCAGTCAATGCAACATCCCCTATAAATAAATCTGCTTCCTATAAACAAATGACATGATATTATATAACACAAAATATTATAAAATACTATATTGCATTTTTTCAATATCCTAAGTTTTCTATGCACAGACATTAAAAGTTTCAGTTAATACATCTTATGTTATTCCAGGCTTAATATTAATACGTTATATGTTATATAATGAAAATAAGATTGATGGTAATGTAAATAGTTTATAAGCTCAAATAAATTAGAGTAAAAAAAAAATTCTGTGTTTAAGTTCACAAATAAAAATGAAGTTTTCTACCTCAAAATAATCATGTGAATAAATAACGCATATACAGCTGAACTATATCTATAGTTCAGTTTTTATATATTATTTTGTCTTTAACTTTTGAGAGCAAATGAAGTTTAACTGGTTTCATCTACATCTTGAACAAAAAGTTTTTTTCATTAAAATTGAGCATTTTTACCACTTATTTCTTTAATTGTAATAAGTTACCTAGTTTTAGATAAGAAATTTGTTTCAGATTTGGATAACTAAGAATATGGATAACTTTGAATAGTTTTGAATCGTACTTCCTACTAAGAGTAGGAAGTACGATTCAAAATATATTGAATCCTGAATTCTAAAAAACATATTTTGGCCGGAAATTTATGAAAAAGACTTTCTCATACTTTCTTAATATCTGGATGCAGTGATTGTAAATACGTTTTTGCGACCCCACAAAGTCATTAAAACAAGTTGAATAAAGAAATATTTCAAACATGTGGTACTGGAGTTAGAAGTAAATTTATCAAAATACTTTTGTCAATACATTATCAAATAGATTTTATCATCGTAAAGTACTCAACTCATAGTACGAGAGCTAGCAACGTTGGACAAACAAGCATTTCAGGTAGGCCAGTTTTTAGATATGTTATCTCTATCACTCTCCCGGCCGTCATTAATAAGGGCGGTCTGGCTGGCACTAATGGTTGCGTTCATCAGTGCGCATCCCACCTGTACAGGTAAAATATCGATATTTCAAATCATTTTAAGAAGTTTTGTTTTTCTTTTATCATTTTTATTGAATTTTTTGCAACATGAATCTAATATTGCCAGATATTCTTAATGTTGATTAAACCATGCCAGACCATGGCATGAATTGAAATAAAAAAAAAATTTTTCAAAATATTTTATAATTGCTGAAATTTTTATATGTTATTTATGTATATCTAAAAACCTACAATTAATTTGCTAAACAATAATTCGATTGTTAAACCTTGAGCCAGACCAATTTAGAAGTGAAAAGTGATGTGGGATCATTTTTCTGGGTCTAGGAATGGTTATCGAATAAATTATAGAGACAGAAAATCTATTGAATTAATGCGTGGATTAATATAGTATCAAAATAATTATTTATTGTTGTACAAAATTAAGAAAATATTGTGAGAAAACACAAAAATTATATTTTTCAATTCATAATTGTATCACAAAAAACGGAGACATTTTGATAATTATCATTATCATCATCATCACTGCTGTCATTTTCATTATCATCGTCGTCTTCTGAATTGTCATCGTCTTGTGATAAGTTATTATCTGTAAAAGAATTTGGGATTGTATTCCTCCAACATGCCCAATCACTTTTCACTTCTAAATCAGCCGGGCTGAAGGTTTAAAAATCGAATTATTGTTTGACAAATTAATTTTAGGTTTTTAGATACTTGAATAACATCATATAAAAGTTTCAGCCATACTGAAATATTTTGAAAAAAAAATTTTTTTGATTCAAATTAGCATCTGGCACGGTTTAATCAACAATAAAAATATCTGGCAATGATAGATGCATGTTGCAAAAAGTTCAATAAAAATAAAAAAAGAAAACTTGATTAGAAAAATCGATATTTTACCTGTGTAGATAGGATACGTAGATGAACGCAACGACTACCGCCAGCGTGAGTGAGAGAGATAACATATCTAAAAACTGACATTCCTGAAATTCTCTGTCAAAAACGTTTCTAGCTCTTAGACTATTAGGATTATAATACCTTCCATTCTACATAAATTAGCGAATGCAAACAAGTAGTAGGCACCTATTAATAACCTATATCGAAGTACAAAATCTCAGAAACCGATAGATTAGAATGATATAAATAGGCCAAAGGTTTTAGTAAATTATTATTAATTTGAGAATGAAATTACCCTTCTCCAAATCATCCCTAGTACTCCTTGAAAGCTGCCATTTTTTGAAATCGAATTACCTTGCGTTCTTTCTGGAGGATCAATATAACGATATCTGAAACAGAATTATAATCAGAAAGCCTTTTCCACATTGAAAAATAGCTTACTTAAAATTCAGTTTACTTGCAATCAAAGATAATATACGATGATCTCGTCCTCCTAGAACTTTCAAGCTCCTGTTAGCGTAGGAGACGAAGAACCAAGGAGGTTTCTGAAAAAAACAACCAATAATAATAATAATAATAAGTTCTATATTCTCAATAGGTATAACACCCAATTACAGAAAATAATAACAATGTTGAATACATAACTAAATAATTAGAAAAAAGATTTAACTAAATTTAAAAAAAAGATTTAACAAAGAGCTCAATCTAATCTAAAAAAAAAAATAGTAACTTATAACTTACATTATAGCATTCAATGAAATATTACAGATAACTCAATCTAAATGAATTCATTTTAGTCAATTTTCGTTTTTCACATAACTCCTCATAATAAATGGAGTCAAATTGAATGCACAATTATTGGCAACTCTATTGAATGTAGACTCCATAAACCAAATGGGGGATTGTTTTGGAGAGTTGGTCCTCGGAGTATGTAGGTGGAATAATTCTGTATTACGAGAATTTTGCCTAGGAACACGAAATTTCATAGCGGACAAGAGAGGAGGACAATCAATACTATTGTGCAGTAATTTGAACAAAAATTTGAGTGATAAAGTTTCTCTCCTGCTCTGCAATCAGATAACACTAAATCGACTCAAAAATTCGTTATGATTGACTCCTCTCTGTGGATGAACTTTATCCTTCCTCCAAACTTTCAAAGAAAAGAATTTCAAGAACCTTCTCTGAATAGCCTCCAGATGGCGTTGATGGCTAGTGTAAATGGGATACCAGATCGTGCTGGTATCACATTAAATAATAATTTAATGTTACCGGTTCATCCGTAAAACTGAGTCATAAATCGATCAAAGACGGTCAATTCCGGAATATCTATATTATTTTGCTCTGATGGTGTTTATCCATATCGTATGAATTACTTACTGCCAGATTTGATCTCTCATTACTTGAAACACGTATAAAATATTTGGAAATTATGTTTTCAATTTTGGCTCTTTTTTTATTGTTCTTCTCTTCTTTCCTTCATTAATTTTCGTCTAGGCCTCCGGGGAAAACACCCGACTATGGTGCGCTAGGATTCGCTAGGAAATAAGGTGAAGGCATGGGTGTTGCTGTTTGTCTAAGATTTGAGTAGGGTGATGATGATAATTGTTGGGTAATGTACATTGATCACAAGCCCATTGGCCATTGGGAACTGGAGTTCCGGGATTACCTTGTCGAAATAAGAAAGTTTTTTTCATCTCTGACTCGTATTAATGCTCTAGTCTTTTCTCTAGTTCATAAATTTGCTATATGCGTTTTTTCATCGTGTCATTGACATATTTGCTGGAGGGCCTAGTAATATCAGGCGAGCTCTCCTCTGGTGGCTTTTTAGATGTAAGATAAAATAGAAGTTTTTTTTAGATATTTTTGAAGTGAAAACTTCTTTAGCGGCGCTGTGTATTTTTTTTGGAATAGGTAAAAATTTCTAAACTCGCGTCAGGACACGTTACCTGATTGAGAATTCGTAAGACGGATGGAGAGAGGGTAGGCGGCGCAAGGCGCTTGCGCGAATGTTCGTGTGTATTTTTCATTCAATTGTCAAAGTTTACGTGCGCATGTAAATGATCTTGCAATTGACGCTCTTGTTAAAAAGATGAATGTTTTAATTTTATCAGAAACTCATATGGGTAACGATGAAATAATTGACATTCCGAATTTCAACTTTGTTGCGAGTTTCAGAAGAAATAATCGTCCAGCGGGAGGAGTAGCTATTTATCAAAATATGAACACAGTTCATTATTGTACTTATTATATGGATGTGGATGTGAAATACAACAGCATGTTTAATGCTACTGTTTCTGATATCGGTGATATTTGTATAAGTCGTTGCCACTTTGGTGATAATCAGTTTATTATAATGGTTGCCGTTTACATCTCTCCAGATAAGTCATTGCGTGCTATACGAGACTTCTTGTACGAAAATTTAGGTATTCATTTATTCTCATGACGCATGAGAATAAAAAATTCAAAATACTTCAAAAAAAAATTGGAAAAAGCTTTGATGAATTGCCAATGATTTTGAGTGGAGATTTCAACATAAACTTTGCAGACGATAAAAATCAACTATTAATTGAATTTTTAAATAATGAATTTGGTTTAACTTTGTCAAATGATCGCAATCTTAGCACAATGAAATACAAAACTTCTATTGATGCGGTCTTTATTAGATACTTAAATAGGTTCGAATCAAAACTATTCGTTTCTTACTTCAGCTATCATAAACCTATCGTATCAGTTTTAGAGATTAGCGATGATGGTTCTGGTAAAGATGATGATGAAAAAGTCGTTGAAATTATGGATGGAAGTTGATTTTCCTAAGAGATAAACTTTTTAATGTAAAATAATTGTAATAGTTCTGAAGTGTTAAACTTTTAATGTAATATAAATTGTCATGTTTGTGTACGATAGCGCAATAAATGAATATTGTATTTCACCACATAAATAATAATACTTTTATACTGATAATGAAAGCAATTCGTACAAAATTATTCTCTAACCATTCCAAAATATCAAAAATGCAGAACATTAATATTCAAGTTTTCACTTCTGCCGGCACTGCCGGAGTGCAACTCTTCGTTTTTTTAGATATAAGATATTTGTATAGTTTCGGAAAGCTTACATTTTAGTTAACTCATAAGGTTCATATATATTGTTTGTAATTTTTAGTTATTATTAGATATATTCTAGTTTAATTTTCCATAAGTTCAAAATTTTATTGTATTTTTCCACTCTGCAATTGGCTCAAGTTGTTGAGTGATGTAATCCTAAATAAATGAATAAATAATTATATAATTATACATCCGTATAAATTGATTTAATTTGCCTTTCCTGCATTCAGTTTCCAAATAAATAGAAAAAGAGTTCGATTTTTTAAATGTATATATTGGAGTATCACAGTATTCTATCCTGTTTTGTTTCCATACTCTGAAAAAACTCTGAAAGCATACTTTTTATATGGAAAGCATTTACAAAACCAGTAATACGATGATCAGATAATACTTGTTTTCTCTTGGGTACTTTTAAATCTATTTCAGTGATTTTCTGCTTTAGATCAATTGACATTTAACGCAAATTACCTTGTGGTAAACTTAAAAAACAGAAAAATTTGATGTTGTTTCTCAATGGTTTTATGTAACAAGTACATTAGGAGACTGTTGTATCAAATGAATAAATGGCCCTAAAACACTTGCCATGGTATCAAAATACTTCCACGTAGGACCAGGGTAGTAACTTGGATGTAGTGGTTATTCGATGGACTGTCAAGTTTGCCAAAAAAGGTTTGTTAGTGTAAAATCCGATAAGAATATTTTCATTTAGTATTTTCTCGTTTTGGGCGACGGAATAAGAACACAGGCTTCAAAACAAAATATATGAAGGAGAAGTCTTAATGTTTCTAATAAACGACACGGAGGTTTCGCTTATCTCTTGGTGAAACATTATGTTAAAAACTATAAAATTGAAAATTAACACACTTGACTTAAGTTTCACTGAATATATTAAAAACTCTACATATGTTTCGGGTGGTTAACCCATTATCAAGAGTATACAATATTACTCAATTTCAAAATGTACAACTTTCACTTCCCAGGTAGCAAGCTGACTTAAAATGACGTCTTATTAGGGTCAGTTTTTGGTCAATATTGGTCAGTGACGTTATTTAACCGCTGAATGACGTCTTTTTAACGTCAGTTGACTGACGTTCATAGGATGACAGCAGATGACGTCAGCGCAATGTACTATTTTCGTCAATTTATGACCGTTCATTTTTTAAGAAACGACAAATATTCTTTTCACTTAGATATTAGTAGCTTTCACACATTTGAACAATAATATTCATCCATGCGTCAATTGTTAACACGAAAATTGTATTATAGTTAAGGTTATAAGTTGTCAATTGTTCTGTGGACTCATATTTATATTCTTCGTCTGCGTAGTTTTGCATTCAACGTATTGAGATGGACGAGTTGTGTTTGTGTTATAATATGTTTTAAAATATCTGTTAAGAATTCGGGTGTACATCGAAATGGTCTGGGACTCGAATTGTGGCATCGATCTTCCAAGAAATTGACCTAGTATATGAATGCAATAATTTCTGCGGAAAAAACAGATGTAATGTGCATAGTAATAGAAACCAGATGTCAACGAAATACCACTTCGAATAGTGCTACATCTTTATGCATAAGAGTCAAATTCAAATCTTGAATAAATTCTCCTTTAAACGAAAAAAGGTAAGTTAATTACATACATGTAATGCAAAATAAGGAGAAATACTTAGAATATTCGCGTCATTTCAAGAATTCAAAGTAAACCAAACTAAACCTAACCTAACCCAACCTTATAGTTATCGATGTTGCGGATATTCGAAACAATTACCATAAAATAGATACATGTTGCCTTAAGTTTTTATTTCGAAGATGCAAATTATTAACAATATTTTTTTAAGATGTGCTATAATTTTCAGAGGCATAGTTTCACGTTCTTCGAGAATAAATAATATTGAACATGCAATAAGAACAGCCAGTACTTCAACAGGCAATACCCCAGTGGCATCACGAGTGAAAAATGAATATACAACAACAGGTAAAACTTCTCACATCATAATATACCTAAATGTTATTTGTATATTAAGACAGTGTTAGGTTACATTGAAAAAAATTTCAGTTTTTTAAGTAGGAGTGATTCTATTACTGATATAAATTAGAGAACAAAAGGACATCTCTGAGTATTCTACCTGATCTTAATATTGGAACTGAAGAAAAAGTTTGTATTTTTGAAAGTTATTCAAATGACAATGAAAAATTTTGTTTGTTATAATAGGTGAATCATAACATATTTGGTTTAAAAGCTAAATTTATAATTAATAATTTGTTTCAAATGAAATAAAACTAATCTTTAAAATATAATTTTTCAAATAAATGTTTAATGATAAATTTTTTAAATGTTTTATTTGAATTATGGAACCCATACAATATAGGCTCTGAAGAACGTCTTTACGACGTCTATTTTTCTCTACTTAGTTACGTCTTTTTAACGTAGTTTAATGACGTCGTTTGAACGGCTCAAAATGACGTCTTGAGGCTGTGACATTTCGACGTCACTGCATGGTCAGTGAGGCGTCTCTGTCGACGTCTTTTCCGACAAGTTGAAACCAATATATGACGTCATATTACCGTCAGTCTGCTACCTGGGTTATATATCCTAAAACACAAAATATTAATTGTTTTCACGGAAAAATCCGCCTGATCATTACTAATAGGTAAATTTTTCTTTTTGGCTATCGAAATTTCCAAGACTTCAAGGGTATCTAATCTATTGCCCTTACTACCTGAGTGTACTATTTCGGTCTTCCTGGGACCCAAGAAAGGATTATGTTTAATGCAGTGCTCAGAAAAATATTAGGTTATTATTAAATATTAAGTATTATCCCGTATTAGGTTTATTCGACAGTATTGATCTTTTAAATTCATTGATTCTTTTTTGTAGAGTGGCGTTTATAAAATATTTTGCTGTGAATATGAAACTGTGATGTGTTTTTACATAGGTCAAACTGGACGTTCTATACAAAAAAGAATCGATGAACATAAAAGATCAATATTGTTGAATAAACCTAATACGGGGTTTTCTGAACACTGCATTAAACATAATCATTTCTTGGATCCCAGGAAGACCGAAATAGTACACTCAGGTAGTAAGGAAAAAAGATTAGATACCCTTGAAGTCTTGGAAATTTCGATAGCCAAAAAGAAGAATTTACCTATTTGTAATGCACAGGTGGATTTTTCCGTGAAACCAGATTTAAATTCTGTTGTTTAGGATGTATAAGTGAAAGTTCTACATTTTGAAATTCAGTAATATTGTATACTCTTGATAATGGGTTAACCACCCGAAACATATGTAGAGTTTTTATTATATTCATTGAAACTTAAGTCAAGTGTGTTAATTTTTAATTTTATAGTTCCTAATGTTTCTCCAAAAATGTGAAATACTGAATAAAATATGTCTTATGGACTTTACTGTTATAAACTTTTTTGATTAGAAGTAATTAGTAAGAATATTTAAAATTTACTCATAATTTTAATACAAATACGCATGACGACGTTTCGAAGTAGTACTTCTTTATCAAATGCTGGATTAATACTAGGTGAAATTTTTCCAACTCAATACTTATAGCTAGTGTAACTGGCTATTAACTTAAAGTCCCGAACTTTTGAATTTATTAATCTGTAATTATTCTAGAAGATTTAACTTAGAACCTTCATTCTCGCTATTTAATATTTCAAACTCTGATCTAAATCAAACTAAATCTATGACTTTCCTCTACTAAATGGTTAGCATAATGAGAATCCGTTTTTTTTTCTAAAAACTGCGTTTATGTTCCGATAATCTAATTTGGAAATTTCTGAAAGTTCTTCCTATATAAAACTTTTCACAACTACCCACACATTTGATTTTTATTAATTTTTGATTTATGATTTTCAATTAAGTTACCAATATTATTAGTGGTCCGAAAAAAAATATTAATCTTATAGCTTGCTGAAAGTGATTTTAATTTTAAACTAGATGTCCCCATATATATTGAAACACTAATAAATATTGACTTTTCTTTAATAAGATAATACTATTGAATGATGACATTTTTTGTTGTATTGGGTGAACCGAAATATTATGAATTACTGTATCCGTATGTGATGGTTTGTGATAAATAGAGAACGAATGATTTTGGTCTAATTTTTTAATTGTTAGGTCTAAGAAATTAATTGAGTTGTCAAGTTCTTCTTCTAATGTTAATTTTATTTTGGGGTGTATTGCGTTAATGAAATTTTGAAAAGAATGAAGTTGTCTTTTCGAACCTATGAAGCAACAAATAATATCGTCAACATATCTGAACCAATATTAAAAACGTTGGCTCAACGGATGGTCGTTGATAGTATGCTTTAAATTGTCCATGAATAAATATCTCAGCACATAAGGGACTAAGCGGATTTCCCATTATCAAACCCTCAGTACTACTAAAAATCTGACCGTTGAAACTAAAATAGTTTTGTTCTAGACATAATTCCAAAAGTGAGAGAATGTCTGACTTCATTATTGGATCTACAAAGTTTTTATTGGGTGATTTTTCTATCAATTTTAATACATCGTTCGGTGGCACACTTGGGAACAGATCAACGACATTCTAAGACAATAATTCAGAATTATTGTCCTGGGATAGACAATAATCTTGGATTTCGAGACAATAACTCGGATGATGTATGGTTCATAGACTTGTTAACCTGCCGCTTTCAAAGGGGGATTCTAACAAAGAGAAAAGCTTAATTATGTACAAGTATGTATTTAATTATAATACAGACCAGAAATAATAAACAATTTGATAAACAAAAAACTTTACAAAAAAGCGGTTTCAGAAGTTTATCCTCTTATTAAAGGAAAGTCAATATTTAGTGTTTCAATATACAGGGGGACATCTAGTTTAAAATTAAAATCACTTTTAGCAAGCTATAAGATTAATATTTCTTTTCGGACCACTAATAATATTGGTAACTTAATTGAAAGTAATAAATCAAAAATTTATAAAAATCAAATGTGTGGGGTATACAAAATTAAATGTGGAGGTTGTGAAAAATTTTATATAGGAAGAACATAAACGAAGTTTCGAGAAAAAGAAAACAGATTCTCATTATGCTAACCATTTAGTAGATGAAAGTTATAGATTTATTTCAGAGTTTGAAATATTAAATAGAGAGAATAAAGGTTTTAAGTTAAATCTTCTAGAATCATTATAGATAAATAAATTTAAAAGTTCGGGACTTTTACTTAATAGCCAGTTAGATGTTAACACTAGCCCTCTACTTAAACTCTTCAATAAGAATATTCCAGGTAGCAGATCATATTGATAACTTAGGTTTTAGTTAATTTACTTTCAATTTTATGTTTCATGTTAAAAAAAAATTTACCTTTCTTTTATTTTTTCTTAGAAATCTTAGTCGTATATTATTTGTATCTTTTCCTACATTTAGTTGGTATACCTGACTTAAGAAATTCCTTTCCAGGTATACGATCCTTTTTGTTATATATCAGTTGTGTTCTATGGTCCTCATTCCAAGTTGGTCATAGAACATACCCGAGTGTGTTCTGTGAAAATAGCTATAAGTATTGAGTTTGTAAAATTACACCGAGTATTAATCCAGCATTTGATTAAGATATAGTACTTCGAAACGTCGTCATGCGTATTTGTAATTTTCTGAAAGTATCGGCCTCATCAATCATTAATTAGTAAGACATGAGTAATGGTTCCGCCCATATCTCTGAAGTCAAGACTTAGGCAGCCTATTAAGCAGATATAATAGTTATTGCAGTATGTCTTCTACTTTAGTTGTTTAACATGAAGAACCTACATGAATTACAGGTACTCTAAAAGTTTTTCTTTTGAAATCTGCATATATAGTCGCCGAAGTAAGAGGAAATGTCGGGTGGTGAAACAAACCATATCCTTCTCTCCACCAATTAATCAAGTCCAGGTGGTGCTTTCTATAAGAACTGGCTTGATTCGATAAAACTCTGTACCTAAAGATGAATTTCACTATCATAATGTGCCCAGGGCATTATTCGATTACTTACGTATTATTTCTTGGATTCAGTATAATTATAATTTTCATCGATTCATGTAGATTCCTAAGAAAGTATTTTTTTGGATAAAGTTTTCCCCAATAGAAGATATAGATCATATTCCTTCTGATTAAGTTCCTGTCATATATCTGAAATACATTAAAAATGCATATCTACAAAGCAAATAGATAAACGTTTATTGTTACCTCAAGAAGAATGTGTTCGTAAAGTCTACAATTGCAGAAGAACATTGTGTAGGTATCCAAATAATTCTTTACTTGATAGGATAAGAAGTCAAAAAACTGGAAAATGATATCTTAGCTGTTAATTAATGATTTCTAAGTCTAATGACGATTATTGCAGCTAGTTATTTCAGAAAATGTATTTCATTCTTATAAGTTAAATTGAAAAAATATGAGATAGGTTTTATTGGATTCGATATAGGTAGGTACACATATAGAAAGCTGCCAAAATTCAAAAACGCATATTAAAAATGAAATTAAAAGAGAAAAGGATATAAAAGAATATTAAAAAATTCTAGGGCAGCATCTACCTTTTCTTATTAACTAATAAATATGAGCTCAGTATGGCAACATTGCTCATGTTCCATGAGATTATTTTACGGTGTTGCAATATTATTATTCGCATTTTTTGTACAAGTTTGTACAGCGTTACAACTTAATATTTTACTTTTAGTTGAATATTTGCTACTTCATAGAAAACCTTCCTTCTGGAGTAAGTTGATAGTTTACAAATAACTTTAATCGATTGGGCCGATACTTGATGAAAATCTAAATACATAATTTGAATAAAACTAAGTAGTTTTTTGATTTTCACTATAATTTAGTCAAATATAACAATATTGTTTCGCCAACACAGTGGCTTCATCAGATGTAGATGGTAAACTCCATGTAGTTAAACTAAAACATTGAATTTTTAAATAAAAACTACTTAGTTTTATTTAAATTATGTTTACAAATATGATGAAATAAATATTATGTAAATTTCACAATGTGAATTTTTGCGTTTAAAACTGTCTGTCTCTCGTGCCGCAAGTTTAACTTTTTACACATTTCGTTTACATTTCTGATTTTAAATTTTTTTTAGGATCGGAATTTCATCGTAAATACTGTTTCGAAATTCCACTTCAATTTTAATCCTTAAAGTATGTTTGTTTTACTATGTTTGTTTTACTAGTGTATCGAATTATTTTTCGATAATTTTTTTAATTTTAATCCAAAAAATATGTTTGTTTTACTATGTTTGTTTTACTAGTGTATCGAATTATTTTTCGTTGCATGTTCATGTTCAATATGAGATTGAAAATATTAAAAATAATGTTATATTACTTTTTACCCGTTGAATTGTTGTTTTTTATCATTATTTAAGGTAATTACATACCTTATCCTGAATTTCCAAAGTTGATAAATTGAATGTCTGCATCGTTATATTTTTGTTCATGAATTCTTTAGTTAATATATAAATGAAGTCATTATCTGGAAAAAAAAACCTTTATTAATATTATTTCCTGATTATTGCTCCCATTTATTCTTATATATAATATTGATGATCGTTATGAAACTTATTCAATTCTTTCAAATATTAAATGCCAAAAATAAAGTTTTGGCATTTGAGAAAATTTTTGAGATATTTTTCTGTAATAACAGATTCGTAATAAAATTCGTAAGTATTCTCAAAACAACATATGTTTGTGAAACAGTTTTCTCAGTTCTCAATTCTATTACTCAGAAATATTGCAGACATTCCTTGTTATATTCGCAATATGGACTTACATAGAGGCATGAAGATATAAAGTGTTGAGCAAACTACTTATTACCCAGTCTCAGAATGCCAATAGACATGAAAAAGGATACGTTAAATGTGAACATACAAGCAATTGAACTGTTCAAATCAAGACAACACGAACAATCACAAGACACAAAAGGAAAAAACCGCTAGAGTTAGTTTAGTGAAAGTGGCTCCGAAAAACAGTGCAGGTTTTACATTTTTAGGTTTAAAGTAATTCTGGGAAAGCTGTTGAGTGTATCCTAGTTTAAGTTAGACATTGTTAAATTAGTTGAAAATAAAATTGCTCATTGGTCCACTGTGATCAGATTAAATAACTAATAATAATAATAAAAAATCTGAATTATATAAAAAACTGCACATCACTGACTGAACAACATATTTGTGATATATCATTACTAACAACTTCTGATTTGACGCCGAACAAAAATAATGCTACAACATAAGTAATTTTAGAAATCACATTCTAAATCGTTTTTATTTAGATTGATTTCAAGAGCCTTCGAAAATAATGAGAGTGTTCTTCATGTAGGTTAGGGTGTCTCAAAAAAACCAAAGTCTTTTTTTCAATGCGAACCCTCCAATTATTTTCGAATGGTTTTGAAACACGTATAAATAAAATTTTAGTGTCGCTAATTTAGCGTCATAACATGTTTGGTTTCTCAGTAAACGCATTATTTTCATTAAGTCAATATGTCAGTCGGATAACCCAGTTCTAATAAAGGCATACTTTTTGTATAATTGATGTTAAGCATCAAGAAACGTTCAGAAACCCTCTAATGAGCAAGAACTGACAGTTCTATTTTTAAACATCCGTAAAGTGAATTTAAGTATTGATGAAATCCCAGATCAAACTATTCCAGAGTGTATCATTTATTGTGAGAAGGTCTGTATACCGACTAAAGCTTCACCTTATTGTGTTAAAAGATTAGTGGCCTTATAACACGTCTAGAGAGATTTACAGAAAATGCTTACAAAACACATATTCGAATAGCCTCGTCAAAAGCTATAATCTTGAACAACTTATTCAACATTGATCACATGCCGATCTCCTTCAATTAATAAACATAAATGAAGATAGGATATTCTTGGAGTGACAGAGAGACCAGGCAGAACTTGTCACTAAGTTGGAATGGATGAAGGTTATACCGACAAAGAGAAGAAATCGAGCGTTAGAAATATCGAGTAACAAAAACGTAAGGCTAATTATTTTGTATCCCTTATTGTTTCGAAATCATCTTTCTGGGAAAATTCATCTTTTGATTCGACAATAATGGATTTGCAAGACGATTTGCCCACCCCAACCGACAGCGCACACTGCGATATTGAAAAAACGTCAACGAGCTAAAATGTAGGTACGACTCCAAAACAAGTGGTAGCTTCCAATAATTATCAGTGGAGTATGGGAAATTCTGTGTACATCATTGAAGGTACTACAGAGGCTCTAGGACTCAATACTGACCATTTTACGGCTTCTGCTTCTAGGATGCTGGGTTATTTGGTCAGAAATTGGGGTAGCTTTGTTAATCTTGACACAATGAAAACGCTATACTACTCCTTTATTCGCAGTAAACTAGAATATGCGTCTATAATTTGGTCTCCTGTGTACATTAATTCTATTGTCGACTTGGAGGCAGTTCAGAGGAAATGTTTGAAGTATATGTACTTCAGATGTTATGGGCAATATCCTTCAAGAAGCTTCGACCATTCCATCCTAACCGATAGTTTGGGAATTGAATTATTGAAGTTGAGGCGTGAAAGGTTCGGCCTAACGTTTCTCTTCAAAATTTTACACAATTCGATTGACTCGCCATTTCTTCTCAGCAAAATAAAAATTCGCGTACCAAGACCTGGTCTGAGGCGGAATAATACATTTTATGATATTCATTTTATAATATTATGTCACGTTCTCCTATCAACTGTATATGTAATCTTTATGATGGGTGTTGTGGTCGATGTGATATCTATTTTGATCGGCTATCAGTTATCTTGGCATGCCACTCAGAACAGCGCAATGGGATGTCGTGATATTTTCCTGAACTTCTGTTGTCTACATATGACTTAATTATAAATATTATTTTAATTTTAGTTATTCCATTTGTTTACTAGATAGTACTAACGCAATAGATTTCAATCTTATTTTTATTCATCAAACATATTTCGTTACTAAATGGTCAACTTCTGCTGACCATACGTAACTTTGTAATAGACAATATTTCATTTTATTTTTAGTTATCTGGTTATTGTTCAATACTATTTCAATTTATTTTGAATTGATTTTTTCATTGTATATATTCGCTTATACTCTCTATTTTTTTTTTTTTTTCGTTCATTTTTTTCTTATTTATTATTATTTGTGTACAATTTTTTGAATATTGTAATTTTTTCTCTGTAATTGGATGTATATCTGTTGAGAATATATGTCTTATTATTATTATTATTATTATTAGTATCCCATAATTAAGTCCTCAGTTCGTACGGAAAAACGAAAAGAGCGGGCAGAAGTTATCAAGTCGTCCTTTAAAAAGACGCTCTAAATACTGTACAGTACAACGTTCTGCTCCTTTTTTAGTTTCTCACACCAATGATGTTGTGGAAAACGTTTGCCAGCTTAGACATGCGCAAATGTAAATAATGAAGCCTCCAGATCGTAAGAGTATTTTCAGTAATTTTATATGCTGATAAAGAATAAGTGATCGCGGGGCTGAAATTGGACAACTCTACTGGAAGTAAAAAAGCACGAATTGTTTGAAATGTGGTTACAGCATGTAATTTCTAGGGAGAATTCCAAATTTTTCTTTGTGACAACTCTCCTTCAAATACTAGTTGTACTAATGGTGCCTACATATTTTTGGAACAAAAATGTGGTAAAGTTGTGATAATTTTTGCTTGCCGCCACGATATCTACGAATTAGTATCAAAAGCTGTATTTGAAGCCGATATTAATTAAATCTGATAAGTATTCCATTATTCGAAAAATTCCGAGAGAAACGAAAGAATATCGATCCCCCAAAAATCAGAAATCTCACTTTTACTAGGTTAACTACCCTGGCTATAAAAAAACTTCGAGAAGAAATTTTAAGGAATAATGTTCTATTAATGATAAATATTTGATAATTATATTATACATGTAAAATATAGCTTGATTTATTGAATAAAAATTAAGTTTAAGAATATCCTCTACCTCTATTCGAAATTTCTCTTGAAACTTCGCCTTAAAGTCGGCACAGGTTATCCGATATGAATGATAATTTATATTTCAATAATTGAGGCCTAAACTAAAAAGAATATGGAGGGTATGCGTATCAAAAATCGAAAAAAAATTTCACCCTTATAGACTGGGACACCCTGATGTAGGTAGGTATTAGAGTTTATATGCAATTTATAATATTCTACAATTTCATGTAATTAGAAGAGATGTAAGACATTTTTGATATACAAGGACTTTTAAAATACAAGGACAATTCAAATATTTTAAATTGTAAACAATTATTTTCGAATATTTTACACAATGTACTAAACTAAAAAATGAAATTGCCGTATTGGAATAAGAAATTTCTTTACAAATTGTACGAAGCATTGGTAATATCACGAAATAATAAATTCTAAACATAGAAAAAGGTTAAAAACTCACCAGAGATTCGAACCCAGACCCCGGTCTGCTACGCTTAGCGTTCTGAGTTCTACAAATTAAGCTCTAAATAAGGAATTAGTTGTGATTTCTTAAATTTTTTATTTATTCATTCATTTAATTCATTTACAGTAGAGTAATTTTACAGATGTAAATTGATCTCAATTGCCGTTGATATCACTTATATATCAGTTTATTATTAACTTTTTTTATTATTTCTTAGAACTAGTTGACACTAGCACTAAGAAAATACCGGTGATAATATTTATAAATGTATTACTTATACCTGTGTGACTGTCGTAAGCAATCGCAATTCTATCCGTTGGATAGCCATGTATGATATCAAAAGATGCTTCTATTAAATTTCCACCATATAAATCCTTTATATGCAACAAAACATCTAAAAATACATTAATATTCAATAGGGAACTGAATTAAATATTATAGCATACCTTGATCTCGATGTGTCCTCTTCAATTCTTTTTTAGATAAGCTGAGGATGAAAAAAAAGTTGATAAAAATTAGAACTGATATATTAGGCACTTCTCTTAAAACTCTCATACTTTTTTCACTAAAAATGAGAAATATTTATTCCAACAATATTTTTCATATAGACTCTTCTGTTGAACTTTCATGCGATTTCATAGTTTGATTGATAGAACATTATATTCCCTTATAGGTCAAGCCGTTTGGAACTTATGATTGAATAATAAATTGGAAAGTTGAAACCACAGCCATCGTGAACTTCGGGAAATATTTGTTAAAATAAGCAGGCTATACTAGGGTCGAAATCATATTTCTTGAGTGTTTTGACACTTGGATAGAGAGCCTTTGATTGGTGTTACGGTACAGCCTGATACAAAGAATTTATTGTTAAATATCATAAATCAATCAAGGCAACTCAGGTGGATTCATATAACTTGAAGAAGAGCAAAAAACAATAATTATGATATTAAACAGTATTAGCGTTTACTTGGTTCAAATCCATTATAAAAAAATATAAGATAAATTCACTTGAACTTGAAATTACTCACATTCACAATTCAATTGTATTTATATACATTGAGTACCTACTCATATTCTGTGAAGTCGGTATTCTGTAGAAATCGGTGACCCGACGAAACGGGTCACGTAAATTATTCAATGAAAAAGTAATTCGAAAGTTCAAATATTTTAATTAATCTTACAGTTTATTATAATTATGATGACATTCCCAAATTCCTTATTTAAATTCATTTTCATCCTGAAGAAAACTCTTTGAAAAAGTAAAATGAAAAATATACAACAAAATAACCAAAATAAGAATTAAAAATTATTATTTGAATAAAACTAAGTAGTTTTCTGTTTTTTACTATACTTAAGTTAAAACTTAACAATATTGTTTCGCCAACACATCATATGTAGATGATAAACTGAGGTAATACATTGTAGACTTTTTTTTTTAGACAGCCACAGAACATGCCAAATAAGAAGGCCGAGTTACCTATCAAAACTGGCAACAAAATCATAACCTCTCTTTTAGTAATGAGCTTTGCCTGCCGGGTTAGTTAATTACTTTTGTTTTAGTGTCCGAGACCGATTGTCACAATTTGGTGGAAAAGTTCATCATCAAGACAACTACAGCGAATGTAAGCATACTAACATACATAACCCGTATTTTTTAAGTAGTTCAGTGGAAAATGTTTCATAAACATTGCATTTTTTGTTAAACTGACACAACATACTACTCATTTTGTTATTTTATGAAATAACTTTGATTGTAGGTTATTGAAATATACTATTAATGGAAAGAGTTTAATTAACAAGATTGCACACGTTACTTCATTATTAACATAACATTTTCAGAGTTAAGTATAAGATCTCAGAATTTCAGAAGTTTAAGTGATGCAGTCTGGGCGATTGAAATATAATTGTAAATTTCCATCTCGTATTAGTCAGTATAAGGCTGGTACAAACAATAAGCATTTCTTCAGATTTCCATCTTATCCTGATTTGAGTATGAAATGGAAAGCATTTTGTGATATTAGTGCTAACACCGAAACACGTTTTTTCCGTCTTTGCGAAGATCATTTTAAAGAGTCTGATTTCTGGAACAAGGATAAAAAAGGATTAAGTATGGAACAATTCCATCTATACGTGAAGTCTCTTTCGCTCATTCATCTACTCTACATCATCAGTTAGTGTGAGTGCAAAACAGTTGATGAAATCGAATGTTCATATTCAAGATCACAATTATTGTAAAAATTTCAATGAAGTGCCTCAAAATTATCCTTACATAGCTGTTGATCAATATGCTACAAATGAATTAGTTTTTTAATAATTCATAATGAATTTTCGAAATTTGATTTCCTTGAGGATATGTATATTATGTTTCTTTTTCATTTAGAAACAACTAGGAAAACATATATTTTGTTGGTTTTTTTACCAAAGAATACCTATTTGTTATTTTGTTGAGTTTTAATATTGATCTAGCTTATATATCAATCATTATATCTAGAATATTATGTGCCTTTTTCATTCAAACTTAGCAACTTAGAAAATGTATATTTTGTTATTTTTTTATGCCTAAGAAAAGTCTTAATATTTATCTGGTTTATATTTCTTTATTCACATTGCACCCGGAGTAATGTTCAGTTCATTATTTTCTGTATATTAGAAAGAACTTTGTAAATAAACCAGTTTATGTGTTGTAGATTTTTTCAAATTTAATTCCAATTACTAGTTAGGTGTTACTATTAACATTATTGAAATAACTTTCAAACAATAATGGTATTTTTAACTTGAAACTGTTTAAAATTTTGGGTGGGTACATTAATAATGAATATCAATAAATCTTTTAAGTCTTGGTTTTGAAATTCCCGCGCAAAAAAGACCTGAATATGCATGGAATAAGACACTCAATTCTGTGTACATAATGTGACATGAATTTGAAACTCCCGCTCGAGGATTACTGTCGCCTGTCATAAACGTCAAGTCCGCCATATTTGTTTCCGCAATATCCAATGCACCTATTATTTATAGATATACCCACAGCCTAACTCTACTTACAAGCCATGAACATAGACTTGGCAACACCGCATCTGCTCAATCCGGTAGACCGATCGATCTTCGAACATCGGTCTACTACATGTTAATAATTACCTTTTCAGAGAAATTTTCAGCGAAACGGTACTTTGTATAAAAAAATAGTTTTAACAAAAGTTGTAGATCATACAATTATCTATAGAAATCAATAATACACTTTTTTTCTAAGAAGAACTATGTCTGAGTTATAGCTATTCAAATATTTTTTTTTAGTATGTACACTAACAAGTTCACTTTATCAATTAGAATTGACAATATGCTATAATTTCATTATGTTTCATTCTCAGGTGAGAGTAAGTTTAATGTGTCAACTCCTTCAAACCTTTATTGAGATATGTACAATAATTTGGATGATAGAATGATTCTGATATCATATTTGCAACGAGCAAGCAAAATTTCCAGTTGAGACTATCTAGTTAATTTCATTTGTAAAATCCATTTTAAATCATTAGGAGACAGTTTATTTTCATTGATAAAAACATTTACATGCATATATGAATATACTAAAATCTGATTAATAATTTGTATACTGTTTATTTGTGAACATTCAGTTACGTTGGATGGAAAAACTAGAGTGTAAAAAAAATGCTGTTAGTTTCAAACGTTTTTATATTCCACAATTTACATATTAAAATCTTTATTTATAATTGGATGTTAAATCAACAAAATTACAAATTGAATCTGAGTTTTCAAAGACTTCATTCAATTTCTCACAACTTTCCTTCAATGCTGGTTCTTTCAGCTGGATATTCTCTTTGAGAGTGTACTGTTTTTGATAAGTAGGGATAAATAAAGAAAAATACTTGGCACTGCATTTAAATTGAGTTTAACTTTATCCATCTAGCCTTCTTGCCTTCTGTTGATCAATCTAGCAAACGATGAATACCTTCTCTAGTAAGTGCTCCCTCTGGAAAATGTTTGGCACAAACTACAGAATATTTTGTGGGGGTCCATAATGCCCTAGGAATATTTTTTAGCCATTGATTCATTAGATTTCCATCATATGGAAAACGAAATACAGAAACTGATGGTTCGCCGGCCTCGAGGTAACTTTTGTGTTCGACTTGCATCCAAGCACACAGCAATGACTTGGCACGTTAATTTTTGTGCTAATATCAAGAACAAGACCTATAAGAGATTAGTTCTAAACAACTACTAAATCTAACAAAGGGTAAGTAACTCTACTAATCACAAAAAAGGAACAATTCTAGCAAATAACGCTTTTGTTAATGTCTGAACTACTCAGTCAAAACATCAGTAATCGGTAGCTATTTACATACAAATTTCAAAGGTATTCCTTAGTCTGTAGGTGAAAAAAACACAGTAGCACTTTCTACACGCTATACATCACATAATAGCACAACAACTAAAACGCGGATTTTTGTTTTTACACAATTATGAGATGATAAAAGTTAGGTATTATTTCTACCTCTACAGGTATAACCAAAAAAAGCACAACTTAAAACACAACAGATATTCCTGTTTATATAAGACATTTGCGAGAAATTTCTTTTGCTTGTTCTTCACAACTTCAAACAATAGCACTTTTAACAACTTATTTTTGGATTTAAATGTTATTTCTCTCGTTAAATAGCGATTTATTCAGCAGCAATGACCAGAAACCATTACAGCATCATTATTTGTGGGTCTAGCTTGGATGTTGCCAGATTTCCTAGTTCATGGCTTGTAAGTAGAGTTAGGCTGTGGATATACCAATGCACCTAGGAAGTCTTCTTCTTCTTCTCGTGCCAACGCTCACAGCGTGTAGGCGATCATCCACTCATTCTATAATCCGTAATTGCCCCTCCGTAGCTAGTGCGAATATATCACCCACGTTTTTCATTCCACACCAGTTCTTGATATCGCACAACCATGAATGCCGTTTTCGGCCTGGACCTCTTCTACCTTCTATTTTACCCATTAATATTAGTCTTAGGATCTCATAATTATTGCCTCGGACTATGTGGCCCAAATAAGAGATCTTGCGTTGTTTTATATTTTTCAATAACACTCGCTCGACGCCGGCTCTTCTAAGTACTTCCTCATTCGTTATTCGGTCCACCCAAGGAATTTTTAATAACCTGCGGAGTGTCCACATCTCAAAAGCCTCTATGCGGTTCATGGATTTTATTTTGAGTGACCATGTTTCGGCCCCATATGTTATTATGGGCCAAATATAGCATTTCACCATACGAAGTCTAATGTCTAATGATACTTCTCTTCGACATAGATATCTCTGGAATTTAATAAATGTAGTTCTTGCCATCACCGTCCGTATTTTTATTTCTATATCGCTATCCATTTTGTCACTAATGTTACAACCAAGGTACTTAAATTTATTGACCCTTTCTAGGGGTTTATCCTCATTCATTATTTGGGCCTGATTATGCTGTTCTCTGCTGATGATCATGACCTAGGAAGTATTGATATACTATACTTCGTGCACAGCCTAACTCTACTTACAAGTCATGAACATAGACTTGGCAACGCCGCTTCTGCTCAATTCGGTAGACCGATCGATCTTCGAACATCGGTCTACTGCATGTTATAATTGCATTTTCAGAAAACTTTTCAGCGAAACGGTACTTTGTATAAAAAAATAGTTTTAACAAAAATTGTAGATCATACAATTATCTATAGAAATTAATAATACACTTTTTTTCTAAGTAGAACTATTTCTGAGTTATAGCGATTCAAATGTTTTTTAGTATGTACACTAACAAGTTCACTTTATCAATTAGAATTGACAATATGCTATAAATTTAATTTTTTTTCATTCTCAGGTGAGAGTAAGTTCAATGCGTCAATTCCTTTAAACCTTTATTGAAATGTGTACAGTAATTTGGACGGTTAAATGATTCTGATATCATATTTGTAACAAGCAAGCAAATTTTCGGGTTGAGGCTATCTAGTTAATTTCAGTTGTAAAATCCATTTTAAATCATTAGGAGACAGTTTATTTTTATTGATAAAAACATTTACATGCATATCTGAATCTACTAAGATCTGATTAACAATTTGTATACTGTTTATTCAGTTACGTTGGATGGAAAAACTAGAGTGTAAGAAAATGCTGTTAGTTTCAAAACTTTTTATATTCCACGATTTACATATTAAAATCTTTTTTTTATAAATAAGATGTTAAATCAACAAAATTACAAATTGAATCTGAGTTTTCAAAGGCTTCATTCAATTTCTCACAACGTTCTTTCAATGCTGGTTCTTTCAGTTAGATATTCTCTTTGAGAGTGGACTGTTTTTGATAAGTAGGGGTAAATAGAAAAAAATACTAGGCACTGCATTTAAATTGAGTGTAACTTTATCAATCTAGCCAATCAATCTAGAAGGCAAAAAGCCTTCTGTTGATCAATCTAGCAAACGATGAATACCTTCTCTAGTAAGTGCTCCCTCTGGAAAATGTTTGGCACAAACTACAGAATATTTTGTGAGGGTCCATGATGCCCTAGGAATATTTTTTAGCCATAGATTCGTTATATTACCATCCTATGGAAAACAAAATACAGAAACTGGTGGTTCGACGGCCTCGAGGTAAATTTTGTAGTTCGACTTGCATCCAAGCACACAGCAATGACTTGGCATGTTAATTTTTGTGCTAATATCAAGAACAAGACCTATAAGAGATTAGTTCTAAATAACTACTAAATCTAACAAAGGGTAAGTAACTCTACTAATCACAAAAAAAGGAACAATTCTAGCAAATAATGCTTTTGTTAACGTCTGAACTACTCAGTCAAAACATCAGTAATCGGTAGCTATTTACATACAAATTTCAAAGGTATTCCTTAGTCTGTTGCTGAAAAAACACAGTAGCACTTTCTACACACTATACATCACATAATAGCACAACTAAAACGCGGATTTTTGTTTTTACACAATTATGAGATGGTGAAAGTTAGATATTATTTCTACCTCTCCAGGTATAACCAAAAAAAAGCGCAACTTAAAACACAACAGATATTCCTGTTTATATAAGACATTTGCGGAAAATTGTTCTTTCTGAATAGGATAGAATAGAAAAATCTTTCTATTCTGCCTATTAGGCAGAAAATAATGAACTGAACATTATTCCTGGTACAATGTGAATAAATAAATATAAACCAGATCAATATTAAAACAAACATTTATTAGATATAAAAAAATATATATTTTCTAAGTTGCTAAGTTTGAATGAGAAAGGAACATAATGTTCTAACATAAATACAAATAAACTAGGTCAATATTAAAAACTTAACAAAATAGCAAAAAAATCTTTGGTATAAAAAAAGAACAAAATATACATTTTCTTAGTTTCTGAATTAAAATGAACATAATAAGACTGCTAAGTTTGAATGAAAAAGGAACATAATATTCTAAAATAAATACAAATAAACTAGATCAATATTAAAAACTCAACAAAATAACAAATCTTTGGTATAAAAATGAACAAAATATACATATTCTTTGTCACTTAAATATTCAAAAGTTATCAGTCTAACTGTCTTATCAATCAATACTTTTTTCATATCATGTTCAGAGCAAAAATCGTATTGCGAGTAGTGATCTCTGTATAAAATTCTGGGGTAAATCACCTTTATGCCCATAGTTATTCAAAAACTCATACAATTTATTATGAATATCCACTATAAATTTAGAAACTTTATGAGACAATACTCTTTGAACATAATGAAAGTGTGTTCATGTGAGGGTTCTTTGGAAATCAAATCTGTGCTACAAATTTCACATTCAGGAAGTGTTATTTGTTTCAGAATATAACCAGCTACATATGCTGTTGCATTATTATCCTCATCGGGAAAATGAAAGTTATTAGAGTGCAACATTGATTGGAAGTCATGAAGTATTGACTGGTTGTTACATGACATTTCTTGCACAGATAAAGGTTGAAGATCAGCTACATCAGTTAGAGAGGTATAATATGGACCATCAATTGGTTCAGTGAGAGGAACATTATCAATATCAGAACTCATCTCTCCAATGCGAGGAATATTATCTCCAACCTCATCTGTTCTTGTCTGAAAATAAAAGGTCAAATTATTGAGAGCTTTACAGTCATCCTTCTCACAATTTCCATTATTAATGGGAGATGTTAGTCCATTAATGAGAGAGGTTTTCAATGCAGCAACAATTTGATGACAAGTTAGATTTGTATTTGATATTCCATGCTGCCTTATAATACAGAATAAATTTTCCAATGGATCCTGATTGAAAGATGTTGGTGAAAAATAATTGAAACTTTTTTCAAACTATTCCAAAGATATATCACTGATCTTATAGTTGTCTGCCAACCTTTAATGAATTTAAATTGGTATGTAACATCCCTACCATTACTTTTGTCGAAAAATTTCAAATATTGTAATTCTCTAAGCATTGTTGACCAAAATGCAATTTGAGGTGAAGTATGTTTCAAAACCCCCTTCAAAGGTTTACCTTCTGGACTTTTACTGACTGGTACAAGATGGATATTTACAATCGAATTTCAATTGCTCAGCCTGCATCATTATAAATACTGAAATTCTAACATTTTATACTTGACTCTGAAAATTTTGTCGACCGTCCTCAACATCTGGAACCTTGTGAACTAACGTGTGAAATCTTTTTAACCCTTGTTGATTATACTCCTTCCAATGATGGTATATCCCAATAACCTACAATCAAGAGTTATTTCATAAAATAACAAAATCAGTGTTATGTTTTGTCAGTTTAACAAAAAATGCAATGTTTATGAAATATTTTCCACTGAACTACTTAAAAAATACGGGTTATATTATGTTAGAGTATACTTACATTCGCTGTAGTTGTTCTGATGGCGAACTTTTCCTCCAAATCTAAAACAAAAGTAATTAACTAATGTCATTTGTTTAAACTTACTATTGTAAGGTATTGTCGAATCTATATAGATTTGGTAAGATTTATCTATATTCAAAATAATTATTCACTCACCTATTTAAATGAATTAACATAAAATTAATCCTAGGAAGCATTGCCAAACAACCGGCAAAACCTTGAGTCAATGAAATAATTTGACGGCCAGTCCATTACAGTTTCCCTTGATTCTCAGCTACAGCGCCATCTAATCGCTGGCAAAGCTCATTACTAAAAGTAAGGTTAAGGTTTTGTTTCCAATTTTGATGAGTAACTCCACGAAGTATAGATATATATCTATACTTCGTGGGTAACTCGGCCTTCTTATTTGGTATAGGGATGGCGATCTGAGATCGAAATATCGATTTTTCGAGTCAAAAAAAATCGATTTTTTAAATCGATATGTAATACTGGATCGATACATCACCTTTTAAACTGTTGTTTTAATTAATTTTTAACTGTTGTTATGCTTACAGAATAATGCCATTATTCTGTAAGCATCTGAAGAAGTCGTTTGTAACGACGAAACGCGTCATGCTATGTAGTCAATACGCGTCATGATTTTTTCAGCTACAGCGCCATCTATGTAGTCAATAAAGTGTAAATCATAAGTTCAAGTGTTTGAATGTAAGTTATATTCAATCTAATTGATAAAGTGAACTTGTTAGTGTATCTACTAAAAAAACAACATTTGAATCGCTATAACTCAGACATAGTTCTTCTTAGAAAAAGAGTGTGTTATTGATTTCTATAGATAATTGTATGATCTACAATTTTCGTTAAAACTATTGTTTTATACAAAATACCGTTTCGCTGAAAATTTCTCTGAAAAGGCATTTATTAACATGTAGTAGACCGATGTTAGAAACCGATCGGTCTACCGGATTGAGCAGATGCGGTGTTGCCAAGTCTATGTTCATGGCTTGTAAGTAGCGTTAGGCTGTGACCCACAGAACATACCAAATTAAGGGTATGTTCTGTGCTGTGACCGGAATGAGCTGATGCGGCGTTGCCAAGTCTATGTTCACGGCTTGTAAGTAGAGTTAGGCCACAGAACATACTAAATAAGAAGGCATCTACAAATCAATGACAAAGTCCAATATGCAGCAATAAGATCGGCGTTAGGATTAATGAAGTCTACTCCAGTAAACTCCTACTTACAGAAAGTGGAGAACTAGCGTTAAAACACAGAAGATCATTCTTAGCACTAAAATTCATATCAAAATCAGTGGCTTTAACAATAATCTAATAATAAACAAAATCAGGTCCCTGTCGTATTGGAAACAACTATTATTTAATAATAACTCCCCAGCTATAATAGATTCTTGGGAAAACTTTAACATTCTAGACAAAATAAAAAGAGACAATCACTTACCATGTTTTACCTTTTCTCTTCCAATAATATATTCCACAATAAGCTATAACGACTCTAAACTAGAAAAGACTTGTCCAAATAATTCTATACCATTTAACTCAATTATTAGTAAGAAATATCCAAATTATCACTTAATTTTCACTGATGCATCGAAAATAAATCAATTCACTGGTATAGGAATCTATAGTTATCTGGAAATATCACACTCGGAAAGAATTCCAAATTATTTTCCTATTTGTTCTGCAGAATTGATAGCTATCCAAAGAGCAATAGAACTGATTGCATCAAAAAAGTTACTAAATAGTCTAATAATATCAGATCAAAAAGTGCACTCGAAAAAATATGTAGTAAAAATAAGAAAATATACAATGAGGAGTTAATACTTCACATTAAAAAACTATTACTGCAAATGAAGACGGAAAAATGTGTGATTGACTTTCTATGAGTTCCCAGCCATACAAACATAAAAGGTAATGATTATGCGGACGAACTTGCGAAGAAAGCGATATCAATGGAAACGGTAACTGAAATACTGGGTAACCCAAAAGATTTTTGGCCATATTTAAAAAAAAATATTTGGTCAGATTGGATATCTGACTGGAGGGAAATATCAAAAACCAAGGGAAAAAATGACTATAATTTGATGAGTGAAAAAAAACCTAAATACAAACCCTGGTTCAATTATTTTGATCTGCCACGAAAATATATAACCACTATATCTAGACTAAGATCATCTCATTGCGTCACCCCCAGTCATTTATTTAAGATCAAAATTGTTAATAATTATAATTGCAGTTGCGGAGAGAGAGGCGATTTATCTCATATATTCCTTTCATGTGCCCAAAATATCCTAAATATCAAAAAACTACATTCAGATCTGATAAAATTAAAAGATAACAACCAACAACTATAATAAACTACACTACATATAAACAACTACAATAAATTTTCTTTCAGTTTCAAAAATTAAACTTTAACAAAATACGAAAAGTATATTATTTATTTACTAACTATTATGGTTCCTATCCCTGAATCCTGCACTGGGAAAAAAAAATAAAAGTGTTGTGTATATATGTCACCTCAAGCATGTCCTTGTTCTGTCTAATATCAATTAATATACGTAACTATTTATAAAAAAAAAATTAATTATAAAGATATTTCTACATACAAACCAATCAGCTAAAAACGAAACTAATCTAACCTCTGACGAAGAAGTACCCATCTAAGTATTGGGCTCACCAAGACCTACAATCCAAGCAGACTTAGATGGACTCATGAAAAAGCTTGTCCAGATGGCCATAGTAGCCCAAGACGATAAAAGAAGAAGAAGATCTGTGTAAATCTCATGACTTGGATTTGAAACCCCCACTCAAAAATTATTTCCGCCACTTCAAAACGTCCGCCATATTTGTTTCCATACCTGATGCACAGAGTATTTAAACTCTTCACCGAGTTTTCATTTCATTCAGTCTATGTTCTGTGTGCAAAACGGACGTACTTGAAGTGACATAAAGTGTTTTGATATTGTAGCGAGTTAACCGAGGAAAAGAGGTTATTTAAAACAATTTCGTATTTGTGTAATATAATTGGGAATATAATATGGCCAGAAAAACATATACGATAACTGTTATTCTAAAAGCTTTCTTTACTGACTGTAGGGCACAAGCGAAAATATTTATAAGTGAAGATATTCAAACAGTATTAGATTTAGAAAACAAAATAAGTCGAATATTTGGCATTAAAGATTTTCATTTACTTTCTAATGAAAACTTGTTGCCATCATGCGAAGATATACGACTCCTAGATAAAGCAGACATTGTAAGGTAAGAAAATGATTTACTTATAAAAAGTGCAATATGAAATTATTAGATTATTAGGTATAAGTCTGCTGTTTGACTATCAGTGTTGTATTGAGTATTATTTAAATACTATTAATATTTTGTCATTTCTATCAACTGCCATAACATTATATTGTATTTTACCATATTTCTTCTTGAATATGTTATTACTCCTCAAATGCATTGACAGGGCATTTTAAAAATATATTAATATATTGATATTTTGAAAAATTCTACTAAATTTGAGTTATCTGGAGTATAAATGGTATTCTGTATAAATAAGTGTTAACTATCCTTTTGACAGCATAATAATTTGTTTATATTTATATATACTATGTAGTACAGTCAATCTGCATGTCATCCATACCACCATATCTCTTATTTATATGTATGTTAATTTTGGTTTCTTTTGTCATAACTATGTACATCTCTGACCTTTTCACTATAATCTCTACGATGGAAGTTAATAATTTTTGGTCCTCCCTAAAAGTTGGTCTACAATACTCCAGGCGATCCAACTCAAATGTTAGATTAGGATTATTCTTTGTTGTCCGATGATATTCCTTTACTTTCTGTGAATATACCATAAGCACTAATATTGTAGCTCATTGCTGAGATATTAGAAGAAGGCCCTCTTGATTGACAGCATCTTTCAGATTTCATAGGGCATAGTGACTACTATTCAATTTCTTGCACGTTTCTTTCACATAATTGTTGAAAATTACTAAATCTGTTTCTTCTCTAATTCAACATCTCCTCATGTGTTGATAAATTTTGTGTATCGTGTAAATTGTACTTTCAAGTTTTATGCAAGATATTCTTTTTTTTTTTTTAGTGTTCTGCCAAATGATTCTCATACAAACTTATTACTGCCTAAGAGATTTTACTCTACTATTGATGAACCAATAAGGTGTAAAAAGAAAAAAAGGCAATATTTGGATGATGAATGTCCGATAAAGGGAAAAAAATGTAAGAAGGAAAAGAAGGAGGCAACCTTGTTTGATGATGAAAAATTTGATGATTTAACCCAATGTAAAGCCAATAAAAAATTTGAAGATTTTTCAAATAAAAAAAATAAAGAAATTAAGAAATGCAATGACACTGCATATATAAATCAAATTTCACAACCTGGTCAGAGTCTTTCCTCTAGTGCTCCATGTTCTATTGGAAAAATAAAGGATCCTAATCTTCATGTGGAAAAAGACAAAACATGTTCATTAATTGATAAAAAGCTCCAAGAATCTGTAAATGTAGAAGAAGAAAAAATGGGTGGTGAACAGTGTATTAAGGTGAATAGTGAAAAGGAAAACAATTTGTTGTCAGATGAAACCTCTGGCGCAGTTTCACAAATTACTTCCGTTGCTAATAATCACACATTACACAACTCTCCCAGAAAATTTAAAAAACAACAAATAAACAATTGACTTCTTTGCCAAATGATTCTTTTTCAAAGGTGATTGTAGATTCAACTAGTAGCAGTAGTGATAGTGAAATAGAAACACCAATTAGTACAATCAACCAACCTATTTCAAAAACAATACAAAGCAAATTTTTGAGACAGTCAATAAACAAAACTAACAAAAATGTGATAGAAGAATCAAGTGAAATTAATGGTTTTGATAAAGTACCACAAAAAGGATGTTCTTTCTATCAGCTGCCTACAAAAAAAGAAAATTTGTGGAGTACTTCACTGCTACAGAAAACAATAAATCATGTAAACATAGAAAAAGTCCCTCTTACTGTGACAGATACAGATTTATCGAAATTTGTTTTCAATCCATGTGATATAGGAGTAATTCCAGTTCCAAATCATGAAACAACTAACATTATGAATGATTTTTCATCATCAGACTCAAATATGGTAAATTTATCTCAGCATAATTCTATAACTACATTATCCACTCAAAATGCTTCAATGGAAGAAATAAGTGCTTCAGCTTGTGATGAATTATACACAAAATTTAGACCATACTCCAATAATATAACTGACAAAGAAATTGTAGAAGAAAATCATCAATCTTCAAATAAAAGCCTGAAATTCATACCTTCAATATTAAATTTAAAAAATATTCTGAAATCGGAAGAAGTAGCCCCCATTGTGCCTAATAAAGTTAGTGTTGATAATAATGACTCAAAAAACTTTGATGGGAAAATGACCAAAAAACGTTTTGTTATGCATAAATGGAAAAAAAAAATTTTGAATGAACTTGATGCTACCCAAAATTCTCTTCCAAATCAGGATGATACATCGAGCATAGTAAATAATGTGTTAGAAGCTAATGAAAATGAACAAATTAGGAACATGACAAATCAACCGCCGCAAATATCTCCAAAAGTTGTAAAAGTGAATCCAAATAAAATAAGAAAAAATACAACTAATAAATTGGGCATCCACTATTACATGAAGTTATTAAATAAAATTGATTGGGATCTTTCCAAGTCTATTTCAAATGTAAATCCTGATGAAATCCAATCTCAACCGGAAAATACAAAATTAGTTGAACAAGTTCAATCGCCATTATGTGTTGAAAATAAAATGTACTCCTTAGAAAGCATAGACCTTTCTAGGTCTATTTCAAATTTCAATATTGATAACATCCTTTCCCAATATGAAAATGAAAATTTAGTTGGGCAAGTAGAATCACCATTAGATGTTCAGAATAAAATGAGGTACTTGGAAAACATAGATGTTTCTAACTATATTTCAAATCCTGATGAAGTCCAGTCCCAATCTGGAAATGAAGAATTAGTCAGACAAGAAAAAGCCCCATTATGTGTTGAGAATAAAATGAACTCCTTGGAAAACATAGATATGTCTTCTTCAGTGACCTCAACTCTGATTGATTTAACTACAAAAAGAAAACGAAAAAGGAAACATAAAAAGAAAATTAGACCAGATAAACCAGCAACAGTAAATAGTTTTATTTTACACCTTCCAAACAACATACCTTGGTTAAAGGAAACCCGAAGCTTCATATTAGATTCGAAAGTGATGAGAAGGGTGAGTGAATATATGAACTCTTACTTAGTTTCCCTATTTCAACTGAATTTCATTATGTTCTAAAAAACTTAATAAAACATGAAATTGTTTGTTCTAGATTAAATTCAAAATACATAATGTCTTGTAAATTGAAGTGGGATCTTTTCATCATATTACATTTTGGGAACTTTTGTCACTTAAGAATCCACCATAGTAGTAGAATTTTTTTCCTTCCTTGAAATTCTATGTTTGTTTATTGATTATTCTCGTATAACCAGTGTTTTTATTATAATGATTATAATTGAGGGTCGATTAGTGTTTATTAGCATAATATTACATGCAATCTAAGAATCGCTATAAAAAAAAACATGAAAAGATATCAATATTATATATTACCTTATTTCAGATTATCTACATGAAGACGAGGATGAAATTTCTGCCAAATTTGAGAATTCTAGCAAAAACGTTAAAGTACTTCAGGATGTGTGCTTAGATTTGAGTAGAAATGAAGAAAACACTTGCCATGTTGGAAGTATATCTACAGAAAGAGATATTGAAGGAAATAATCCCAATGCATGTATTTTATCCAATGATATTACGGACGCATCGAAACCAACAGAAAAAGAAGTACTTCAGGATGAATGCTTAGATTTGAGTAGAAATGAAAGAAACATTTGCCATGTTGGAAGTATATCTACAGAAAGAGATATTGAAGGAAATAATCCAAATGCATGTTTTTTATCCATTGATATTATGGACACATCAAAACCAATAGAAAAAGAATTTGAAATTGTTTCAGTTTTAAATCATGATATGAGTACGAAATCAGTTGGAGTTAGTCCAATGAATTCAGTAGAATTACATGAGAAAAATGAAGATATAGTTTCAAATGAATGTTTTGAGTCGATTTTAAAGGATTGCAGGGGAAACAAGAAAAATTTAGAATCTGGATTTCAAAAATCTGCACTTGATTACACTAATGGAAATCTAACTTCTTATGAAAACACATATATTGCAAAATCAAGTTCCAGTTCTTCAGAGTCAGGTATTATCTCTCCAGAGGAAGCTCTGGCACAAGCTAAAATTACATTACTCAAATCTCTTGGTATTTTATCACCAGATCAATCATCAACCACGAGAACATACCAAGATATTAATGCTGATATCTCTGTTGATGGTGCTATAAATTTAAGTGCACGTGGTGTAATTAATACCAAAAAAACAGAAACATTCTTGTAATGATATATTATTTTGCTACTTTGTATATATTGAAAAATCAAATGTAAAATTTTAGCGTTTTCCTCTTTAAATAATGTATATATAATATATATTATTTTGCTACTTTGTATATATTGAAAAATCAAATGTAAAATTTTAGTGTTCTCCCCTTTAAATAATGTATATAGGTGTACAAATAAAAAACTACAAGTAAAAATAATATAAAATATTTTAATCATAATTTTAGTAGAAATACCAAATGAAATTTTTTGAGATCTACAGGCTTAAATAGGTAAGTTTAACTCTTCAGAAAATGTCATTATAATTTTTTAATACAACTTTGAATATACTCCCTCTCACTGCCTTTTCTTACAAGAATATAAAATTGCATTTTGTTTAAACCCATTTGTCAATACAAATGACAAATTTTTAGTAGGAGAGCTCTTAGGAGCTCGGTCTTTACCCAGGTGAGACTTTTCCATGAAAAATTATTGATTTATAAATACATCTATGATAGCATTTCTATCGAAAAGTGTTCTTGACTGTTCACCTTCAATAAGTCAATTTAGATAATTATCGATATGATATCCAATAAAAACTGCAATCAAAAGAAAGATAATTCATTTACCAAAACAACAATATAGGCTAGCCAGCAAAAATCCCTGTATTCTTGCCACAGCCTAACTCTTTTACGTAAGTAGAGATAGGCTGTGATTCTTGCCATGCTAAAGATTCAAAATCGAAACGAGTAAATATGTGCGAGAGAGAAAGTAGATTTAAATGAGAGGTAATAATAAATACTTGTCTAAAAATCACTGACAACAGTTTTCGTAAAAGGCGAAACTAGTCGAATAAGGAATTGTTAAGTCAGTGATTTTTAGACAAGTATTTATTATTACCTCTCATTTAAATATTCACAGAGTTGATTCATCGTCCATTGAATTTAGAAAGTAGATTGTCCGAGGTCCGTGTGATAGAACAGCAATATAAAAGCACTGAACAAGGCATGTGATAGCAGCTGCGTACGACCTTCAAAAACTTTAGGGCATAGCATAAATATTCTACCAGGGTTTTTTTGCTGGCACGCCTATACTATTATTTTGGTAATTAAATTATCTTTCTTCTGATAGTCATGATAAACTTATGATTTACACTTAATCGGTGAAGTTATCTAAATAGTCTTAATGGGGGACATTGAAGTGATAAATTGATTGAAAATAATTAAATTAAAAATAGCTATGATCACTTTTTGATATTTGAATATAAGATAAAATTCTAAAACTTGAACTTTTGGTTTACACTTTTATTGACAACATGCATGACGCGTTTTGTCGTTACAAACGACTTCTTCAGATGCTAATAGAATAAGACGAAACGCGTCATGCTATGTCGTCAATAAAGTGTAAATCATAAGTTCAAGTGTTTGAATTTAAGTTTATATTTAATTACAATAGATTTACATAAAGTAGACGCCAACACTATTAAATAGAATACTTTTTGCTAGGCAGGCTATCATAGCCGTGTTTATAAATCAATAACAAAACATAAAAAAGTACTCAGCTGGGTGACCGTCGAGTACCCACATGCTTTTAGACTATTTGTGTCATCAAACCAGTCCGATGATGAAACAAAGATCTTGAAGATGAGCTCACGCTCGAAATATGTTGACAAATTGATATTGTTAAATATAATCGTGAAACATTAAGCCTAGTATTCAATTCAATATTTATTCATGTTTCTCCAAGAGTTAAGCGAGAAATCAATCTCACTAAAGAAACAAAGCTCAGTAGATCACACAATGGTATTTCGAGACTTAATAAATTTGTCGTTATAAAATTTTTGTATCCATAGAATCTCAAAATGAACTTCAAATTCAGTAACTCAAAAAACTGAAATATTGACAAAAAATGGAACAAATGCACGCATGCTTTGAATAGAACCTATATATATATATATATATATATATATATATATATATATATATATATATATATATATATATATATAATATTTCTTTACTGGGTTGAGGTCAATTTTAACATTTCTTCTAGATTTACTTCACAGGACTTTATTACGCGTTTCGGTTCTAAAAACCATTTTCAAATAATATTGTCCAAAATTGTCAACAATCTTTCTATGTATATAACAAAAAACATTGAGGACATTAGTTTTCACAAACAATTTTGGGAGAATCACTTTCCTTCAATCATGCACATTGGTATTACCTGTCTTAATTAAGGCAGGTAATTTATAAGACTTAATGTCTTAACCTGTCTTAATTAAGACAGGTTTTATATAACTGTAAATGTTACACTAAGATTATAACTACTGAAGAAGAGAGCAAACGCCCTCGAAACGTAATATAAATATATGTGAATACACGATTTTTATATAAACTAAACCTGATACAACCAATCATACCAAATCCTAATAAAGTAATAAATCAGGTAATCAATCGATTTCGTAATATATATATATATATATATATATATATATATATATATATATATATATATATATATATATATAGACTTATACTTATAGACCTATACTTATTATATAGACTTGCTCATTGTAAACAGTTTTTTGTTACTTATAGAATTTTAACTGTACCTTGTTTATATATTTATCAATCACTTCAGGAAATTCACAATAGAGTTAATTATTTACCGGTTTATTCGGATACACATAACTATGGCACCAGATCATGCTCTTTGCTAAGAACCCCTCGATACAGGTTGGCTAGGTCACTGAATAATTCTCTAAATCTGAAATTATATAACAAGCTACCTCACAGTGTAAAATTATTAAATTATACCAGATTTTGTAAAAGTATTAAGGCATTTTTGGCAGATATGGCCTTTTACACTGTGGATGAGTTTCTGGGTGTGGAGCCTGATCTGTTGGAATATTATACTCGGATCTGTTGACTTGTGTTATGTTTATATATCTTATTATTTCTATCTGGAACATATTTGTAAGATTGTTCATTTACACTGTGTGTTGTGTGGATGTATTTTTGACAAGCCACAAAATTGTCATTTTAAATGTACTTTTAATGTTGGTGAATAAATCTATCTATCTATCTATCTATATATATATAACTGAATAAAAAGGTGGGTACTCGGCAAAGGTAAGCCTGGATGATTAAAGACAACACTTGTCGATTTACATCAATATTCCGGTCCTATATTGGGTCCATCTTCAGGGTGCTAAAACATTACAGCGGAATATAACTCAGGCATTTTTATTATAATTAACAATTCAATTGTTGTTAAGTACTTACATATCAACTAATTGTACATAATATATCTTTGAGGACGAACAATGAGCATTATATTCACAAGTGAAGTTAAACGGAATGTCAACAAAGCCGGTAACTAATCACAGAAACTCGACACCGCGACCAGGAGACAGGACCAGAGAGTAGGCTTCTAGACTTAGGTAGGCAGAACATGACTCGTATCGAGTTTTCATCAAGTTTGTGCGGTCGTCCAGTGTAAGGAGGTAACTATAAATGTCACTTAGGCCGTTGATGTCTGTTTTATTAATACTAGTTTTGTATTTGTTGATGAAACACATTTCTAAAAAGGCTCTCTTCTCCAGATTAGTTTGTGATGCCAATATTCGGGCATTACCATAATCAAAAATGTGGGCATTGTTCGAAGCATGTAAGGCAAGTTATTATTACATAAAAGGCAATTTTTATTCAGTTCTTTAGAATCCACGGCAATACTCCTTATATATATATGTTATATATATATATATATATATATATATATATATATATATATATATATATATATATATATATATATACATATATGTATATAAAACATGTGTTTACAACACAATGCAGAATAAAAATATATTAGCTATGACAGGGGTTCCCAATCTTTTTAAACCCGCGGCACTAGAACCTTTATATTTGTCACGACGCCCTTCTCTAACCATTCGAAATAGTGAAATTAGTAGTTCAGTTGAAGTAATTAGAATTTAGAAAATATGAAATTGAGTTTTTTATTATATTAAATAGTATTGGTATTTACTTTGTGTAAATCCAATATAATAACTATAAAAAAGTTGAAACACTTGAATTTGATGCACACTTTTTGTTTCGTGACGTGTTTCGTCGGGGTAGGTACCAACTTAAGAAGTTGTTAACACGAGTGACGTGTCACGTTATCTATAATATAAAAATGAATCGCAAAATGTGTTGGTAAGCGCATAACGAATGCCAATTCTTTTTAAAAAATGTTGGCTGAAGTCGAAGGATGGTTTTTACGGCGAGAAAAATTTGAATAATTGCCGGGAAAGCCCTAAAAACAGCCCATTTCTTTTTCCATACAAACGTTTTCTAACTAAAATGAAGAGTCAACGGCTGGACCGATTTCACTCTTTTTTTTTTGTTATTGTCATGGAAAAGATTTAAAAAATTGCGTATAAAATTAAAAAATTTAAGAATGCTTAGTTAATAATATAAGTAAGAAATAATTATTAATTATAAAAAAAACTAAATATCTTATCACACATTTCCGTTAGTTCAGAGCTAATATTAAAACTTCAATTCAATATAACGACTAATATTGAAACTTCAATTCAATATAAAATTTTGGTAAGTTTAAATAGACTAACATTCACGTTATTAACATAGCACGTGGTATATTTGATTATGAAGAAGAATACATACTTTTCGTTAATTTACAGTTGAAATTTCGATTTTAAAAATTATGTTTGCTATTAGATTTACAACTTAAGTCGCAGAACTCGCAATGCAGCAAGTCATATATATACAAAAGAGCAAGTCAAACTGACGAGCAACGCGAATCTCGGAATGAAGTTGAACGGAATCGATGGAATGAAAACTAACAATATGAAAAGGCTGCGTTTAACTCCTATCGAACTGCATTCAATTATAACATTCAAATAGATTACAGGTCACACCAAATGGTTGCTATTGGACCAATGAGCATTGTGTGTCAATATTGCAAGGCAAAATTTAATTGTTATTGATAAGAAAATACTAATGCTAATACTAATGATGAGACAAAGTTGATGAAAAATTGCGCGAAGAGTTAATTCAAATACACACTATTGGTGCAGCCACCAGAGCCACTATATTCCGGGATGGACTATATTCTGAACATTTTATGACTTATATCTAGAAAACATCCCATATAATTAATGATCAGATTATGTGGGACAAGTAATTGATACAAAATTAGGAACGTGCCGTTCAACTATAGAACGGACAAGTTAATCACTTTCAATACATCGATAGGAATTTTTTGATAATTCAACTGATTTAAAATAACAGAAAGTACTGCAGTCTTTTCGTAAGTAAGACCCTGGTTCCATACGGGATAAATATACAAAAAAACAAGATAGTGGAGCACAAATAGTAAAACATATCTTTCCGGCTTCTTGAAAAATAATAAAATTCAGATTCAGAATTCAGATAAAAATAAATGGGAGTACAATGTTCGCCGGGTCAACTAGTATAAAAAAAATGTAAATCAAAGTCAAATGTTTGAATTATACTGTAGGTAGTTACTTTTTATTATATTTTCAATAATTCAGAATTTTAAAAGAATACAACAAAAATAAAACTGTCTCCAGTGAAATCAATGTGTTGGATTAACTTAGTGATCTCCACACAGCTTTTCAACGAGGAGAATAAGGATTTATTGCTCAACATTGATTATTGTGCGATATGTGTTCATGATTATATGCACAATTGAAAATCCAGCTTCTCACAAATATGATTTTGCAAATGGAATGACCATTTCTAAAGATTTAGAAGTTGAATTTAAAATTTTTTTTAGACCTTTACCAAAACTCCATAAAATCGGACTGCTGAATCTAGTTTCAAGCTACTGTCACAAGAAAATTCGATGACTCTATTCCTTTTGTGATGTGAAACCTTGCGGAGCTTGTACGTGGAGAAGATCTTGCATCCAGTCATATTTTTCGACAACAAAATCTGCACAGTATTTCTAAAATAATTCAATGAGTTTCCGAAGCTGCTCTATGAAGAAGGCCATCAAGCATCAAGTCTTGTGAAACAACCAGTTCATTAGATATCACATATTTATACATTTACGGGAAGCACTCATGACCGACACCTCCATAATTTTTTTTATCTAAATATATAGCACAATTATGCTACTTTCAACAAAATGTTTCGATATATGTAATAAAAAACACTTTTCATTTAATATATCGTATTATAAGTATTTATTTATTTATTATAAATTTTGTGAAGCCTATTTTTTTATAATAATATTTTTTATTTAATACTAGCTGACCCGGCAAACTTTGTTCCGCCTTAGAGGCAAAAAATGAAAAGACTTGATTTTATCAAAGTCAATTTTTTAATTGGATAATTAATGTAAATTAAAAAAGCAACTATTTTAATGCTTATATATTGGCCATTTATTTTACAGAATGAGCAGAAACCATTGCAACGCCATTACAGCTTCTCTATTATGGGTCTAGCTTGGATGTAGCCAGATTTCCTAGTTCATGGCTTGTAAGTAGAGTTATTAGGCTGTGGTTGCAATCATGCTTTAGTGCGACTTAGTGATTAATGGGAATGCTTGAGAAGCATTGATTGGCAAGAAATTGTTTGACTACTGAATAAACTGAATAAAACTTGTACTGAATATATGAAACGATATAATCAGCACGAATCGATAGCAGAGTGAGTGCAGTCAAAGTATATATCACAAAAGAGTAATTTAGGAATAAAGCTCAAAAGGTCTCATATACTTTTTTTAAATTATAACAGTTTGAAATTATATAATTTGTGGTTATTGTTGAAGAATTTATATTGCTGACCTATTACTTGAACTTTAAAATCGTAACAACATAAAAACTATCAAAAGCACGATATAAATTTTGGAATTGGCTATAAAACAATAATACTAAGTCCAAAAATAAATAATTCGTCTGGCTAATAATATATTAAAAACTCACGAATGCTGTGTTTTGGTTGTTCAACAGGATTTCCGTATTATCTGGAAATTTGTATGAAATATTTAAAATTTATAGATTATTTAATCATAATTCAGTTCCTAAATGTCGCGAAGGAATAAAATCTGAAATATACACCTAATTCGCTTTAATCACTCTACGTTATGACATCTATTATTAAAGTCCAAGCCCTGTCTGGGGTTATGGACGAGTCGCCCCCTTGCTATCTTTTACAAGTGGACGACGTAAGGATATTATTAGACTGTGGTTGGGATGAGAAATTTGATCCTGATTTTATGAGAGAACTGAAAAGGTTTGTTAACAACGAAAATTTATTTTTATTATTAAAAAAGTTGTATACTTCTGTAATATTTTAGAGTTGTACACACAATTGATGCAGTATTAATATCCTATCCTGATGTGATACACTTAGGAGCCCTTCCATATGCTGTTGGAAAATTAGGATTGAATTGTCCCATTTATGCTACTATTCCTGTTTATAAAATGGGACAAATGTTTATGTACGATCTGTGTCAGTCCCATTACAATATGGAAGATTTTGATAAAATAACATTAGATGATGTGGACTCTACATTTGAGAAAATGATACAATTAAAGTATAATCAAACTGTTCCTTTAAAGGGTAAATGTTTGATGTTATTTAATTTGAGGATATGAATAAAAATGTTAATAGTTATTTTGTTGGGATATGAGAATTCAGGATTAAAATTTTACTATCTAAGAACATTCATGAATCACTTGAATGGCATATTAGTATTTATTATTCAATAATTATTGATATTAGTTAACTTCATAATTATTACTTCATAAATGATTATCATTGTTCTAATAGAGGAGGTTAAAAACCTATGTAGTTCTGTTGGACCTATCATTTAACGCCATTCCGAACCTCCCAATATTACGGGGTAATTGAACCTGCCAGCACCAGTGAGTCAAGAGTGTGTAGGTTCACTATACCGCTCTGCGACTGCTTCTATTAGACTTGAATTAGAGTAACTCTTAAAATTACTTGCTTACAAATATATATATATGTATTTATGGTATTCTGACATATCTTGTTGAAAAAATTGTTTATTTTAGGAAAGGGCTATGGGTTGACTATTACTCCTCTACCAGCAGGGCATATGATAGGAGGAACAATATGGAAGATAATGAAATCAGGAGAAGAGGATATTATTTATGCAAATGACTTTAATCATAAAAAAGAGAGACACCTTAATGGTTGTGAGTTAGAGAAATTACAGAGGCCTTCATTACTTATAATTGATGCTTTCAATGCAACATATCAGCAGGCTAGAAGAAGAGCAAGGGATGAAAAATTAATGAGTAAGTACTAATAAACAAGTGAACATTGCAGTTAAGTATACACTGGACTAGTTATTCTATTGAAATATTAGTCATAACATGTTTTTGATTTGTTAATGTTTTGATTAACAATTTGATTTTTTTCATAATTTTGTATTTCTATATACAGTTAAGATATAACTTAATTCCAGTAAGTAAAAATATTACTATCTTTTACTGTATATCTTTATTCATTTGTTGTGACTATGTTGAAATTTATATTGTTAGGTAGAAAGCAGTTATTCATTCACAATTCCAATTTCCTGCCTTGTTTACAAGTTTTTGGGTAATTTTTTGTTTCTTCATAAATTAAGGTAGATGTAAAAAACTCTAGCGGTAAGATGTTAAAACTAATCTACATTTAATAGTGTTAACTGAGTATCAGTTTTACAAAGTTCTTTCTATTACAACACATTAATTAATATAAATTCTAATTAGTCATTTGAGATCTCTGAATAAAAAATACAATCATATTTATTCTCAAAACAATGGATCAATTGTGGACCTTGTGGCCATTCTAAATAAATTTTGAATGTAATCAAATATATCTTGAATCAACTGAAGCATTTCAAATTGTTTTATGTTTGTTATCGTATTCATCAGTTGGTATATTTTAGCTAATATTTTACAAACTTTGAGAAACAATGGTAATGTTCTTATTGCTGTTGATACTGCTGGTCGAGTACTAGAATTGGCACATATGTTAGATCAGTTATGGAGAAATAAGGAGTCTGGACTATTAGTTTATTCATTAGCACTGCTGAATAATGTCAGTTATAATGTAGTTGAATTTGCAAAATCTCAAATTGAATGGATGAGTGACAAACTTATGAGAAGTTTTGAAGGAGCAAGAAACAACCCGTTTCAGTTCAAACATCTGCAGTTGTGCCACAGTTTGCATGAACTATCCAAGGTGCCTAATCCAAAAGTAGTTTTGGCAAGTTCACCAGATATGGAGAGCGGGTTTTCTAGAGAATTATTTTTACAATGGTGTTCAAACCCCAACAATAGTGTTATTATAACAACCAGGTAAGAAAATATGATTGTTATCCAACATTATTCATATAAACTTGCACATAAAATTATAATATTAAGATTGAAAGACCATTTTTAAAATTGCTTCAAATATATGTTTGAATCAAATTCAAAAAATTCAAAAATATTGCAGTATATATATATATAAAAATATATATTTTATATATATATATATATATATATATATATATTATATATATATATATATATTATATATTTATTTATAAATATATCATCATCAACCAGTGTCCATCTACTGCAGAATGAAGTATTGCCCCTGTCTTTGCCAAGATTCCCTATCGGCAGTCTCTCTCTTCCACTCAACGCCCAGCCAGTCCACAAGTTCCTTATCCCATCGATCGTGAGGGCGCTTTCTTGGTCTTACCCTATCTCACCCTGTCTCTAGACTCCCAATCACCAACCATAGCTGACCAATGCTCATCTCTTGTTCGGGCTAGATGACCTGCCCATTTCCACTTTGACCTTTTTACACACACCACGACATCCTTCACCTTTGTTTGACCTCTTATCCAATTGCTGCGTATTCTATCTCGTATTGTAAGGCACATCATGTATCTTTCCATACTCCGGTGGGTTGTTTGAAGCTTCTGGATGTGAGCAGATATCAGGGTCCAAATTTCGCTGGCGTAGGTCATCACTAGTGATAAACATTGTTCAAACACTTTGCTCTTTAAGGATAGTGGCATATTTGATTTGAAGATGTTTTTCAGTTGGCCAACTGTACCCCAAGCTGTTCTGGATCTTTGCATGATCTCTGGTGTAATATCCCCGTCTCCCGTGACATTCTGTCCCAGATATGTGTGTGAGACTCTTCTATTTCTAATGGGGATCCGTCCACTTCCATTTGCTCTCTGCGGCAGAAAGGATTCAGCATCATTTTTGTTTTTGCGGTGGTTATTTCCAGACCTATCTCCTTGCTCGCGATGTTCAGTTCATTGATGCGCTCTTGAAGATCGGTAGCATCGTGGGAGAACAGGACTATATCGAGGTGGTTTCAGCTAGAGTTCTAAGCAGGTCAAATGCCTTCTTATAATCAATAAATGCCATATAGAGGAATTTCATATTCATTGCATCTTGATATCACTTCGCGGATGGTAAAAATGTGATCCATTGTACTGTATGACTTCATGAAGCCTGCCTCTTCTATTGGCTGATATGAGTCCAGTTGTCCTGATAAGCAGTTAGTAATTATCTTCATTAAGATCTTTTATACTGTGGGGAGTAAACTTATCGGTCTGTAGTTCCTCAGGTCCTCAGCATCCCCTTTCTTAAAGAGCAAAATCATGGACGCGTTGTTCCACGAGGTGGAAATGTTTTGTTTTTCAAACGGTCACTGAAGAGCCTCGATAGAATGCAGTGAAGTCCTGTGCCCCCTGACTTGATAACGTCCACTGTGAGATCGTCGTCACCTGAAGAGGTGCCAGGTTTCAAGGATTCAATTGCAAAATATATCAAAAAATATATATATATATATATATATATATATATATATATATATATATATATATATATATATATATATATATTTTTAATTTTTTTTGTATAAACATTTTGTTGTATCACCTGTTTTTAATATACATATTACAATTTTTTTTTAAATTACAAATCTCACTGAATATTCTATTAGTCTTCCAATTTTTGTATTTCTATTTATTATTTTATTTATATTAATATTCTTTATTATAACCTTTTAAATCATTCTGAAAATTCTGTGGTTTATTTTCTGGATTTGTTGGTAATGTCCATTGATAGACATTATTATTATTATTATTTGGATTACAGATTGGTATTTTTTAATATTCTGGTTTTTAATTTCTTCAGAACTTCTCCTCATACCTTAGCTAGAGATCTCATTGAAAATGGAGGTAATGGGAGGACAATTGATTTAGAAATAAAGAGAAGAGTTAAATTAGAAGGCACTGAATTGGAAGATTTCTTAAAAACTCAAAGGGTGAAAAATGAGAAAGATCCTACTAAAGAGTAAGTTGTTTTGAAGCTGTTCATGGAGAAATTTAAGAATATTTATTTTCAGTGATTCTGAGTCAGATTCTGAGGATGATATAGAAATGAGTGTAATAACGAAAGGGCGCCACGACATAGTTATCAAACAAGAAGGAAAAATGTCTAGTGGATTCTTCAAAGTAACAAAAAAACAATATCCAATGTATCCATTCCATGAGGAAAAAATAAAATGTGACGATTATGGGAGATAATTAAACCAGAAGATTATATGTTGGCTGATATAAATCCTGAAGGAGAAGATAACAAGGAAAATGTTATTATAAAAAAAGAAGAGGATGTCATAAGTAAGTATTTTCTTTAACTATTCCAAAATAGACCACATATAAGTTATGCAAATCCATAAATAATTATAATGTATTAACAATAAGTAATGATTCAGGTTTCAGTTCAGATTTACTTATATATATATATATATATATATATATATATATATATATATATATATATATATATATATATATATATATATATATATATATATATATATATATATATATATATATATATATATATATAACAGAAATTCACTACATTGTAGTTTCACTGTATATTGTAGTGAATTTCTGACATGTTTTGAGAAATGACAACGAGCGATTCTACAACTGCAACCTAGATGGCGCATTACTTCATCAAATTAGATGAAATTGTTCCAAAAAAACTAGACTTGTAAAATGTAGTATCTTAATTGATAAGGACATGTGAAACTTTCAATGTAGATGTATTCATGTGCTTTTCATTGATTCCAAGATTTGGGATGTAAATTATTATATGCATTATATAGGCATACGACAACATTGATCCCTAGAAGGACAATGGGGACATCACATTGTTCATATTTCACATAGCCAGCTCTGCTATAATATTTTTTAGAATAATTTGTCAAAAATTATCGAAAAAAGTTATAGTGTACTTTGATATCGAATTTTATATATATATATATATATATATATATATATATATATATATATATATATATATATATATATATATATATATATATATATATATATATATATATATATCAAATATATATATATATATTTAAGAAAATGAACACTAGAACATTCATTCGAAAAATTCAAATGAATCAAGAGAATGTTATAGTAGAGCTAGATATGTGAACGTGTACGATGTGATGTCTGCATTATCCTTCAAGGGATAAATGTTAGAGAAATATTGAAATCGATGCCACACCTGATGGAAGTGCGAGACATATATGTTTCGTTCTGCAAGGAACTCGTCAGTCGCACCACGTCCATCGAAGTGAGGCAACGATTTCAACCTCCAAGCATCTTCTTATGACTCCAAGTGGAAGACCGTAGAGTTATGAATACTCCACAATTCCATCTATGGGAATCAGTAGAAAACACCTCTCAGATTATAGACACACCAAGCATCGAAATTTCACATATCTTCTATAATTGTAGGTATAGAATATATATATATATATATATATATATATATATATATATATATATATATATATATATATATATATAATTGTAGTTGAAACGCCGGAGATTCCATCAAAATGCATCGAATTAAGTCGAACTGTCCAAGTCAACTGCCAAGTACAATACATTGACTTTGAAGGAAGATCAGATGGTGAATCGTTGCTCACAATTTTACCTCAACTTAGACCGCAAAGGGTGATTATAGTTCGAGGAACTGAAGAAAGTACAAATGCAATGAAAAATCATTGTCAGAAAAATTTAGATTCGAGGGTGTTTGCCAGTAAAGGGCGAAACTGTCGATTGTACCAGTGAAACCCACATTTATCAGGTATTTATGGCATTGGCATTTTCTCCATAGTTCAATTTTATGTTTTTTTCAAACGATATTCATTTAACATTTTACATTCTAACAGGTTCGATTGACGGATGCACTTGTTTCTCAATTGAATTTTCAAAAAGCCTCTAAGGAGACTGAGGTTGCTTGGATTGATGCACAAATAGTTGTAAGAGAAGGTCAATCAGATGCAAGACGTATGAATGTTGACAATGAACCAATGGAGAGTAAGTTATTTCAGTACAGGTTTTTTGAAATTTTTTTTATTACGGTGCTCTTTTTGGTTATGTTATATTTATTATTCATAAATCTACAAGTTCTCATTATTCTCTCAAAAATTCGATGAAAATGATTATAGAGAAAAATTATGATTAGGAATTCAGGAAGATGGAGGTACTCAACGGTGAACTACTAAATAAATAAAATTCAGAGTCAATTCTGAATTGAAGTATGAAAATTTGAGACTGACAGAGAAACTTTTACAAGAACAAACAAAAAAATATTTTAATGGTCGAATATCTTGAGACAGAAAAAGTTACCAAATAATATAACTCAACTTCAAGAACTCACTGTTTTACGAAAAAGCAGGAATTACAGAGTACTAATATTAACTGTGTTGTGACTGGAGAGCCGGGTGACATACTGTTTAAAATGGATGTACAATGTTCTATTATGAGAAATTAATTAATTAATTTAGGGGAAACTGAACTAAAACAAAAGATTGAATAACTGACTGAGAAGCGTAGAAATATGCTCACGTCTTTGAAGTGTTATCATCTGAAAACTTGCTTTATCAAAAAGACCTGTCAATAAGAACACAAATTGGAGTCAGGAAACAAAAGATGTAGTTGATGAGTTAAGGCTCTTGTCACAAATTTCAGGATCTATACACCAGACTCTACAAAGGAATAAGTAATAGAAAAATGTAATATTACTTAAATGTAATAGAAAAAAGGTAGTATTTTCAACCTTGTTTTCGAGGTACAGGCTATCAGTATTCTCATAGAAAGGACAATATTTCAGCTTTGGAGAAGAACCAAAATGTAGAAAACGTTAAAATTCATGATAGAAAAGATAAACACAATCAAATAAAGTCTAAAGTTGACATAATATCCCAGAGTGCTGAATCGCCAAATATTTTCAAAGAGTCATATGCTCAGGTGACCAATTCAGAATCTAAAGAAAAAGCCAACAAACTAACCACAGTCTGTTGTGAAAATTCTAAGCCATGTATCCACAATGTCAGTTCTTACATTGTGCCAGCGAAATATCGCGAAGTGCATTAAGTAAGAAGAAATTATTGAATGAATTATTGAATGGGGATTATGTCCAAACTAACATTTCCAAGTAGCCATATATAGCGTAAAAAGTATTCTGCCCAATTGAACGATGTTCACCTTTCAATACACCCACGCTCTTGCGAGCTGAATATTGGAGGACTGTGAATAGAAAAAACCGAAAAGTTTGCTTGGCACTGGAAGAGGAAGTAATATTCTTAGAAAAGGTGTGGAACATCTTTGCCACCAACGTATTTGTAAACTGTCACCTAATCTCACTGCAGAAAATATCCATCATCTTAACAGGATTAATATAGTTGACGTAAGATGTGTTAAACTCTTATCAAAAAGGCTTGCTGAATACAGTTCTTTTCGAGTCAATGCACTTCTTGGCGATATGAAAAAATTAGGCATGAAAATTAGTCATTTTTTATTCAGGCTGCATCAGGCGCATCCTTCTGGGGAATAGCTCATAGTATTGATGTCTGCCTACATGAGGATAAATGCCCATGTTTAATTGATGAACTTAAGCGGCTGAAAACAGGCTACTAAAGAGATTTCTCTGCATCTATGGTGTCGAATGGTTGTGAAACATCAACAACATTGAGACTCTTGCAACTAAATGTTTAATGCATTTGAAATATGTATGGCAGGTTTGAGGTTTTGCTGGACATTGAGTCTTTTGACGTTCTGAATATTATGGGATATAGGTGTAATGAAGACTAAATTTAAATGACTGTGTTGCCTGGTTATATCCGGGCTGACTAATACTGCCGCCCCCACAGAGTACACGGTGGAGTTGATGGCGAAAACAGGTTTAAACTTCAATAAAACAGATCTTTCTGTGCGGGACATCGAGATGCACTATGGGGCGTGTACTGTTGCACTTACATTTAAGTTGGGGAACTCCACAGGGTTCAGTCCTTAGACCGCTCCTCATGGTTCAGTCCATGGACCGCTCCCCTTTTCATTATTTATCAATGATTTACATGAACACGTTAAATCTGAAAGAATTATAAAGTTTTGCTAATAATACCTGGTTTTCTAAATCACTCAGTCTATATTGAGTGGTGCAGGAGAAATTCCTCAATATTAAAATTTGATAACACCGAGTGTATTTTTTTCGTCTGCTGCTACCTTACCAGGTATGGTGATTTAATGGCGTTACCTAGTTATAGATCCTTTAGACTTGAGTCCTCACCTGTTTATTAGGGTATGAAACTGTATAACCACCACTTGAGGTTAAATCTTTTACATGTATTGTGTTCTAATATAAAATAAAAAACAACTGCTGCGCGACCCTACCATGTCGTTTATTATGAAAATAATTTTTTATAATTTGTTATTATATTTTGTAGTTTCATATTTTTATTGCGAGTTGTCCCATATTTATTGTCAAAAAGAATCAAATAAAGATTATTATTGTTATTATTTATATTTTGATACATTTTTTAATAATGTATCACTTGTTTCATGAACTTAACTTTTTACTTCGTTTTAAATTTCAGTCGATGAAGAATCTAAAGTTCTGACTTTAGAGCCAACCAGTTCGAGCGACTACCATGATACAGTGTTTATAAATGAATTGAAACTTTCGGAATTCAAACAAGTTTTAGCACGTTGTAATATTACCTCGGAATTCTCTGGTGGTGTTCTGTGGTGTTGTAATGGCACAATAGCTGTAAGGAGGGTAAGGATTTTTTAACATTTTTTTTTAATAATAATAATAACCTTTATTAGCAACATATTGCTATACAATAAAATTTACATAAAAATTACAATATATCATTAGTTTATATGCCACCTTCAATATAAATATTCTATATGTATACAAATCTATGAAGCTTTCATATCATCAATATATTTTGTAACTAAAGTTCTCTTAAATTTATTTACACTTTGCATTTTAAATGTCGACGGTAGCTTGTTGTATGCTAGCGTTGCCTTGAAAAAAATTGAATTCTGTCCTGATCTTGTTTTTTTGTGGTCAAGCATGAAGTTTTCTCTATTCCTTGTATTATGTTCATGGACTTCACTGAATTTAGTAAGCCTGTTTCTAAGATAATTAGGTGTTAATCCTAAGCTAATCTTATGAACAAAGTGCAAAGCATTTATTTCAAGCATATCTTTTACTTCTATCCATTCTAATGCATGTAACATTGTTCTTACACTTGTCTCTCTTTTACAGTTCATTTAAAGTGATTATATATATATATATATATATATATATATATATATCTTTTATGAATTATGAATAATATGCAGACAAATGTGATAAATCGAAGTGTAAAAACCTCATGGATTTTTAAAACTTTGAATTTTATATTTCATCAGATGGAGCAATTATTCTCCTCAATCTCGATCAATATCCATACAATTTTATCAACTAAAATAAAAGTTTTTGGGATATTAGGTATCTACCAACATGTACATATATAGAAATATTAATTCTATGTAAACAATTCAACTATTCAGACTAGGTCTGTATAATTATGTTTTTTAACAAAACAAATGCTGAAATTTAAATTCAAAAACTCACTCATTAATGTGAAATGCAATTAAATACTGTTTTAAAATTGTTTAGCTTTTGAAAATTGAGGAAACAGTTGTCTAGTAATTAATATAGTTTGTGTGAAACAAAGACAAGTGTTTTTTTTAAATATATTAAACAATAATAATTCAAATTGAACTCTTGGCTTAATGTTTCACGAATGTATTGGAAAGTAATACAATAAAATTATAACATTGAGTCAACATGTTTCAAGCAGTCAGCTCATTTCCAACACTGTTATGATTGATTATGTCAGTCTTGATTATGAACTGACTGCTTGAAACAATTTGATTCAACGTTATAATTTTATTGTATTATTTTTCAATAAATTCGTGAAATATTAGGCCAAGAGTTTAATTTAAACTATAATTTAATCATGTATGACCAAGAGATAATCGACAATTCAATCTCAGTTGAATTAAACAATGTTTCACCAAGAGATCAGTGAACATTCAATCAAATTTATGGATTCATTTAATATATTATTGTAATTATACATCAATATGTGAGGCGAAGAACTCTGAGATTTAGCAGTTGCAGATGGCGAACAAGAAACACACCTGTAAAGGTTGCTCGGAAATCATCAAGAGGAGCGAATATTCTATCAAATGTTTTGGTGCCTGTGATAGGTGGTATCATAGAAAATGCTCACAGTTAACTAATCAAGAATTCACTGATTTTGAAAGGGGCTTAACTAAAGAAAAGTGGATATGTGGAACCTGCTGTACTCATGAATTACACACCGGTGAAGAGGACGGAAATGAAGCTATAAAAATAAAGTGTGGAAAGGGATCCAAAAGAGATGATCCTGATCTAGGTTCCATCATGTCTATACTCAAACAAATGAATTTGAAACTTGAAAAAATCGAAGAATCTATGAATTTTAATGGAGAAATACTTTCGGAATTACAAAATTCTATAAAAGGAATCAAAATAGAAAACAGAGAACTTAGACGGGATAACGAAAGCTTGAAAGTTAGAATATCTGAACTCGAAAAAGAAATGAGTAACATAAAGAACAATGCAAATAAGGAAGAACTTCAAGAAAAAAGAAATAACCTTATGATTATTGGACTGGAAAATAATAATATTCAAGAGTCTACTAAAGAAGTTATTAAGATTTGCGAAACACTGGGTACTCCCATACAGGAAGACGATTTTGTTTGCAAGATTATATCGAGTAAAAATGGTAAAAAGCAACTACAGGTTAAATTCAAAGAAGTGAATACAAGAGACAAACTAATACAGAAGCGAAAAGAAATAAAACTTACTCTACAAGACTGCAGTATAGGAGACAAAGTAGGGAACATCTATGTCAATGAGGATCTACCGCTACATGTGAGAAAATTATACCACCAATCTAGAGAATTGAAGAAATATGGTTTTAAATTCGTCTGGTGTAAGAATGGGAATATTTTTGCTAGGAAGACCAACAATGCTGAAGCAAAGAGAATTTTTTCAGAAAGTCAGATAAAACAAATGATATTAGAAACCAAACAGTAGTTTAAGTAAGTCTTGCATTGTTATATATTATTGCTATTTTATATATTATACTATTTTATGGATCAGTTTATTAGAGATTAGGATTATGAGCCGCTCCGGACAACAGAAATGGACACTGCATCACAGTATGGAAAAGTTGTCCAAAAGAGTTCAGAAAGTTTCAAGTTGTTCCATCACAATATTAGAAGCATAAGTAAAAATTTTGATGCCTTGGAAGTCTTGTTGGAGATACTAAACAATCCATTTGACTGTATAGTACTCACAGAAACTAGAAATGATACGGATCTAAAATTATTTTACAAAGACGGATATGATATATTGCAGGGTTCCCAATCTTTTTCAATCTGCGGCGCAGTTACAAGTTTAGAATTTTGTAACGGCGCCCTGCCCTAGCTAAGTTGTTAGGTTAGGTTACTTAGAGGGAGATAGGAAAAAATTAAAACATCCACAAAATGAATAAAAGTTTATTTATTATAAAATAATTGAAACAGAAAACAAAAAAATAAGTTTTTCTTCTTAAAAACAAAAATAAAATACGGTATTTTACTCAGTCAAATCAATGTGACGGGTGAGCTTGGTGATCTCCACACAGTTTTTCAAAGCGGGGAATAAGACTTGACACTGCTACTCTCATTTGCTGTAAAAAAAATGCCAATTTCTTCGTGTAATTCAAATACACGAAATAAGACATTTCCACGTGAAAGCCATCGTGAATTGCAGTAATACAGCAGTGCCGTATGTTCAGCCCCCATATCAATGCATAGTTTTTTTAAAAAGTCTGGCCTTTAGAGGCCTATTTTTATGTAGTTTACTGCACCAATTATACATTCCAGTAATTGATTCAGAGCTCATCGATTTTGATGAAAGAGCTTCCCTATGGATAATGCAATGGCTCCACATAGCATTCGGTGCTTTATTACGAATAAGCGCTTGTAATCCCCCATACCTGTCAGACATGGATCGAGCACCATCAGTACATACACCGATACACGTTTTCCAATCCAAACCATTTTCTGCAATAAACTTATCAACAATTTCAAACAGGTCTTGGGCCTTCGCACTTTCGGTAATACTTTTGCAGAATAAAAGGTCTTCGACAATAATATTGTCAGTCAGAAAGCGTACATAGCAAATAAGATGTGCATCATTATTACTGTCAGTAGCCTCATCAAGTTGCAAACCAAAATCTTTGCTTTTCATTTTTTCTATTAATTGGTGATTGACATACTCAGCTATGTCATGGATTCTTCGACTGATCGTATTATTAGATAAGGGTACCTTGGTAATTAATTTTCCAGCCGATTCTCCCACCATAATATTCACCATGTCGAGAGCAGCCGGTAGAATAAGCTCTTCTGCAATAGTATGAGGTTTTTTGCATTTTGCCACACTGTATGCCACCTTGTATGATGCTAAAAGTGCGTTGTTAGGTACTGAAGCTTGCCGAGTGAATACATTTTTCGTTTTATTTAAATTTTGTAATTTCCGGTGAAAAAAATCACGCGATTTTACAGCCATAGTTGGATGAATTGTCTCGAGATGTCGCTTTAACTTACTTGGAAGCATACTTTCGGATGACAGTATTTTCAAACAAAGCACGCACTGCGGCTTTTCTTCATTGTTTACTTCTATTGAAGTAAAACCAAAGTCCAAATAGCTATCATCGTATTTACGATATTTCCGCTTCTCTGTTTCCCCGCCGCCACTAGTAGAAGCTTTATCACTATCATTTGAATTTCCGACTTGTTTATTTAACAGAAATTTGTCCATTTTGCATGAAGATAAATCAAAACAAAACACGATGACACGTGCGGTGCGGCACGCGACTCGCTGCGCATTGCGATCGCGAGCAAGCGAGCGCGGGTGGGAAAGACGTGGGAGGGGTAGGGTATCAACGCCTGAGCGACGGCCACGCGACGCGCGCGACGATGGTAGGTACCTACCGTCGTTGTAAATTTAAAATCACGGTCGAAAAAGAGTGACACGACGCTATATTATTTACGGATGCGAGTACTCAAATAGTTACCCGCGAATATTTGTGGTTTCGGATAATGATAGAACTCACGGCGCCCCTCCTTATTTTCTACGGCGCACCAGGGAGCCGCAGCGCACACTTTGGGAACCCCTGATATATTGTATAATTTTGGTGATGTAAATAAATGTGACGGAACAATAGTCTACATTAAAAACATTTAATTATGTTCATAAAATAATATCTCTCAGTAATTGTAAAGCTATTGAAATAATTATAGAAAATAATAATGAGAATATAAACATCTTAGCACTATATAGAAACTAGTTTTGTTGAAAATATGTATGAACACATGTCTATATCACACAAGAAATTTGATCTGGAACTAATTGTGGGGGATATGAATATTGATATTTTGGAAAAAAAATGATAACTCGGATGAATATCTCAATAGGATGAGCGAATTCAATTTTATGTCGGCCATAAATGTTCCCACTAGGATCCAGGAAGAATCAAAGTCATGTATAGACCATATTTTTGTTAAATCCAGGAGTGATGCATCGGAAGAGTGTAGTGCTTTTGTACTATATACTGTCATCACTGACCACAAAGCAACAGTCTTACATTATAATATGTGCCATAAACCTAGGATTAACCTAGAAAGAAATTTTAGTTGTAGAAAAATTGATCATCCAAGAATAAAAAGAAATTTAGAATCTCATGATTGGAATGAGATCTACAATTCACGCGATGCACAAAAAGCAACAACTTTATTCTTGGATATCATTGATAAAATTATTTCTGAAAACACAAATAGCATAAAATTGAAAAACAGATTCATTAAGAAAGGAGTGGATAACACAAGGTATTATGAAGTCTATTAACACTAGAGATAAACTTTATAACTTATACCAGAGGAATAGAAACGACACGGTTTTGAAAGAACAATTTATAAATAATAGAAATTTGCTACAGAAAGTTATTAAAAATACTAAAACTGATTACTATAAAGAATTAATTATACAAAATAAAAATAATTCAAAAAACCTATGGAAAACTATAAATAAAATAACAAATTCTAAAGTAAAAAGTAATGTAATTAAAGAAATAACAATTGAAAATGGAACTGTTGTTCATGGAAATATCACTATTGCGGAGAGTTTTAATAGTTATTTCTCTGAAGCGGCACCAAATCTATCTAAACAAATTGAAACTCCAAACAGACCGCTACATGAAACGAGACGTGTCAACAGTAATTCCATATTTTTAAATCCCACAAATTCTAAAGAAGTGCTTCATATAATCCATAATTTAAAAAGCTGTAAAAGTCCAGGTATACACAATGTTTCCTCTGAGACTATAAAATTTGTATCAACTGAAATTGCAGAACCTTTGACTGACATTATAAATAAAATAATGGAACAGGGAATATGTCCTGAAGAATTCAAAATAGCGGTTATATCCCCAGTGCACAAAAAGGGGGATAGTCTGGTTTCTAACTATAGACCAATTTCCCTTATCACTAATTTCGCAAAAATCTTTGAGAAGATACTGAAAACCCGATTAGACTCGTTTTTGGAAACAAATAAAATTATATCGAACAGACAATATGGTTTTAGGAAAAATAAATCAACAAATGATGCGATAGTTGATGTAGTGTCCAGGATGTATGAGGCGGTGGATAGTAGATCTCCTGCAATTTCAGTTTTTCTGGATCTTGCTAAGGCCTTTGACACTGTGGATCATTCACAGCTGCTAGAGACCCTGCAGGACATTGGTATTAGAGGTGTTCCACACGCACTTTTTAGATCATATTCAAGTCAAAGAAGACAATGTGTGAAAATTGACGAGTGTATAAGCTCAGATAAACAGGTAAACTGTGGCGTACCGCAAGGTACCATACTTGGACCAGTACTGTTTATTATTTATATAAATGCTTTACTTAATCTGGATACAGTTGGAAATATAATAAGCTATGCGGATGATACTGTCATTTTTTACCAAGCAAATAGTTGGAATGATCTAAAACATAAAGTGGAATTGGACCTACCTACTGTCTTTGATTGGCTAAGTCATAAATTACTAACAATAAATCTCGAAAAAACATATTACCTACCTATAGCAAGCTATATTAATCATCTTCCGAAATATGAAACAATAAATATTAATAATTACGGAATTAATATAATACTAACAAATATATAAAATTAAGTACCTGGGTATAATTATAGATTGTCACTTAAGATGGAATCACCAATCACCATATCACATACGTTATTGGAATCCTACGTTCTATTTTGGGAAGATGTAAATGTCTCAGTACAGTCCTTGAATTCCCCAGTTGAGAATGTTTTATTTCGGTTTGATAGAATCAAGGTCGTCGTACGGTATTCTAGGATGGGGTGGAGCATCAGATCATCATATGAGGGGGTTGCAAATTCTTCAAAAGACCATTTTAAAAATATTACTGCGGAGAGAGAGAACTTATCCTTCGATACAATTATTCAAGGAAGCTCACATGCTGGATTTAAGGAAATTATACTTTATGAGAACAGTTACATATTATTATAACGATAGAGAACTCGTTAAAAATCAAAGGATAAACCACGGATATCACACGAGAGGGATTGAAGCATCTAAAATAAAGACTATCGTATCTAAAAAGAGTACTGGTATGAGATGCTCAGCATATTTAGGTCCAAGATTTTTCAATCTTCTACCTGATACAGTATTGAGTTCTCCTTCATTTTACTGCTTTAAACGAAGAATCAACTTGTTCCTTATGGGAGAGGGTGCTCACACAGTGGATGAATTCTTTTCCTCTGTGTTGTGTTAATGTAAATTTTTGTGTTAATGTCAATTTCTGTATTCTTTTCGGTAATGTTGATGTAAAAATCTTTTTCGTGGTGTTGTTGTTCGCGGGTGCCTTGATATCGCACATTATATGATATGATCGATAGTATTGAGTTCTACTAAATTGGCTTAGAATTGAAATTTTTTCCCATAGACAGCCCAAAGCTTTATGGGTATACACTGTATATTTTCTTAGTTTATTTTGTTTCGCATGTGTGTATTGATTGATAGAAATTTTGTATGAAACATTTAATTTATATGTTGTACACTTGGGGACAAATAAACTTATTATTATTATTATATTATTATTATTTTATTATTATATGTATATTTTATGTAATGTACACGTAATTATGTATATGTACATTTTAATATATACCATGTATTAAGCATTTAATAGTTTTCAAGAGTTAGTACTAACAATACTTTTTTTCTAATTATAGGTTGAGTCAGGAAGGGTCATTTTAGAAGGCTGTATTTCTGAAGACTACTATAAAGTTAGAAGTATATTATATGAGCAGTTTGCAATATTATAAATATTGAAATTGTTGTCATCATTTATACCTATTCATATAATTTTTTTATTTTTGATAATGAAGTATTGATTTAACTATTTTAAGGAACAATTTCTCTCCCATTTGAAATCATGTTATTTTTATTGAGTATAATACATTCCTGTGAATTAATACTTGAAACTTTATTAAGTAATTAATAAATAATGAAAAATAAATATTTTAATAAAAACCAATAGTGTATTAAACTTTTATTCAACTGAATAAATAGGACAGAAATTGCATCATGATAACAAAAACATTAATTTGATAGAAATGTGCATAGAAATTTGATAAAAATATGCATAGTTATTTTGGATATTTTATACCATATTTAAAATGCTACAATTCAGATTTAAAATTTATTTCTGAATTGCTAGAGTGAAAAATTAGCTAGTTTTGTGAAAATTAACAAAAGAAGTTATGTTTTTGTAATTACTATCATATTCTTGCAGCGGATTGTTTAGTGCAGCAGCTGCTTAATGAATTTGTAATATGCAGATAATTGTAATAATGCAAGCTTTATGAATGAATTATGATTTTTCTGTAGAGAAAAATTGTATCAAAATCATCTTTGTAGAGTTTGGCTCCTTGAGCGATATGATAGCATATTACTGTCTGTGTATTTGTACAAGTTCTGTGAAAATCTGCAACACTTAAAAACCGTTTCTTTATGCTTAATTAACCCTCAATACATTTTTTAAAATTATCAAATACTAAATCTAAGTAAGCATTTTTATCATTACTAAGTGGAAAAGTGAGCCTAATTGACTATTATCACTACATAGTATAAAGCAAAGTCGCTTTTTCTGTCCCTTTGTACGCTTTAATCTTTGAAACTACGCAACGGATTTTGATGCGGTTTTTTTTAATAAATAGAGTGATTCAAGAGGAAGGTTTATATGTATAATAACATCCACTAAATAGTGGAGAAGTACTGTTATTTTTGAGGTTTCTAATGTGATGTCGTAAATAATTACATTTTTTCGCTAACATTGCAAACGCAGGCTGAACCCTACGAGATTTATCAAAATAATGTACTAAGTATTATACACATTGAAAAGGTCTACAGAGAACTCCGCTATGGTATATGCCTATCTCTTATGGATATACCACAATAAAATTTTTTTCTCATTTACTTTTTACAAATAATGGCTAATTTTCGAAGCGAATTTAACATTACGAATTTAACCAATACAACATTAATCCTTATCCAATTAAATACCTTAAATACATTGTAGATTTTATATAGATTTATATGGCCCTTAACAGCATATGATTTAAATGAATATTTTCGAAGATATTACAGATTTACAGAGAAAGCGACTTATATATATTATATAAGTCTTATATAATAAGTACTTATATATATATATATATATATATATATATATATATATATATATATATATATATATATATATATATATAATTATAATAATTTATATGGCAAAACAACGTTGGCCGGGTCAGCTAGTCTAACTTAAACTAAAGTATACTCATCAGCGTTCTTTATATTCTATTTTTATATTAGAGTTACACTAAAACTTAACATGTTTTTTGCAGTCACTAAACTAGCTAGAACGGTTTTGTTCTTTTAAGTCTTCTCTCGATGTTCGTGTTATCTAACAAATGAATCGCTTCAATGTTAATATGTTGTTGAAGCCCATCTTCATATTTAGTGGCATACTGAGAAATACTTTGCTCAACACTTTGTACCTTCAAATCTCTATGAAAGTCACTATTACAAACATGCAAGGGACGCATGCAATATTTCTCAGTACTTTATTTCATTTCAATTCATTTGTTTGGTACACCTCCATAATTGTACACCTTAGGACCTCAAAGGGTTAAGACACAAGTTGTTTTGTATTAAGAATTGGGACTTACCCCTCATCGACCAATACATTTTCCTGCATTTCAATTCTACTTCTGTTCTTTTTTTCGTTACGTGAGCTTTTCATCGAAGCTTTGCGTCTAGTGTTACCCTCAAATTGTTGTATTTGTTTGTGGTACTAGTTTATTATTGACATTATATATATATATATATATATATATATATATATATATATATATATATATATATATATATATATATATATATATATATATATATATATATATATATATATATATATATATATATATTTACGCTGATGATACCAACTACATAGCAAGAGGAAAGGATATGACAACCTATATTAATAAGTCAAACACAGTACTTCATGAGGTTTCTACCTGGTGCGCGAATAAACAACTTACGCTGAATACAAATAAAACTGAATGTATTATATTTAATAGCGATAGATCGCGATTATATGTAACGGATGGTTTTGAGTACGACAACACCCCTATCAATCTTACAAAAGAATCAGTAAAATTCTTAGGAGTACATATAGACAAACATCTTAAATGGTACAATCACATCAACATTGAAAAAGAAGTTACACACAGTCATATATACTCTCATAATGCTACGAGAACAGGTGGACACTGATGTACTCAAGGTGGTGTACTTTGCCAACTTTCAGGCCCTACTTACAATGGTATAGTGTGCTGGGGTGCTTCCTCTACTGTTCGTGAGACCTTCATAGCACAGAAGTGTGCAATGAGAGTAATATATAAACGAGACTTTCGTACAACATGTAGAGGTTTGTTCAGGAAGAACAATTAATGAAAGTATATGGCTTGTATTTATACAGAATATTGCTATTTCTTCACAAACATCCTTCTTATTTTAAGAATAATCTCAGCTCGAATAACACCAGGAAAATGCAGCCTTTCATCTTCCCGGCACACAGTTTCTTGCGTAACGAAAAAAGCCCACATTATATGGGAATCAAAATCTTTAACTCAATTCCTAGTAACTTGAGAAATAAAAAAACGTAAAACCAATTCATGAGAGGCATTCATAGATTCATAGTGGCCTGTGAACCATATAGTTTTGAAGAGTTTCTGGATGCCTGTTAAGTCTACATGGTGGAAAAGACCAGAGGTTTATATATATGAAGTGTTTTATTATTGTTGCACTCGATCTGTCAATATTAATATATATAAGGAAATGAAATTTTTTGTGCTTATGGCACTAAATGAAATATTTAAGAAAATGAACACTAGAACATTCATTTGAAAAATTCAAATTAATCAAGAGAATGTTATAATAGAGCTAGATATGTGAACGTGTACGATGTCATGTCTCCACTATCCTTCAAGGGATAAATGTTAGAGATACATTGAAATCGATGCCACACCTGATGGAAGTGCGAGACATATATGTACTAAACTAAAAGAAATTAAACTAAATTTTTTAAAAAATTTCGTACTACAACGCAACCTATTGATATTTAAAAACAATGTTCGATGATATTTGTCAAATAGACATTGCAATTTAGTAGATAGTGTGAAATTTCGATGCTTGGTGTGTCTATAATCTGAGAGGTGTTTTCTACTGATTCCTATAGATAGAATTGTGGAGTATTCATAACTCTACAATCTTCCACTTGGAGTCACAAGAAGATGCTTGGGGGTTGAAATCGTTGCCTCACTTCGATGGACGTGGTGCGACTGACGAGTTCCTCGCAGAACGAAACATATGTCTCGCACTTCCATCAGGTGTGGCATCGATTTCAGTATTTCTCTAACATTTATCCCCTGAAGGATAGTGGAGACATCACATCGTACACGTACACATATCTAGCTCTACTATAACATTCTCTTGATTAATTTGAATTTTTCAAATGAATGTTCTAGTGTTCATTTTCTTATATGTATATAAGAATATATATATATATATATATATATATATATATTTAAATTTTCTTATTAACTAGTCATGCTCTTCAGACAATGAAGCTCAATATATATTAAAACAATTTTTTTTTCTTTTATGATCTTTCCTTCGTTTCAATTCAAATAGGTAGAGCGAGTAATTAGACCTTGCATTTTTGGAAACATAAATTTCTTTTTTTTTTTGGTTTTTTTATAAAAAAGATATAATTACCCTTTCAGCCATGTAAAAACCATAAAAAGCATTTAATTTAGAACTTCTTCTGCATAACCTCATAAGATTTTGATTCACAAGAAATTGAGGATTTCCGATTGCCTTTATTTTCGTCGTTTGTTATATATACAAAATATCGTATGAATGTATATATTAAGGAAATTCTATTTCTTTTCAAGGTTTCGTTTATGCTATAGTTATTCAATTATATTTATTGGAATAGTTATAAAACGAGTTTTGAATAAATACTTTTAAATGACAAAAACTGCTCAACTGATCGATTCCAGAATATCAGTTTTTTCCAAGCAATATCAATTCAAAATGATTAGAATACATTTGATATCCAACAGCCGATTTTTCAGTCTGACAGGTTATTTGTATCTGATAGAAATACTGACTAGAGTGTTACTAAATTTGGTACCTGATTTGTTTGATACTTCTACAAGAATATTGGAAGAATTCCTACTACTTAAAACCCAGTATCGAGTACTGCAGTTTAGTTAACTGAAGGATAAATTATATTTTATGATCAATATTTTTGTAATTTTCATGTTCGACTTATTTGTAAGTATACAAATGAAATCCTTTTACAGGTTGTAAATCAGGCGGGACGCAATTGTTAAAGCTATAACTTAATTACATTGACAATCGATGAGATTTTTGATTGTGACTTTATTTGTCTGGCCAACTAATACGTATATTTAATTTGTTGATCATTAAATATCGAATTTAATGGTCACCATATTTCAAATAAATTTGTAACATTTGTTGCTTATGTTAGTGCCGATTTTTCATATCAGTGATCTTTTATAACATGAGAATTGAATTTATATTGGGAGGATGACATATTTTTGTAAATAATTCACCAAGCCAGCACAACATAAGATGGAAGTTGATTTACAACAATGAATCGTTTTTATCCACTAAGAATGTTAATAAGAATTAACACAAGAAACATTTAAAGTTATTCACACAATTATTCAGTTCTGCACCAAGCGAGAACAGATAAGGGAAATTGATTGTAGGTATATAATTTTTTAATAGGTTATTAAATGTAAATTAAAAGGAAATTAAATTTTTGAAGAATTGCTTTAACAATTAACACAAGAAACATTTAAAGTTGTTTACACAATTATTGAGTTCTGCAGCAATCGAGAACAGATAAGGGATAGTGAATGGTATATAATGTTTTTAATAGGTTATTAAATTGAAATTAAAAAGGAAATTAAATTTTTTGTACTTATGGCAATGAAATATTTAAGAAAATGAACACTAGAACATTCAATAGAAAAATTCGAATAATTATAAATATTATATTATATTATTTATTATATATAGGTATAGAAGAGATGTGAATGTTCGATGCTTGGTGTGTCAATGATTTGAGAGTTGTTTTCTATTGATTCCTATAGAGAATTGTGAAGTTTTCATTACTTAATAATATTGCACTTGGAGTCATAAAAAGATGCTTAGGGATTCAAATCGTTGCCTCACTTCGATGGACGTGGTGCGATTGACGAGTTCCTTGAAGAACGAAACAGCTGCTTCGCACTTCCATCAGATGTGCCACCGATTTCAATATTTTTCTAACATTTATCCCTTGAAGAATAATGGAGGCATTACATCGTACACGTTCACATATCTCGCTCTACTATAACATTCTGTTGGTTAATTTTTTGAATGAATATTCTAGTGTTTATTTTCTTATATAATTTATATATATATATATATATATATATATATATATATATATATATATATATATATATATATATATATATATATATATATATATATATATGCATATATATTATATAAAATGATTTCATTTCCCATGTCCAATTCAAGTCAAAGGAAGTGATGAATACAAAGGAACCCACATCCTTTTTTGTACCCAGATACCCAGAACCAACATACTTGGCGATGATCGAAGTAGAATTCGATTTTTTGCTAACAGAAGGAAACAATTTAACAGCTATTTTCATCCATGTTCTCAAATCAGTAATTAAATGTTCTCCAACAGTATCTCTCGAATGATGCTGTTAGATATTACTTCTTAGTATATTAATCTTAAATAAAATTAATAACTTCTTTCTTTTAAATGAATATCCATATCATGAGAAAGATGGTCAAGGTAAAAGATAAAAAAGCTTTGAAAAATGGTGGAATTACATCCCCTCCACCTACTGAAAAGTAGGTGGAGAGGATATATTGTAATAATTTTAAGATTATTAAACAGAGTTGAACGTATTAGGTAATTTCATTAGTGATTGGTGGGCATAATGGGTAATGTTTGTACAAATTTAAAATTTTTAGGCTAAAATATTATTCACTTTAATATGAGAAAATAGTATTCAAAAAGCTATGACTACAGGTATTGCACCTATAAAACGTTAGTTCAAATGTTCTCTGTCTTTTTCATATAGGAGTCTGTAATAAAGAAAAACATATTTCTAAGTACATATGTATTCGAAAATTACAGTAGATCTCAGAGATATTGTAATATATATATATATATATATATATATATATATATATATATATATATATCCCCATCTTAAGCTTTATATAAATATATATATCTGTATATATATATATATATATATATATATATATATATATATATATATATATATATATATATATATATATATATATATATATATATATATATATATATATATATCATCATCAACCTCTGTCTGTCCACTGCAGGGCGAAGGCCTCCCCCTGCTTTGCCAAGATTCCCTATCGGCAGTCTCTCTTTTCCAGGCAACGCCCAGCCAATCCACAAGCTCCTTATCCCATTGATCGTGAGGGCGCTTTCTTAGTCTTAGGTACCCTGTCTTAGTCTTACCCTGTCTCTGGGCTCCCAATTACCAACCACAGCTGACCAACGCTCATCTGTTGCTCGGGCCAGATGGCCTGCGCATTTCCACTTTGACCTTTTTACACACTCGGCAACATCCCTCACCTTTGTTTAACCTCTTATCCAGCTGCAGCGCATTTTATCTCGTATGGTTAGGCCCATCATGTATCTTTCTATACTTTTCATACCGTTGGGGTGTTAGAAGCTTCTGGATGTGAGCAGATTTCAGGGCCCAAGTTTCGATGGCGTAGGTCATCGCTGGTAATACGCATTGGTCAAACACTTTGCTCTTTAAGGATAGTGTGGCATATTTGATTTGAAGATGTGTTTCAGTCTTCCAATTGTACCCCAAGCTGTTCTAGTTCTTTGCATGATCTCCGGAGTAATATTCCCGTCTCCCGTGACAATCTGTCCCAGATATGTGTTAGACGCTGCTATTTCTAATGGGGATCCGTCCACCTCCATTTGCTCTCTGGTACAGAAACGTTTCAGCATCATCTTTGTTTATTTCCAGACCTATTTTCACGCTCGCGATGTTCAGTTCATTGATGCGCTCTTGAAGATCGGTAGCATCGTGGGAAAACAGGACTATATCGTCAGCGAACCTCAAGTGGCTAAGGTAGCGGCCGTTTATCTTGATTCCTTTCACGCTCAATTCCAGCTTCTGGAACTTGAAACTACAAATACACTCCAAAGCAGCTGAGAACAGTTTTGGGGAAAACGGGTCTCCCTGTCTAACGCCTTTCATTATTGGCAATTTTCCGAGTATTTCCGTCTATTTTGATTGTTGCTGGATCAGCTCGGTATAGCAAGATGGTATTCCTATCTTCAGTAATGAGGTGGTTGCAGCCAGAGTTCTAAGCAGGTAAAATGCTTTCTTATTGTCGATAAATAGAATTTATCTAGTTGATAGAGGAATTGCATATTATTTGCATCTTGATATCACTTCGCTGATGGTGAAAATGTGATACATCGTACTATATGACTTCCTGGAACCTGCCTGTTCTTTTGGCTGATATGAGTCCAGTTGTCCCGATAAACGGTTATTAATTATCTTCATTAAGAAGCGTATATATACGTTATCGTGAACATTTAGATAATGCTCTTAAAATTCATCCATCCAAAAGAATAAGTTTTAAGTTAGGCGCATTAAAAATCTGAGCATATTGTAAATTTTTCATGGAAATTGCAGTTTACTTTTCAGTATGATGAATCTGATCACATGCATGGAAATTGTGGAATTATGCTTATAATGTACATCAGTGATTTTCATTATGTTCACACATGATTTCAAAATTTACAAATTGAAGCATGAAAATGGAGCTTGGAGCAAAATTAGCTATATTTTGGTCTTATGCATAATTGAACAAATATTGTGAAGATGCCCTAACAACTTTTCGAAAATAAGAATTTGATAGTAATTGATATTGTAGTGTGAATTCAATATGAGAATACATTCAGAACAAAAACTGAATTATAATTTAGAATTCAATAATATAACAGATCGCTCTAAAAATTATTATAACGTAAATATTCCCTCAAGAAAATAAAAGTTAAATCAAGTTTTTGGCCAATTTGTGAAAAAAACGAAGATATAACACCACTAATATTCATCAAGATTAAAGATAAATTGATGGAAATTGTGTACGGTTGTTATACAAAATACATTTTTGTACAACATTCAATAAAGCATATAATTTTTATACATTTATACAAATTTTTGATGTTATTTTAAGTCAGACTTTTCAAATATTTTAATTTGTTAGTCAGTTTTTCACCAGATAAATAATTTTAGAACTTGGAAACATTAGCAGGATATGTTATGTTGAATTAATTGATCACTACAATAGGTTACAAATATTGTATTCCAGTCAGACAAGTTATATTATTATATAGTTTCGTTAAATTTATCCATAATGGCCCAAACAACGTTACGCTACTGGTTAAATTCCATTTAGTTTCTGTTTACAAGAAGAATGAGGGTGCCGCAACTCATTTAACCTGATCACTCATATTATTCACAGTAACAGAATTCGTATTTAATATATGTTATGATAAACATTCGATTTTTTGTAAACTAAAATTCATTGATCGAATCCCAACCTGAAATAAATTTCAATCAGATTCAAATTCACGGCCGCAACGCGAGCAACTACTGCTCAGCCAACTATAACGCGACTTACCCCACTCCTTGTATTTCATTCATCGGTTATCTCTGGACAGTGCATCGTTCGCTATCTCTTTCGCACGCAGACGACTTAAATCTGTTTTCTGTGGCGAAGTTAGAAATTTGACAGTACTCTGTTCTGTCGTTTATCGAGTTCTCGAGTACAGGGATTGATGTGTTTGTGTTGTGCTACTGTGCCCTCAAATAGTTATTTTTCGTAGTTTTCTTGTATTATTTTGTGTGCGAATCGTGCCATTTTTTATTGGAGATAAATATTGGTGATAGGTTTGCGTTGGTCCATTGAGAAATAGTAAGTAGTGATAGAATAACTTGTTTGCGGTTAGGAGTCGTACTTTTAAATTTGCGCAAAATCAAAACACATGCTCCTAAATTTATTTTGAAATTGTTTAACTTAAACAAAAGCATGACCGAGCAGTTCTATCGATTTTGGATTGATCAAGTAGTCGTAATCATATAAAAATATAAGTAGTATTTTATACATTGGTAATGGGGATCGGTATTTAATTCTTAGTCAGCATTTCTTACTTGAAATCGTAGGTACATTTCGTAGTGCAATATCATTTGTAAAATGTTTTATCGTAATGAATACTCATTCATTGAACGATACGTTTGATTTCATTCATGCTGCTGATAATTTATTCCAAGAAATGGAAGAAGTAAGGTTTTATTGATAAACTTATTCAATGGTAAGAACCTTCACAGTTGAAATTGCAAAGTTGAGAGTGGACTTTTAATGGTTTTTAATCTATGAAATTGTTAAAAATGGGTGAGTGAGTGCATAGAGATCTTATTAAGGTTTGTCTCGATTGTTGTTGTCGACTGTCTATTCTTATATTTTTTGGCGAAGTGAGTAATGCGGTGGATCAAAATATACGAATTTTAACAAACATTTATTTGAATCAAACATATAAACACAGTATAGGTTTAACGACTAAAACGTTTTGGTAAATGGAAAAGTTCTTGGCGATATTTTTTCTGAATATTATCGTATTTTAATAGTTGAGGCTTTTCGACGAGAACGAATCAATCTCTCGATATAAATATCCACCAGAACGACCTCTTGATGCCAGATTTAAAACCCATTGTATATATGAAATTTGTTTCGTTTTGGCTCTTAAGATAACTCAGATCGTTTGCTGTAAACATTTTTAGGCAACCTCTAACACCGAATCTCTCAATTTGTTGTTTGTTTTGTCATTTTGATTTAGACGTTAGAGGAAAATATCGTAGAATATACATAATATATTGATTGATCATTGATATAATTCCCCCGATGTTCTGAATTACTAGTTGGAGTTGAATTTATTGGACTATACAAAATATTTGTTAAATCTTCACTTATATTTAAATGTAGGTGTTTCAATCTACTTACCTACTCCATAGAAAATCTTTCTGACTTTATAACATTTTTAATTATGTCATATTTTTAGTGTTACGATATTTTATTATGATGTTATTGTATATATTTTTATCTTTTGGGTTATTTTATAATTATGAAGAATAACCTACCCAAGTACATAATTACTTACCTACTTAGACACTGGATACTATACTAAGTTTCAAGATTGTAGATTCATATATATATATATATATATATATATATATATATATATATATATATATATATATATATATATATATATATATATATATATATAATGAAACAATATTTAGAATTTCTCATAGTTTAATACAAATACGCATGACGACATTTCGAAGTACTACTTGTTTATCAAATGCTGAATTAATAGGTACCTACTGATTTCAGTACTACTTCTTTATTATCAGTATTTATTAAATCAGTATTAATTCAGCATTTGATAAAAAAATAGTACTTCGAAACATGCGAATACAAATACGCATGACGAAGTCTTTGTATTGAAATTATGAGAAAATTCTAAACATTGTTTCATTAGGGATATTAATTTTCTTCAAGTATCGGCTTCATCAATCATAAATTATTAATATATATTTATGCAAATTAAGTAAGAAGTAATTTTGGAAAAAATATTTTTTTCAACGTAATAGCCGCTGAAACGTGCAGTTAGAAAGTTTTTTAAACTAGATTCTTGAGATGTCTTTCTTCGATAAGATAGCTAGGGACATTTTCAGTTTGTATTGAGCTCTGAACTACAATTGATCAAACATATTAAAATGGACTTAATTATAAACTTACAAACTCAATAACAAATTATTTGAGGAGAAATACTTATTGAGCAGAGTTGGTGATATGAATTGAATTTTGAACAAACAAAATAGTAGAGAAAGATTAAAAGTATTTTCTAGTCGTAGTGATAGTAAATCCTATTGAATATTTCGCAATTTCGTTCAGTGTAAATTGAAATTATATTGAAATACGTTCGATATCTCTCAGTCAAAGTTCATTTTGAATGGTTTGAATGAAATAACTAACAATAGTTATTAACAATAACACAGAACATGCCTAAATTGTCTAAAAACACGTGAGTTAACTAGTATGAGAAGTGTCTATTGAAAATTATTTAAAATTGACTAGAAGTGTGACGATTTGATGAATCAATCTTGATGTATTACAGACAAACTATTATTTTACATAAATTCGATACGAATCACGCAAATAAATCAATTTATAAACTGTTACTTAGTAGTTTAAATAAATTTTTTGGGTTGTGATCTGAAAGCTATTTTTATGAACAGGTTATAAATCAGTTTCAATAGTTATGGTTAATATTTGAATATTATTTATTGGTAGTAGATACACATATGTTTTTGAATATTACTTAGGATTTATTGACGTGTAGATATTTCAGAAAATTTAGATTGATTATCGAATACATATGTAGTGTTTATGTGAGTGATAAATAAATTGATAGAAAACACTTCGCAAAAGTTTCAGAAATCGTTAAAAATTATTACTCAAAACAAAAATTTTCCTCATGCGAACTACTTGCCAAGTTAAATTTCGAATCCTTAAGCAGGGCATTCACGCTCCGATTTGCAGTACGACTTGTAGTACAACTTTCAAAGTTGGATCCAAAGTCGGAACGTGAATAGGGTTGTTGGAGTGTTGGATATCTAGTTGGACGAGTTTGAACATCTAGAGGTACGACTCGACCCTCCTTATCCCACGATCGATGGAATAAGAACTTTGTTGATTGGCAACAAGCTTCTTATTCCATCAATCGCGAGGGCGCATTTTTGGTCTTATCTTGTCTCTGGGCTCCCAATCACCAACCACAGCTGACCAACGCTCATCTTTTGTTCAGGCTAGATGGCCTGCTGATTTCCACTTTGACCTATTTACACACTCCAAGACATCCTTCACCTTTGTTGGACTTCTTAACTAGCAGCAGGGTATTCTATCTCGCACGGTTAGGCCCACCATGTATCTTTCTAGTTATACTTTGCTGGGTTGTTCGAAGCTTCTGGATGTGAGCAGATTTCAGGGTCCAAGTTTCGCTGGCGTAGGTCATCGCTGGTAATACGCATTGGTCAAACACTTAAGTTTAAGGATAGTGGCATATCTGATTTGAAGATGTGTTTCAGTCGGCTAACTGTACACCGAGGTGTTCTGGTTCTTTGCATGATCTCCGGTGTAATATCCCCGTCTCCCGTGACAATCTGTCTCAGATATGTGTAAGACGCTGCTATTTCTAATGGGGATCCGTCCACCTCTATTCGCTCTCTGGTGCAGACGTGCAGAAAGGTTTGAGCATCATCTTTGTTTTTCTGTCATCGGTGTTTATTTCGAGAACTATTTATTCGCGAGCAAGCAAGCAAGGTCATCGCTAGCACGCAAGCAAGGAAAAAACAGTTAACATGAAGTAGGTTGTGAATATAAAAATTGTGGAAAGGCTATAACAATGATAAGTTTGTTTTCTATTAAAATTTTAAATACCTACCAGTTTTCGAAAATGATTCATCTGATTATAATTTTTATCCAGTCTTTTATCGTAGATTTGAATTTTTTATGTTCAATTCTCATCAATTTGGATAAGAATTCAACATAAATTATTTGTGCTAGTTATAGCAGTAATTACGGAGGCATATGGATTTAATGTATTTCGAAATTGATCCGGAGTTTCTGCCATATCTAGTTTTCATACTATGTTAAAATTAGTACCAACTGCCTATGTTTGTTTTCGGATATAGTAATAAGGTTAGCTAGAAAAAAGAGATGCATATAGTTGAATTTAATTTTGTTATCATCTCTTCGTTGCAGTCATTTGTTGCAGCTGATATATACTGTAGATTAACAAACGATAAAAATTCAAAATTTGAATTAGTTAACTTAAGTTGTAAGGACTGAATAATTTCATTTTATTGCAACGTTTTGCAGACTTTGCAAAATATGTTGAAATCGTTTTCAAGGTTATTTACGGTAGACCTACAATCGCTGAAACAGTACAGATACACTAAAACAATGACAGATACAGTAAAATTCATAAATATAAAATATACGATACAAAATAGGGAAAGCATATTTATATTACTTACTTGTGTAAAAAAAAATGAATTACGTATCGCGAAGTTCACTGTTTTACCCTCTCGTGTACTTCTAATTCTCATTTTGCACTATTGCACTTGAATAAATCTACTCACAAACAATATTTCTATAATATTAGAATTATAGAAAGAATCATTTCTAGTGCTTATCTAGCAAAGTAGCTAAATTAATTAAATTTTGCTGATTTTTGTTTCGTTGCTGTCGCGATTTAAGTAAACATGGTTCTTCTAGGATATTTTCATTGGCAACAAACAATGTGATAGGAAGAACAGGTCGATTTCATTTCACGTTTTAATTTTTATGGTATACGTTGTTATACATATTAAGTATTAGTCGAGTTATTCAAAGAACTCGTTAAATGATGACCTGTGCGCAAATGTCGGCTTTTATTGTTCAGCTTGTGTTTATTTCAAATAAAATAGGTATTTTGAAACCCTAATAACTAATGTTAAATATTGTTTAAATTTTGAAATAATAGAATTAAATTAATTAGCAATTAATTAAATTAATTGCTAATTAATATTACCACATGGCACAAATCTTCACATCAATTTCAGCAAATCGAGTAAACAGCAATACAAGTCACCTATATAATTTATATTTGTAAATCTCATAGAAAAAATTCAGAAAGAACAGAAAAGTTTTAAATATTGTCGATAGCGTTCATTTTAATGTAAAAACTTTTCCATAAATGGAAGCAGGAGCAATAATTTAGTTTTAGTTTTCATTTATTTTAGTGCAACTTTAGTTACAATTTTTAGAAAAATCCATGATAATAAGTTCTTGGTTAGTTAATTTCTTAAAATTTGTTGATTGAAATCACGATTTTATGATATTTAATAGAATACGATACTTCATAAATCGAATCGAAAGGAGCCGTTCAAGTATTACGTAATAGCAGTTATTACAATTATTTTGGATCAACACAACCACCTTCCACCCCCTTGCCCCCCAAAATGAGCCAAGCTCTTAACCCCTCCGGAGAATATCGCTTGACGTAATATTCAAGAGATATATTAGCGCCCCCTTTACGTAAACATTGGTACCTATGTGCATTCTTTTTTTAATGAATTCTCCTTTTTATTGGTTTATGAGCAGCAGTTATAATTCTAGAAATGACAAAATCCCTTAGGATTCATTTGAAAGCAAAATTCGTTTAAACAAACTTTTTTGACGAGGTATTCGGCATAGAGTGAGGTACAAATATTATGAAATTAAGTGATATCATTAGGATTAGTATATAAAATTTACTATACGAAATTATCTATCTTAAGGACAATAACATCAAGACTTTGCTAGTAACTTGTAAGTAATTACGCTACAATTTTTTTACCAACTTCTGTACATTTTGTACTTTTATATTTATACGAGATTTTTTGAAATTTTCTGACTATTTGGGTATTCTCTAACAATTCAACTTTGGTGGAAGTGGAAGAAATATTAACTTACTTTGCTTTTCTAACAAAATGTCAAAACGTTAATATTACCGAATGGAAACAATTTATTGTCTGAAGAAATTTAGACAATTGAAAAGGTCGGTTCTAAGTGAGTACCTAACCCTATTCATTATTTATGAAAATCCCGGAAAATGCGTTTCGTTTTCTGTATGGACAATGCATGGGTTTCCATATGTGTAAAAAAGGAAATAACCACTGCTGTCACCATCTAGCTAGACCCTAGTCCACCCTATGTTATGAAAAATAAGCACAACAAAGTCTCTTTGCCTCCTAATAGAGATTGAGTAATAGTTGAACGGTCCCAAAGATAAACTGTAATGATGTCAATTCTAATCGTAGCTGACAAGTTCACTGATAATTCAGAATTTGTTTTTTTGTGTATTTCGATGTGGTGTCCAAATAGGGTACTTGGGGGAGTTTATCCTTTAATTTCCTATAAATCAACATGATGTTTTCCCACCTTCCTGAGGTGCGTTCTCGAAGATCGACTCTACACGCCTCAAGAGTTTTAACAGTGCGATAAACTGGTTGATAAAACCCGCTCGGTAGTCTCAGGAGTGTTGGATTACAGTTCGTCGGAATTAAAATATCCCAGTGAAGCTTTTATGTGGCGAACGACACGCTCGCGACTAGTAATTTCTTCGCTATCAATCGTGAAATGTTGATAACGTATAATAAAATAGCCTCGTGTTTGTTATTTATCACTCGTTTGTTATACACATTTGTCCATCTCGTCGGGTTCACTTCTTTATGGATCTCGTCCGGATGAACCTTCTGCGATTGTTACAAAAGTTATTGGAATTTTGAAAAAATCTTCGTACAGTATGAATAAATGTGAATTTAATGATAAATATTATTACTTTGTGGATTGTAAGATGGTCATTTACGGAACATTCTGAAACGGAAATAATGTGTTGAAATGATATAAACGATATCTATTATCGATGATTTATTGTAGAAAATGCAAACTCTTTTGGATCTCTGTTTAGATACGAGCTCTATCTCAGATCAGTGGCAGGAGACATCTGTTTGGTTACTCCATAAAAAGGGAAACAATCCTTGAACATTGCTGTCTCATAAATTTCATCGCAATGCAATCCCAGTACCTTCACATTTTTCTTTAAAATTATAAAAAGGGGCTTGAAAATGGACTTGAAGTCTACGAAGCAGGATTTGGTACTGATTTCGAAATACCTTTTGTATCGAGATCACAAACGGAAAAACCATTTGTCCTACCGTTTGTAGACTTTCATGAAGCCCTCTTGTGATCTAATTGACAGCCGTAATGGAGGTTCACAGAATTCTGTGTGCATTAATATTATAATTGATATTCCAAACTGATATACAATATCTGTAAAAACGCTACCATGACGGTTAAACTACAATAAGTCAGCAATCTTATTGAAATCGGAAGAGCGTAAGATAAGGGGACACTGCTATCATTCTGTGAGATCTTACAAAATGTGCAGTTTCCTATATACGTCTGTTCGTCTTCGCTTTTGCTTTTCTTCTGCAATGTTACAGAGAGGATTTCAAAGAATCTGGCCTTCCTCGTTCAGTGCCGTGTACAAATATTGTTACTTTTCCTCGAAAATGCTGAAGATCTCCTATGAGATCACCAGCATTTCAGTTATCATCCCTTTCTCATGTTGCTTTCATTTTCTTTTTGAGTTTTCGCATTTTTCTGCTCCGATGTTAGTGTCCTAGACATCGGTGGATCTTTGTTCTTCCCGTTGTCCTTTTTTCTTGTAGATCTTGATTGTGAAGCAAATAATAAACATCGAATCATCGACGTTCAAAACATACCCACTTCCTTTCTGCAGATGGCATTGTTTTGTTAGCTGAATATCTAAAGGAAGCAAAATTGATGTAGAATTAATTGAAAGATGAATGTGCTAGCCTGGGGTTGGGAATAAACTTTTCCAAAGACAAGATCATTACAAATTGAGTGATCAGTGAGTGTATAAACATTTAGAAACAAAATGTCTATCCAGAAAGAACAATACATGTGAAATGCTAAGAATAATCAACTTGGTAATGGCGTCATATGGAAAACTAAGACATGTATTCTACAGCTATATTCCCATCTGCTAGAGAAAGAAAGCGTACGGCCAAAACACCCATCTACTGCTCACATATTGTGCGGAATCGTTGGCTGCGTCCGTTTGAAGACTAAAAGACACAGAGCAAATGGAAATAATGGCGAAAAATTGGAGTGACGGACATCAACGACGGAAAAATTCAATCAAAATGAAACTAGATCCGACATGTCTTGTTTGTCGGAGGATAGGGCGACGAAGAGACTTTAAGTGGATTCTACATATTGGTGTATAAAACAGAGTAGACCGCCAATACTCTATACCGACGATATTGAAAGAATTTTAAGCAAATGGATTCAGGTAGTTCAATATAGAAAGCAGCGAGTGCTGACACATATTGAAAGCCATGTGGGAGAGAAGCAGTGAACGACAAGTGTTTATCTGAATCCGAATGACGATGATCGATTTTTAAAGATTTTTTACGCGTCAATAACCATTTACATATTGAGATGAGCAAAATATATCGATAATTCTTGTCCTATGCCTATTCTGTTCTCCTTCACGTGTCATCTCTGCTACGAAGGTTGACTATCATCATTGCAATTCTAATGTTTGAAGCAGCTGCTCGAAAGAGCTGGTTTGATGTGCAGCCAAACCATTCTATAAGATTTCTTAGCCACGACATTCTTCTCCTTCCAACACTTCGTTTTCCCTGGATCTTTACCTGCATTATGAGCTGCAATATAGCTGATATTTTTCGCCTCGCATAACATGTCCTTAGTATTGCAATTTTCTGGACTTAATTGTTAGTATTAATGGCTATAAGGAACCTCAAATATGCTAAATAGTTTCGTTTTGATCCTTCAAGAACCACAACTTTTTCCAATACTATTATTACAAACTGCAGAGTACAAAAAAATTGCATTCCACAAAACTTAAAAGAAAAGAACCAAAGCGTAATTCATCAAGTATATTGAATAAAAAATGAATTGAAAGGTGATGGTTACAACAAAGATTTCAGTCGACCAAATTGGAAATTATAAGAGTTTCAGTAGTTCATTTTGGAACCTCAATTATTTAAACTCAATCTTATATTATAAGGAAAGAATTCTTTGAAATGTTGAATATGCAAGAAACAACACAAAAAAACTCCCGCGCCCATGATATAAATGTGCAGAATTTATTCTTACATCCACACGGAAAATAAAAGTTTTTGTATTTTGCTAATCGGCAGAATTATTTTTGAGTAAATTTGTTGATAGTATATTATGAAATATTTCGTTTTTTACTGCTTTTTTCTCTCGAATGGCGTTTAAATTACTATGTTTCAAAAAGTAATACCTGAAAACTTTCGAAACTTTTTTTCAGGATGTTTCCATTAAATTCTTTTTTAACTGAAGTGTGCAAGTTATACTTTTTGTTGAAATCTAGCTTTACATTAAATACATTTGTCTTATTTCAATATCTACATCAATTTTAAATGTTATATTCGTTTCTAAGCGTTGTTCGCTGATTCCATTGATTTACTACTTTGTTATTCTACGATTATAAACTATTTTGTTATCTGGTTTTAAGGGATGTAAATTTTTGAAGTTATGTACCTGAGTTCCGCCTTTATAGTTGTTGCCGAACGATACTCATTTGTAGTTCGAATAGGTAACACCAGTTTCAGGTCTATTCTGGGCAATTTCATCCAAGCTAACGGCGTTTAGCGACAAGCACATAAAATGCTTAAAGGACGACTCTCGACCTACACAAGGCAGCTCTGGGCGAAAAGATTTAAACGCTGCACAGTGTTGCCGCTGTGAGCCATCAACGAAAATTGTGATATATAAGAAATTGTAATAAATTCAGACGGATAACTAACGCATTTACATAGTTCCAATGTATATTTGCCTTTTTTATACAATCTATATTTTCCCAGAAGATAATATTAAATATCGAACCGTTGCCAAATGTTGAACAAGTGGTATAAATAAGAGAAAAATAGATTATCCCTTTTATGTCACTTTCTTGTTTTCGAATGAATCAAAGTTTATTTAGAAAATTATGAGACTGTTTTCAAATTTCATTTTGATGCTATAGTTTCTTTACTAGGATTTCTTTTCGCATTCCGTATATTTTTCGCAGGATAGTTTAAACATACTGAATGTTAAATACAGTTGTAATGAAACGGCAACACTGCTCTAGTACTAGATGTATCTATTACTCACGATGCCGAAGAAAGTTTAGTACCTTTTGTTATTTTTATTTGCAACATGTAAGATGATTTTCCTCGAAAATGACAGTTATAAAGAACTATGTAATTACGTGAACACATTTTCATTGATGATTGATGAGGTCGATACTTGGAGAAAATTGATATCCATAATGAAACAATATTTAGAATTTTCTCATAATTTAATACAAATACGCATGACGACGTTTAGAAGTACTACTTCTTTATCAATTGCTGGATTAAAATTGTATTAAAATTATGAGAAAATTCTGAATATTGTTTCATTATACATTTTTCATTTGTTTAATTTTTTCAACGCGGTTTTTGGAGTGTTTTAACGTTCAATTCGTTTGTAATAGAATTATTTATTGGAGCTTTAATGAAAAATAAGAGAAAAACGAAGACTACTTTCACATGAAACAACTATTTAAAATATAGGCTGGCACATGTAAGTTTCTAACGTAGAATGCATTTCGAAAAAACTTCATTATAAATTTCAAGAACGTTTCAAGTCCACTGTTTTCCTTCAGTTGAGTTCACAACGATATGAAATTTTAAAAAATTGAAATTGATATATATTTAAACTTTAATTGGTGAATTAATCCAAGTGTTTAAACTAATACAGGGAGTTTCGTTATAATATTCTTACATAGAATTTATTCTGTGCAGAAATATCTGGTGAGGAGCCATTTATTAATCAAGTGAGTTTTTTGAGCAATTATTTTGGTGCCCCTCTCCCTGGTCATACCTTACCTCGTATAACGTTCGAGACAAAACCCCCTACCTAAAATCACTTGTATTTAATTAGTGCAAATATCTAATAAATGACACAGAGGTTTCGCTTACCTGTTGGTGAAACATTATGTTAAAAACTATAGAATGAAAAATTAACACACTTGACTTAAGTTTCACTGAATATATATTCAGTTTAATTTTATAGTTTTTAACGAATATTAAAAAAAATAAGGATAAACCACGGCAAGTGACAAGTAGGTAATTATTCTCAAAACATCGCCTACCCTTGTGATGTTTATAATCCCCTCACCCCTTTCTAACCTCTTCTTCCCCCAAATGTTCGAGTTGGAAAGTAGCGAATCACTACTAGTGAATTCGCGTATTTAGCGAAATGATAAATGAGAAAATTGAGATGAAAATGTGAAAAATAATTCAGAATAAATACTAAGGTAACGATGACGTTGGAAATTAAATAGTCTGTTATTTTTTTGAGATTTCACAGCGTATCCTTAAACTACATATTATAATTATTATAACATAATTTTATCAGAGTCATTTTATTCTAACATTCTTCTAACATAAGTTATACATATTTAATAATTTGATTTTTTATTATTTCCAATATAAATTCTTGAACATTTTCTGTTTGTCATCTTCTTTGACAACATTTCATGGTTTGGAACGTAGGTATATTTTTCAGTTTAATATCCATAATATTACATTAAGAGAAAACAAGGTTCTTGCTTCATCTGTGAATGTCACAGATTATAATAATATCTAACATAAAGGGAGAACTTTTTGAGGACTTGATCCTATCGTTTCATTTTATTTGGTGAGTCGTTCGAATGAAGTGCAAATTTTGAAATATCAAATTCTGTTAGATGTTTTACTTATAAGGAAAATATTTTCTTGCAATGTGAAAGCTCTTATCACTTGGTGACATATTGGTAGATTTTAAACTAGTGTTCTAAAGTATATATAAAATACTTAAGTATAGCTTTTTTTTACTGTTATTATTTTGAATTTTACATGAGCGTATTACTGAAATAGCGCGAATATCTATATATAATAAGTTTTTTGCATTTTGCTATATTATTACTGAGTTTTAGTTTTATCAGATTCATTCAATGTTCATTTAATGGTTAAATGAAAGAAACTAGATATTTTGATTTATTTCACAACATTGATTAATTTACATTTTACTGTTATTTCGCAAAGTTTACATCTTTTGTATTATAAGATTTACATTCTTAAAGTTGTTATGAATCTATTGTTATTAATTTCATTTGATGTATTTAAAGGTTAACTAGAAGTAGCGTTAGTTAGACTTTGCTCCAGAAAAATTTGTACGATTTTGTGCTTCCAATGAAGATATTTATTATCATTATTATTCTTTGGTCTATAATAGGATGAGGAATATTTGGTGAATATTTTTTCTTTGTGAAAGATTTATAAAACAAGAAAGTTACATGAATATTCAATTTGATTATTTAATTTTTGGTCCACTTGTAGCGGTAAAAAGGCTGATTTTCTCCGGAGGCACCTCACTTTCTCAACATTCTTGGTCGTCAATATTCTTGATTTTATGTCATGATTGGAGCGTTGAAGCCTCACAACTGCAGAGTTGGAACTTGTAATCGGACACTGTTTGTACCGGCATGGTAACAGGTGGTAACCAGGCTTGCGAGCATATCTTTCACCAGCCCTTGTCTAGGCTCATTATGTCTATCTCTGTCTGAAGCACGAAGGGCACTTTTGTGAATAACTGCAGCGACCCCCGATAGTGAATGCGTGTTTCACCAGCAAATTTGATGGAAGACGTAGATTTATGAAGGGAACATTGCAAACATCTCCCGAATGCTTTCAAAGAAAATGTCAATGAAGGAAATATATTACAAACTTGTGCGAAATACGCAGAAGACGACCACTTGAATTATAATAATTCATTCGTCACTTAGAATATATTTCGAATACTTAGAATATAACAACTGATTGTATTCAAGAATATTGTATAAGTTATATTCTCTTTAATGAACTACGGGAACTGCTTCTTGATTTAATTTCGATACTGAAGTGTACAGTGACGCCAACTCCATGGGACCTGCGGGGGCAGAGCCTCCTCAAAAATTTATTCGGGGGGACACTAACCCACCTCTCAATAATTTAAGATAGTTTTAGTTATATATTTTTTATTTAGTTACAGTTGTCATATATCTTTACTATTATTATATTAATATAATATTATTTTGTAAAATCACAAAATTATGTTTGTATTTTCAGTTACGAAATATTAGTACTGGTTCAGTACTATATTAGTCATTTTCAAATACTTACATATTTTTAGGGCGTAGGACCCAATTCAAACCTGGTATTTACAAACTTTTCGACTGATAATATAAAACCTACTGTATTAACTTTATTAATTATATTAAAACATTAAGTTTGTGATATTGTTTTCTTTTGAACCCTGAGTCTTATTCAAAGTAAGCTTAAATTAGCTATTTCATTGATTAACTGAAGTGCTATTACTGTGCGACAGCAATATTTTATGTTTTGTTCTGTAAATTATGATAGTTTGGATTTATTTGCATATGATATCAGTCTTTTTAAAGCTATATATTAACTGCTCTCAAATATTCTATAAGTATATTTATCACTGTAAATCAAATTAGCTTCTTAAAGATAACGTGAGTTTATGTTTTGTTTCGTTTTCAAAAGACAAGAAATGTGTCAGGCTTGTCGAGTTCTGTTCTCTATCATATGACTCTAAAATGCTTTAAAAAACTTAAAGACCCTCGGTTTGGGTGTCTCTAATATTTTATATTGTTACGGCGCGGCGCCACTGGTCGTGTACCAAGTGCAATATGGATATTGGATACTTTTAAAGGGAGATTCCCCTTTTCAAACTAGAAAGTGCAAATTTATGACTCCGTCTGACGGTCCAGTTTTATGACGAACTTAACAGTCAAGACCAGATATTGATATCTATCATCGTTCCTGAGTTACAGAATTTTTATTGAGTTTATTGGGAATGTGCATTTCGGAAGGTCGCTACCAGTTTTCTTCGTCAATAATCTAAAAAATTTCAATAGAATTTGAAATTTTTTTCCAAAATGTGGAATGCAAGAGTCACATTTGAAATGAAAAACTTTTGGTTTTTTCATGTTTATTTTCCAACTAACAGTTCGAACATATAGGCTGTTGGATGTAATTTTTTCAAGTTAGCGAGTTACTCGCTGCCTTTTTTCGATATTTCAAATATTGAAATCTTTCAAATAAAACTCTTACCAACCTTGCATTGAAACTAGATTCTTTGGATGATTCCCACTGATGATTCCCATAATAGGATGAAATAGTGCTGTATGGTAGGTATCCAACAAGTTTGATGTTTTTCGAAATGCACTAAATATTCACTCTCGAAAGTGTTTAAGTTCTGTTTTTGTGGACAACATTTCGGTAGGCAGCTCACTCAGAGTTTTATTTGAAATATGACGACATTTCGGTTATATGTTATAATTATTGGAACTAATTCTTTATTTACTTACGTTTTTTTTCAAATGTGAAATGAATGTTCTATCATGATGATTTCAGAAGTATCAAGATAGATAATATTTAGATAGGAATGGAAATAATTTCGTTGAATTAGTGTATTGTTTATGTTTATCAATTACAATGGATATTTCAAAAATAATCTTACTCAAGATTCATCTTATGTGCTAAACGTTTTTTGGAATTGATTCGTAGCGGTTTAGAAATTCAATCCATAATAGTGTTACAGGGGTATTAAATTAAAAAAATAGTTTGAATTGTAGTTGAAATATTTAATATTTTGAACAATGCGTATATTATATCTAATGTTTACTACAGTGCACTGACGATTTGCTGATCTCTAGGTGAAATGTGGTTTAATATTAATTGAGAAAAAAACATTTGGTTTAGTTTCACAGAATTGTTAACTCCCCAAAACAATTGTTAAGCTGTTAATATAATTCTGTGATACTAAGCCAACTGTTCTTTATTCTCAACAGATATGAAACCCAATTACAGAAAATAATAACATAATGTTGAATAATGACTAAATACCTAAATAAATTAAATGAAAAAAAAATATAACAAAGAGCTCAATCTAATTTGAAGAGGTTAAAAACGTAACTAATAACTAACAATGAATAAATGAAACTAATAAAATTAAATGAATTATTACAAAGAATTCAATCTAATTCAAATCATTTTAGTCGATTTTCCCTCGTTTAAATAACTGCTAGTAATAACTGCTATAGAGTCAAAGTGAATGTCACATTTATTAGCAACTGTATTGAATAAAGACTCCATAAATCAAATGGGGGATTGTATTAGGGAGTTGGTACTTGGAGTCTCTAGGTGGAATAATGCTGTAGTACGGGAATTTTGCCTAGGAACACGAAATTTCAAAGCGGACAAGAGAGGAGGACAATTAATATTGTTCTGCAGTAATTTGCACAAAAAATTGTGTGGTAAAGTTTCTCTCCTGCCGTGCAAGAGATTAAACTAAATCGCCTCAATAATTCCTTATGATTGACTCCTCTCTGTGGATAAACTTTATCTTCTCTCCAATCTAAGAATTTCAAGAACCTTCTCTGAATGGCCTCAAGATGGCAAGTATAAATCGGATCTCAGATCATGCTGCCATACTTGCTACGGATTAGGGTATTGAATAGTCTTATGAATGTTGAGGAATTATTACAAAATTTGCTATTGCGTATAACGAATCCATATATTTTCGAGGCAGGTGAAATAAGTTGGGTGATGTGTGGGACAAAGGAAAACTTCTTATCGAAGACTACACCAAGATCTCTCATCTTGTCAGAACGAGAAAGAACCTGACCACCGACGCTATAATCAGTCAATTCGGTATCTTTTCCTTGTGAAAGAGACAACATTACATTTTGACACATTCGAATTCAAATAAATGATATATAAAAAAATATAAGAGTAATAATAAATAAGAGTATTAAAAATACATTAAAATATTGAAGATGATGAAAAGTTCTTTATGCTATGTGAAAACCTTTTGAGGGTAATCGCAAAATATTTTTCATGAACAAATTTCGTTAAATTTATAGTCTATTTGCTCAGTTAATTCGACCGGTAAAATGATTCGCAAAAAAATCCTATTAATAAAGTTCGCTGATCTCTTGGTGAAACATTGACTAGAGGCTAGTTTTTGAAAATGGGGTAACACCCGGAAACAATTGTCAAGCAATTAATTTAATATAATGTTTGTGAAACCAAGCCAATATTCGTGAATATCTCACAAGATTGGCAGATTAAAACTTGAGCCCATCAAAAAAATGCGCAGTCCAGGCCTGGTCCAGACGTCCTGATCCAGATAAGTTGAGTGATGTATGGAATGAAGGAAAGTTTCTGATCGAAGACTTTTCCAAAATCTCTGGCCCTATCAGAATGAAAAAGAACCAGACCACCGACGCTATAACCACATTCAATTTGATCTTTTTTCTTCTTATTCAATTCAGATTATAATTTCATAATTATTCAAGTTGATGTAAAATAACCTTGTGAGTTAAAAAAATCAGAAAAATCAATGAGACAAATTTATTTCCAGATGGACTTGGATGCCTTTGACAGTTCCTTCGATTACGGTTTGGAAGACGAGAATTTTTATGAGCCTATAAAAACTCATAAACGTCGGGTAACGTTCAATCCGGAAACCTTCGTGAAGGTAAGTGACATAGAGGTCTTCATATATTTAATACTTGTTTCAGTAAATAATTTCACTTTTTTGTGAACTTGAACTATTCCATAACTGGGAACCCTGTTTGAACCGAAATTTAAAGAATTTGTTACAACGTGTTCGGAACACTTACTGTTGATTAATTTCAATAGAAAATAAATTTCAATAGAAATTCACACATCTTAACACGCGCAAATTAATTTTTCACAAATGAATATGTTAATTAAATGATAATAGTAATGATAATTTATAAATAATTGAATTATATTAAGTATAAATGAATTATGTTTCAGTTGAATTTTCCAAATTTAATTTACCGATTACTCAGATCTAAATACTTCCTTAATTACGAGTATGTATATGAAAAAAATTTCTTCAGAAAATCTGCTCACGATGTAGACATTCGCCACAATACTCTTACAATGCTACATAACTCATCTGCCTTGTTTCAAAGAAGTTTTACTCACAATTTAGTCGACTACATATTATAATGATTCAATGACGATCATGTCAATTCCATTACTAATTGGATTCGGAATTTTTTGTTTCGGAATTTGCTTTTCGCTCGGCAATGATGTACTTACGAGATTTAGTCACTTCCGTGGCTTAGTCGGGAAAACACCCGACTATGGTGCGGTAGAATTCGGGTTCGAGCCCCGGTGAAGGCATGGGAGTATGTGTTTGTCTATGATGTAAGTACTTTAATTATGATAATCGTTGGGTAATGTACATTGATTACAAACCTATTGGCCTTTCGGAACCGGCGTGAAACGGTAGGTCAACTGAATTTTAAACAATCCATGTACTTACTTACTATTTATAATTTAAAATTTCGTAACCACATGTTAACTATTAATTGATTGGGTCGATGATTGATGAAAATCTAAATACTTAATTTAAATAAAACTAAGTAGTTTTTCGATTTTCAATGTAATTAATTCAAAACATGACAATATCGTTTCGCCAAAATATTGGCTTCATCAGATGTTGATGATCAGTTTATCATCAACATCTGATGAAGCCACTGTGTTGGCGAAACGATATTGTCATGTTTTGAATTAATTATGGTTAAAATCGAAAAACTACTTAGTTTTATTCAAATTATATGTTAACCAGTTAGCTTAAGAGTTGAAGAGTATCTCTGAGCTAATCTTTCACTCTCTGGTGTATTTAAGAGATATTTAATTGTTCTTGTTATTATGATTGTATGGGGACACAATAGTAGAAAAACATTCAAGCTGAAACTTCGTATAAGTAAAGTAAAGCGTGTCTAATAGTTTTAATTTCAGTTCGTAGTTAAGTATGTAAAAAAATCCACTATTTATAAAAAATAAAAGCAATCCCACAGTACCTTATACTGTGACTTTAAGTGAGACTTTTTTATTTGCGAAAATTGAGAGATCAGGACAAAATAAAATTCTGTTTATCCCTCCACTAGATGAAAACTTCCGAGCGTGTGATAAAAAGAATTAATATTTATGATTAATTAGGGAAATGAAATAGGATTATTGAAAAATCAATTCAGTGGACCTACAGTTTATTTATTTATTTAACACATACATACACTGTTTTACAGGATAAGTCCCAATTACAAAACAGGAATTAATTACAGTTTAACACCGGTTCCGAACAGCCAATGTGCTTGTAATCATTGTACATTACCCAGCACATATCATTATTTAAACTACTCAAATCATACGAAAACAAACACCCATGCCTTCAGCGGGGCTCGAACCCGAGTTCTACCGCACCATAATCGGGTCTTGTCCTGACTAAGCCACGGAGACCGGCTAATCAGGTGATTCTTACCTTTTAATAACTGAATATATAATATTTCTATAAAAAATAAACTAAACCTACATAAAATCTACAGATGTTTTCACGTTATCTCGAAAATATCGAATAACGTAATTATATCTCATATTTTAGTTATCACGAATCATCAACTCAATAAAGAAAATAAGTATTAAAAAAGTATCTCCAAAGTACTTGAACGACCTTCTAATAGCAGTGTAAATATTGAATAGACATAAAGAATTTTATGATAAACTTTTATTGTTCTAAAGGTGCTAACTATCACACTTTATCTTTTTAGTTTTTTTGCGTTTTCAAACGATTCTTTTGTACAAAGCGCTCGGAGATGCACCTAACCCAAGTGCAATTAACGTACAAAAAATTTTTAATTGAATAAAAAATTAATATTTTCCCTAGTTAGTATATATAAGTTATATTTCCACAGACGTAGAAAAATGATGATTTATTGCTATTTTTTGTATGTTCTGAACAAATCAAGATATTAGACACTACATGGTGTTTTACGTCTTTTATTTAATCTAAGGGCCGGTATTCGTAGCTTAAAATAAAAAAAAACCCGATTATGGTGCGGTGGAACTGGGGTTCAATCCCCGGTGAACGGCATGGGTGTATAAGTTTGTCTATGATTTAAGTAACTTAAAAATGATATATATTGGGTAATGTACATTCGCGTTAAACTGTAGGTATTTCTTCTGACTTTTCAGTATCGCTCTGAGAACTTTTTATGGGGAGCTTTAACGTTTGTAATTTGTAATGTTACAAATTTTCATAACAATATTCTAGCTTGAATCTATTAATTCAATTTTTGATATATATCCTATAAAACCATTTGCACATACAATGTTTGTTTATAATTCGTGTACGAATTTTTTGTCTACAAGAATGAGTATGAAAGACAAAAATATTCCCAACAGGAACTCAGGAACGTTGTTATATATAATCTTTTGTAAAATTCGTTTTTTCGAAAATTGCTTGTTATTTAGATAATATGGAAAATAAATAGGTGTGCATTGCCCGATCCAAGCGTTATATAAACTTTTGTAAAATACTTTTTTTGAAGATCATGTTCGGTATTTAGTGAACATGGAAAAAATATGTATGGATTCCACGATCTAGAGACCATAGACAATAAATGGGTCTGGATTTGAGAATCAAAACATTGTTATAGCAATTTTTGGAAAGTGCATTTTATTGAAAGTCTCTTATTATTTAATGACCATAAAGAATAAGTTAGTATGGATTCTACAGCCTAAAGACCATAGACAATAAATGGGCGTGGATTTCACAATCGAAACGTTATAGCAACTTTTGTTAAATGCTTTTTTTTCGAAAATCGCTTGTTATTCAGTGAACATAGAAAATAAATAGGTATGAATTTCACAATATAGGGGCCATAGAAAATAAATAAGCGTGGATTGCACCATCGAAATGTCTGAATCGACATAGTCAACTTATAGTTGCTGTGACTTAATATGGACGTAAAATTGAAATTCACATTTGGAAATGATTCTTACATAGTTTGTGTTGGGATTATTTATCTCTTGGCAAATACACGCGGCGATACAGCTGTACAAATAAATTCACTTCAATCTGTTTATCTGCTCAATTTCGCCGAACAAAAAAACCATCAGAGAATGTTCAATTTCTCCCTAATGAACATAATGGATTGAGCGGTTCTGGGAACGCTCGGAACGTTTTCGACTCATTGAAGTCGTGAACCGGACCAGTTAAAAATAAACACCCTATCTCTTATAAGACTAATGAGTGAATTCAAGAGGAAATTTAGCGTAGATTGATTGATTGTCTCTTTTTGAATTTTTAGCTCTTAATGGAAATCTTTCGCGATTGGGGTATTTTTATTGGAGCTAAATTAAGACTACGTTTACAATTTATCTGGCAGTATTGTGACTGGAAAATTCGATTATTGTTCTTTTGCGTAGAGCTTCTATAGAACTTTACTTGCTTGTGGCCAGACTTCTGGTAAGGCTTTTTTTTATTGAAAATAATATATGTTCTAGTTTTATAGTACCGAAAGCCTCAGGTTTATTCCGAGTTCAAAGTTACCTATAGTTAGTAGTTCTGTGCCGAAGTCTGCTCCATCAAGAAAACCCTCTATGAACTGCTTTCATTTGTGTTAATTTCGAAGTCTTTCTCTGGTCTGTTGGTGTTCCTTGATTTTTTTGTAATGATTTCGATAATGTATATAAAAATTAACCTTGCGCGTTCCTCAATTCAGATATCTTAGTCTCTAAAATTGCGTTTCATAATGAAAATTTCCAAATAATTCATTCCGAGTTCAAAATTACATACAGTTAGTAGTTCTCTGCCAAAGTCTGCTCCATGAAGAACTCCCTCTATGAACTGCGTGTATTTTTATTGATTTAGAAGTCTTTCTCTGGTCTCGCTGGTGCTCCTTGATTTTTTTGTAATGATTGCAATTATGTAGATATAAATTCACCATGCTCGTTCGTCAAGTCAGATCTCTGAGTCTCTAAAGTAGCGTTTAATAATGAAAATTTGAAATAATTCATTCCGAGTTTAAAATTACATATAGTTAGTAGTTCTTTGGCGAAGTCTGCTCCATGAAGAACTCCTCTGTGAACTGCTTTTATTTTTATTAATTCCGAAGTCTTTCTCTAGTCCCGAAGGTGCTCCTTGATTTTTTTTGTAATGATTTCAATAATGTAGATGTAAATTCACCTTGCTCGTTCGTCAAGTCAAATATCTGAGTCTCTAAAGTTTCCTTTGATAATGAAAATTTGAAATAAGTCATTCCGAGTTCAAAGTTACATTTATTTAGTAGTCTCTGCAGAAGTCTGCTCCATGAAGAACTCCCTCTATGAACTGCTTTTATTTTTATTGATTTAGGAGTCTTTCTCTGGTCTCGCTGGTGCTCCTTGATTTTTTTGTAATGATTGCAATAATGTAGATATAAATTCACCATGCTCGTTCGTCAAGTCAGATATCTGAGTCTCTAAAGTAGCGTTTAATAATGAAAATTTGAAATAATTCATTCCGAGTTTAAAATTACATATAGTTAGTAGTTCTTTGGCGAAGTCTGCTCCATGAAGAACTCCTCTGTGAACTGCTTTTATTTTTATTAATTTCGAAGTCTTTCTCTGGTCTGGCTGGTGTTCCTCGATTTTTTTGTAATGATTTCAATAATGTACATATTGATTCACCTTGTTCATTTCTCCAGTCATATATCTGAGTCTCTAAAGTTTCCTTTGATAATGAAAATTTGCAAATAATTCTTTCCGAGTTCAAAGTTACATACAGTTAGTAGTTCTCTGCCGAAGTCTGCTCCATGAAGAACTCCCTCTATGAACTGGTTTCATTTTTATTAATTTTGAAGTCTTTCTCTGATCTCGCTGGAATTCCTTGATTTTTTCGTAATGATTTCAATAATGTATATATTGACTCACCTTGCTCGTTCTTCCAGTCAGATATCTGAGTCTCCAAAGTTTCCTTTGATAATGAAAATTTGCAAATAATTCATTCCGAGTTCGAAATTACATATAGTTAGTAGTTCTCTGCAGAAGTCTGCTCCATGAAGAACTCCCTCTATGATCTGCTTTTATTTTTATTAATTTCGAAGTCTTTCTCTAGTCCCGCTGGTGGTATTTGATTTTTTTGTAATGATTTCAATAATGTATAATATAAATTCACCTTGATAATGAATATTTGCAAATAATTTATTCCGAGTTCAAAATTTCATATAGTTAGTAGTTCTCTGCCGAAGTCTGCACCATGAAGAACTCCCTCTATGATCTGCTTTTATTGTTATTAATTTCGAAGTCTTTCTCTAGTCCCGAAGGTGCTCCTTGATTTTTTTGTAATGATTTCAATAATGTAGATATAAATTCACCTTGATCGTTCGTCAAGTCAAATATCTGAGTCTCGAAAAATGCGTTTGATAATGAAAATTTGAAATAATTCATTCCGAGTTCAAAATTACATATACTTAGTAGTTCTCTGCCGAAGTCTGCTCCATGACGAACTCCCTCTATGAACTGCTTTTATTTTTATTAATTTCGAAGTCTTTCTTTTGTCCCGCTGGTGCTCCTTGATTTTTTTGTAATGATTTCAATAATGTATATATAAATTCACCTTGCTCGTTCCTCAAGTCAGATCAAGTCTCCAGTTGCCTTTGATAATGAAAATTTGCAAATAATTTATTTAAAAACAATTAAATTTTTCTTCAAATCTGAGGTAATTCAGATGTGTCCTGGGGGTGGTAAGACCTCATCAGTTCACAATGTTGAGTTGTGAGAGTAACCAAAACTTGAAACAGACAATAAAGTTCCGTAAATTACCTATGCTATTTCTTTTATTTGCACCACCTGAAAACAATGGTAAGAGCATCATTTTCTATGATGAGAATTAATTTCATTTTACAAACACTGTTTCAGAAATTCCAGCTATAGAAGTTATCAAATTCAATGAAAATGTAACGTTCTCTTCTATAAAAATAAGATATCAGAATGTATACATGTGGTACTTTGATTACATCAATATTCAAAAATATTGAGAATTCATATTCTCATTCCAATAAAACTGAGCTAATCGTTTGTCTAATGAATGGCAATTTGTAATCGTAAACGACTACTCCTTTCAAAAGATTGAGATATCTTCGCATTAATTATCTTAATTATTGGTTCAAGACCTCACACGACGTGGCTATATAACTGAAATGAATTGTGAGTTTAACAAGGGGCTCTTGTTCTTTCTTCAATGAAAAATTAGAAAGTAAAGTGCGGAAGTTTGAAAAGATTCTAATTTGGAAGGCTGGAATGGTGTAAAGAAATGTAAAAAGTTTACTGTTGAGTACGAACTAAAATGTAATAAAATTTGATGAGTTTCTTGAGTAAGATTTAAAATCAATGAATGAATAATATTAAAGTTCACTATCTGTGCTGTTCTGTATTTATTTATGTTCCATTTCTTCGAAAGTACAACAATGAATCTCTTACACTGTTAACCATTATTTAGAGATTTTCACCGCGGAAGTTTTGAAATAAAATTAATCAATCAAAAAGAGTTTGTTTAGGATAAATGAAAATATATAATAAAAATAAGTTATTCTCACCAGGTATAATACCCAATTACAGAAAATAATAACAATATCTTAAATATCTTCCGATTATTTACCAATGTAGAAATTATATCTCTATTAAGACAAAAAAAAAACAAATATACGCTGCCTTTTTCTCATCGCACCTGAGATATTTACTGCCTATATGGGGAACTTGTGGAAGTGTAGATTTTAATAAAATGCAGATTATACAACAAAATTTTAAAAATTTCATTCAAATATGATTATCTTACGTCTACGAATATATTGCATCAGGAATTGAACATCCCCAAACTAGATGCCTTGTTGAAACTTGAACAGTGCAAACTTATGTATAAAATACTTGAAAATAAACAAAAATCAAATATTGTTTTCAAATTATTTGGCGAGGTTCATGGTTATGAGACAAGGTTTCAGTCATTCTCTCTAGTTCTACATTCTCAACAGTAGAACAAATGTTGGACTGAATGGTCCTGCTAATATGGCATGTAAAGTGTACAATAATTTGAGTGAGGACATCAGGTCAACTAAATCAACAGTAGAACAAATGTTGGACTGAATGGTCCTGCTAATTACAATAATTTGAGTGAGGACATCACACTTTTTAAGAAAATGTAAGGCATGTCTGAATGCTTGATGATAAATATGTACCTGTTAAATTTAAGTTAATTTTGGATTTTAATTATATTGGAGAAAATTAATTAGTTTTATAAATCTTTAGAAGGAATGGTTTTTTTATATTATTGTAAAATGAATTAATTAATAAAGAATTCATTTTCAAAAAAAAAAATAGGTACTAACTAAACAATTAAAATGAAAAAGACATAAAAAGAGCTCAATCTAATCTAAAAAATAGTAACTAATAACTCCATTATAGCATTCTATGAAATATTACAAAGAACTCAATCTAAAATTTTAGTCAGTTTTCTTGGTTCACATAACTCCTGATAATAAATTCTATGGAGTCAAAATGAATGTCACAATTATTGGCAACTCTATTGAATGTAGACTCCATAAACCAAACGGGGGATTGTATAAGCAAGTTGGTCCTTGGAGTCTCTAGGTGGAATAATTCTGTATTACGAGAATTTTGCCTAGGAACACGAAATTCTAAAGCGGACAAGAGAGGAGGACAATCAATGCTATTGTGCAGTAATTTGTACAAAAATTTGAGTGATAAAATTTCTCTTCTGCTCTGCAATGAGATTAAACTAAATCGACTCAATAATTCGTTATGATTGACTCCTCTCTGTGGATAAATTTTATCTTCTCTCCAATCTAAGAATTTCAAGAACCTTCTCTGAATGGCCTCAAGATGGCAAGTATAAATCGGATCTCAGATCATGCTGCCATACTCCAACTTGCTACGGATTAGGGTATTAAATAGTCCTATGAATGTTGACAAATTATTAAAATATTTGCCATTGCGTATAACGAATCCGTATATTTGCGAGGCAGATGAAATAAGTTGGGTGATGAGTGGGACAAAGGAAAGCTTCTGGTCGAAGACTACACCAAGATCTCTCACCTTATCAGAATGAGAAAGAACCTGACCACCGACGCTATAATCACAGTCAATTCGGTATCTTTTCCTTGTGAAAGAGACAACATTGCATTTTGACACATTCAAATTCAAATAATTGATATATAAATAAGTATAAGAGTATTAAAAAATAAAAGTATTGAAAATACATTAAAATATTGAAAATGATGAAAAGTTCTTTATGTTATGTGAAAATCTTTTGAGGGCAATCGCAAAATATTTTTCATATTTTGCGAAAAACAAATTTTGTTAAATTTATAGTCTATTTGCTCAGTTATTTTGACCGATAAAATGATTCGCAACAAAATTCTATTAATGAAGTTCGCTGTTGAAACATTGACTAGACCAGGGTAGGCGAACCTTTATGCATCATTGTGCCATTTTTTCTGAAAAATGTTTAATGGGGTCATTGCCGTGCCATCAATAATTTTGACTTTCATATTATTTGGAAAATAATAATAATAAATACTATCTTAACTCTTTATTAAATAAAGTAAACAAAAGAGTTACATTTTGGAATGTTTAATTCCAAACATTATTGGCTGTGATTTTTATGATCGGCGACGTGCCTAAAATATTGTGTCGCGTGCCATTGGTTCGCCTTCCCTGGACTAGACGCTAGCTCTTGAAAATGGGGTAACACCCGATAACATTTGTAAAACTTGATTGAGCCCATCAAAAAAATGAGCAGTCCAGGCCTGGTCCATACGCTCGAAATGTTAACTTGTCTTCTAATTTTGCATTCATTCAACAACAATTCTGCGAGAGTTAAATAATATGTAAATTAGTCATTCTCCTCTCATATTTCGATTATTTCAGAATATTAAATTGACAATACGAGTTCCAAATCTTAACACGATTATAAATTCAGAGTCTGAACTCGGTTCGGATGTCTGAGGCTGGCTTTATGCGTATAATTTAATACTATCCTTATCTAATTATACATATTACCTGGAATTCAATTTAGATAAAAGAATATTATTCACTTCATATATATAATTTGAATGAATATCCCAAAAGATATCATGCAATTTTGAAAATCGTGAGATAAGATTTTAATTAGTACAATAATAATCTAATATTTCCTAATAATAATTCCTAATAATCTAATATTTCTATTTTTATATGTTCAGTTTTTCAAGTATAAAAATGAAGATCTTCAAAATAATTGAGAACCTTATGCTTCAAATATATTCGTGTAGGTTTTATTAGTACAGATTGTTGCGAATAATACAAGAATATTCATATTCATTCAGTACAATATTGTGTATAATTAAATCTAGCCTTTCATTAGAAATGTGGCAATTTATCGAAATATTGCGAGATGCTTGTCAGTTATTATTAAGTGATTCTAAAGAAATAATCCGTTTGTTTAAATCTGAGAACTAGATTGATATTTTGAAAGATTCAGTAGGAAATGAGATGAGTAAGCAATAAGAATAGTAAAAGTCGCTATAGAGAGATTCTTCATTCATTTGAATAAAACCTTGTCCTATCATCAATCGATGCTTGTTTTAGTTAATTTAGGGGTCAAGGTTTGTATATTTATAATTCTTAAAAATTTTATGGGTGACTGATATTATTGATAACTGATAGACAACAATCTCAGATTTTGGGTATTTCAAATACATTAACCTGTGCCCATATAAATATGACAATGGAGCAAATTGATATTATTTCCGGTTAATTAGTGAAGCTCGCTTTCGAAATAATATCCAAGTAGGAACAATTTATATTTATTTTTCTTTATAAGAAGTGAGGTGTCGGTATCGTTTCCGAATGAAACCTGTCCGTTTTTTAGTTCACTAGTTTACTTCACTTATGAAGCTTAAGAACTTTTCGAAGTTTTTCAAGAATTGTAAAATATTCATATAAATATTTTTCGGATATATGCGATCAGCTTTAGTGATTATTCTGTAAGCGTCTGAAGAAGTCGTTTGTAACGACGAAACGCGTCATGCTGTGTAGTCAATAAAGTGTGAATCATAAATTCAAGTGTTTGAATGTTTATATTCACTCAGTGGCCGTATAACGTTTTCGGTTTTCTGGTGGTCCTGCTAATTTCGGTTCCCATCGTGTTCTTCTGCTGTTCCGAAAAACTTAAGGAAAAATTTAGGTTTAATAATTAAGTTAATTTCATCTCATCATATTGAAAAAAAATGACAATATAAATGAAGTTCTTGCTGTTCAAATCAATAATTGCCTCATTTTGAATATTGCTTCACTCTGTTATTCGGCTCGACTAAGGAAAACTCGGCAATTTAAAAAATTATAGAATAGGGCTATGCGAACAATGTTGTGGTTCAATAGATAAACCCAGTCAAAAATATACACAACTCTCTAGAATTAATGTCTGTTAAACGGAGAAAACTTTAATCAAAATTTGCTACAGGCATTTAATTTTGAAATTTGAAAACCTGTTGTTTATATGTAATGTAATAATGTAATTATAATCACTACTAGTATTGTTGGTATTTAAGCGTAAGTCAAGAAAGTATATTTCATATTATGAGATCTGCACTTCAAAATATGTGTGTTAATATGTATAAAAATACGTGTTTTTGTTTATCTCATTAATCGATTGGTCCGATACTTGATGAAAATCTACATACATAATTTAAATGAAAGTAAGTAGTTTTCTGATTTTCACTATAGTTCATTTAAAACATAACAGTTTATCATCAACATCTGATGAAGCCAATGTGTTGGAGAAACAATATTGTTATGTTTTAAATTAATAATAGTGAAAATCAGAAAACTGCTTAGTTTTATTTTTATTTTGTTTATCTTTTGATTTCTATGATTTCTATGATTTAATTTCGCGATTTTTATGTATATTTTTCGATTTGTAGAGTCAAACTTGAATAAAAATTCAACTTAAGTTATGTATATTGAATTTATTAAAACAAATGACATATTAGTGAAGTAAACTCTACACTAGAAAAATGTTTTATCTTGTTTTCATTTAAATTTGCAGATTTTTTATCAATTATCCAAGTTCAAATTTATCCAAGCTCAAACAATGAACCGAATACAAGATCCTCGATACCATCACATCTTGTGTTTGTATCGTGTTTGTTGGTTACATTACAGCTCTGATGTCTTTATTTGTGAATGTTTATGTGTGTTTGTTTTTGAACCTATCTTGGACATTCACTCTGGATTTATTGCTGTTATTTCGGGACATTCCAAGCAAAATGTCATTGCATTTTACTAACACTTACATAGTAACCCTTTTTGAATTTCTAGTTATAGAGTATAAATATGTATTATCCATACTTTTTAGGAAAATAACATTTTGTTCCAGTTACAAAGTCTAAATAATTCGAGATATCACGTATTTAAGGGTTAATCGAAAGGAAATGGCATTTTTTTCCACTTCTGAGGATTTCGACTTTCGAGTTCTAGAATTTTCGCTGCATTATTATTACAGACGTTTTCGTTTCTTAAGTGTCATCGGAGATCTAACCGTCATTCGAAATATTCTGTTGCGGTCCTCGCGTTACACACAGTAAGTAATTTTGTCCCAGTGTCGGGGTAATAAACGCAATAATTACGTCTAATCAGTGCAGCCAGCCGAGCGGGTTAATTTGGCACCGGAAGATGGGGGCAGATCGCTGACGTCACACGTGAGAGACAGGAAGTGCGCCCGTTTGAGCTACGCCGTGAGGGATACTCTCAATCGGTGTAGTAGTTGTTTAACGAAAACGATATAAGGTTTCCCTGACGAACGACGCCGTAAATAAGAAGCGAAAAGAGCAAGCGACGCGTATTGTAGAAATTTTTATTTCTTCGTCTAGCGTGATGCGTTTGTTTTCCGACTCAACACCTCCCAATTAGTTTCGGAAATGACGTCGCGAAGTGCTTCATTACGAAAAGCGCTTTTGCTCGAATGAAATTAGTCGTTTTTTTCTCGTCGTTATTTTTGGTATAATCTCATAAGAAAGAAGAACGATATTGATGAATTGTTCTTTACGTCTTTTTGTAGTTGTCAAATTCTTTGTCGGTGGGAAACAGGAATTTATGCTGATTGATGCATCTTTTTGAGAATGAGGTGGAACTCTGATGGATTGTTCTAATTGTCTATTCATGTTGATCAGGGGTTGTCAAAGCGTGGGCCAAATTTAGCGGCGATATCGATGCTTTATGGATGATTATATTATGATTTTATCACGAAATATATGAGGAAATATTAAAATAACTGATATTTCACTATAATAAATGAAATATAAAATGTTTAAATAAATTTCCATTTAATTCTTACACAACTCTAATCATAATAAAATATTGTTTAATTTTTATAAGAAATTATAGTATTTGCCTAGTGTAGTTGTTACACATTTCTACAGAAAGATTATATGGTAGTCTCAGAAAAGAGGTAGTATTATATTCGCGAAAAAATATTCGCTTTTCAATTATCAGCAAAAATAAGTTGAAATCAAGATTAAAATTGAGTGTTAATCCTTTACAAACACTGGACATACCAGCAGCGAGGTTCATTAAAATAAAACAACTTCACAAGTCGCACAAAACAAGTGAATAAATTTCTGATGAAAATGAAGTATAAGATTTGATATTTTTAGTTGAATTAAATTTGCTTGAATGAGAAAAATTTTGGGAACCACTGATGTTGCCCAAGGTCTTGAAGATGCAGTATCCCCAAATCACCAAGTTATCAAGCATTTTTTAACTTCTTAAGAATTGTTTTCTTTGCCTCAAGTAACACCTTTTGTCCCATCATTGCTTTCAACTAAATAAAGCCATCTTTCTCAAAGCTCATAGAATACTTGGTTGAGATGAAATACAATATTGAAGTTTTATGTCACACGAACAATAAATTGAAACAGATTTGTGAATTTCAAAAAATGTTATATAAGTAGTTAAAGTAGTTGAAAATGTTATATAGTACGTATACAATGCCACCATTCATCATGTGGATGAAAAATTGAGTTTGTTTCAAAGTTTGAAATATATGATTGATTTCTATATCATACTTTGAGGTGTCTTTAGTAGGGGGTAGTTATTTACGTAAAAACGAAGAACGACTGCCAATATAAGGCAGAAAAGTCCTCGGGAGACTTCAATAGACCCGCCATGTGAGAAGATTCCCAGAAGATTATCAAGGCTTGTATGGAAAGAATCACCAACAGAAAAACACTCTTGGTACGATCTTGATTTCGGTTTCTAGGTAACATAGCACAACACCTGAATGGTATGGGTATTGATAACTAGATGGAAGTCTCTATGGACAGAAAAAGAAGGAGTGTGTAAAGCTTCTAGAATTGTGAAGCCATCAAGGGAGACAGAGAGGGACTTGTTTTCGCCCATTTGTTTATTGAGGGTTTTTAAGATTGTCGATTCAACGGCTTAGGTTCAATTGTTCATTAGTCTTCAATGAAGAATTGGGCCTAAATAACGCCCCACTACTAAACCTTAAAGTCTTTGATAGTAGGTAGGTTTTTGTTCCAAACTTTGTTTTGTTTTCATCCACTTGACTGCATGCCGAAACAATATTGTAATGGACAATTTGAATGAATATTTTTCGAATTCTTATATGTGTTATAATTTATTAAAATTCTTTTAACCTTTTTGATTCTGATTTGAACGACTATTATGTCTACAGTACCCACCAGATCAACCATATTTTCGAATTTTTCAAAGTCGTAACATACAAACGTTGTGACATCATGTTTAAAGGAAAAGTAATGATTTTTTCTACAAAAACGAGTTGGCTAAGATCACTATTACCAAAAAACTCGAGAACCTTGAGTAGTAATTATATTTTCGAAAATATAAGTAGTATCTACATCATTTTGACAAAAACTTAGAAATAATTGAAACCATTCAGATAAGACGATTGAGGCGTTTTGGATCTTGAGAAATCTTAACTATTGCAGTCAGTGAGTACTCCAATGCAAAATCTAGCCAAAAAAGGTGGATCTTTACCGATTGCTGAAAAATCTCTATGGACCTTGTTCTCAGCAAACAAAAATGTTTTTTTCGGAACTTTATGAATACAATAACTGAAAAGTCAAACGAAAAACACAACGAAATACACGTACACGCTCAATTTAATGAATTGAAATGGAAATGAAATAATAGTTCAAAGCCGTATTAATTCATCGGTCTCTCAGGGAGTGTAGACTGGAATAACGTATCGGAATCAAGGTGTAAAAAGCGAAAAAAAAAATAAAAGATTATTACTTATAACTCGAATGAGTCGCATTCATAATAATCTCCCGTATGCGTTCGAAATATCAACGACCCACTATCCGCCTCTCAGCGTGTCCTACGGACGCGAAGTCTGTTCTTTATGCGCCGTGGTGTGCGTCTCTCGCCCGATGAATAAATTGTTTGTTTATTTATATTCAAAATGTGTCGCAACTCGACAACTCGCCTACCGAATGCATCGACAAAGTAACGTAAGATACTCTCTTCGACTTGGCGTTTTGATGGAACTTATACGACTATAATCCATATCGATCACTTCTGTAATATACTTACGTCGAGTTGGCGTAGGTAAGCGACTTGTTGATTGACGGTAGATCATTGTTTTTGATCTCGATTTTACGATAACAATTTATAGCAACGAGCGCTGTAAAAGGTTTCAGTAGTTTTTCGAATCATAATGCTAAGGCGGAATAATTGAATTATTTCTCTTGTTTTACCTTGATGATGTCTAGTTGACCCAGCTTCACTTAAGGCGTCTCGTATTTCTTATATCTTCTAATTCTAGTACTTTAAATCTGCCACATTCGTTCCCTATACGTTTATTCACGTTCTACAAGGGCCGATCCAGCCAAAAAAGTATGACACTCGGGACTGCGGTGGTAAAGCTATTGCATTGCATTTTTTATCAACTTCTGCAATTATAAATATTTATTCATTCTTAATTTGTGCAGTATAGTTTTTTCTTTGATATTAATTCAAGTTACACACTTTTTGAGCGTAGTGAACGATAAGAAAAAAATTATTTTTCTTTTATTGAATAAATGAGAAGTTAATATCTTTTAAAATATTTTTATTATCTTACAATACATGTAGGTTATTCAGGATTTTTTATCATTGAAACTATAGAATTATCGTAACTGAAATAAGAAACATAAGTTTGGGACTTGATTATTAAATATCTGAAAAATACCGCGTCAATGGTGGTCCCATATTTTGTTGTGGATTCTTGTGGATCATTATTCATTTTCAAATTCAATTTTTCCAAAAGAAAAGTTGTCAACCGATTTGATGTTTTATCACCGAAGTTGATGTTGAAATCGCCATCCAAGATAACTGGGATTTATTACCAGTTATACCAAGTATTTTCGACCCTTCTTCAGTGTACTCCAGTAAAGTGCAATGAATGAAATGCTTTACCTCGTCCAATTTTGGAGAAATGTAAATTGCTACCATGACTATGTGTAGGCCATTTCTAAGTTTGCACAAGCACGCACAAATATCTCCAACAAATGAGCGCCTAACATTAACATCGCTAACGTGTGTAATATTTATTTCAATATTCGGAGTCATAATAATAATAACATTATTATTATTTTGGTAAATAGCTACCCCAGTGTATATACTTTCTCACGAACAGCTGCTTACGTATTCGTCCAATTTCGGAACAGCCTCGATCCGTGCGAGCTTCGAAAAGTCGTACCATATATAATACATACACGTTAGGTTTTATTTTCATTACGGAATTTCTTGATTCGGTCGCCGATCTCAAAACCCGCGATAAAAGCTATGCAAAGCTTAAAATGTATCATCTAAGGTTTACTGATAATTAATCTTAGGAGACCATGATCCTTTAGACTCCCTCGACCCTTCAAAACCACTGTTTACATTCTCTCCAGTGACTGAGGATGGTTACCATTTGTGAATCGAAGATCATGATCACGGTTAAATAGATGCATGAAAAGACATTATGTCCCTCATTGGACTGTCAGGAGTATTTCTTTTTTATCTCTGTTAGTTAATGGTATATTATTGTATATGTGTGAGATTCTTTCTAATATTTGTATCAGATATTGATGTTATAGGTTTCCATTATTATATTTGCTATTGTTTTTTATTATTATTATTTTTCATTATTCTATATCTATAGTATTATTGATATTTTTAGTCACCAAATATTGTATTTCATTATTCATTATGTATTTTCCTGTACTTAGGTACTTTGCATCCACCTCGAAATATGTCGTGCTATCATTTTATGAATTCTTGATGGTTATTCAGGACCTAAATATAATATCCTTATTCAGATCTAAATATAATATAACAAAAAGAGACTCTGGAGACTTTTTCAACCCTCAAAAGCCTCTGGCTTAGCGATGCTCGATATACATCGATGCATCGAAAACATCGATATTTACCATTTGATACATCGGATCCGTTCGATATGGATATATATATATATGATTTACGATGCATCGATGTATTTAATTCAATACATCGAAGTCATTGACAATTGAATTTTTATTTTTTAGAATAATATAAAAATATCACATCACGTAATAATAAAATAATTTGCACTGACAAGGCTGTATATGACTTTATTCACTTTGCTTATTGGTACTATATTAGACCCTCGATTTAAAAAACTACATTTTGAAGACCCAATAGCTTGCTCAAATGCCGTGCAAAAAATTAAGGATATAATGAAAAAAGCCTTGCTTGACGACAGGCACAATGTGGAGTCAGATTCAGATAAATCTGAGTCTCACAAAGTGTCAGAAGATTTTTGGAGTGACCATCACAAATTAGTACATAAAAATTGGAAATCCAATAAAAACGAAGATTGTATTTCGGACGAGTTATCTGTATATTTACGAACACCGGTAAACAGATTGAAGGAACACCCCTTAGAAGTGTGGGATGATTATAAACAACAATTTCCTCAATTATTTAAAAGTGCTTATAAATATTTAACTATAGTGGCCAGCTGCGTACCATCCGAAAGGCTATTTTCTAAAGCTTCACAAGTTTCAAATCGACAACGCACCAAAATACAAGAAAAGCGAGTAAATAAAATTTTATTTCTCCAAAGTTTGGAAAGAAAGTACTGGGATATTTAAGTTAATTATAAATTCTAATTACCTACATGACTAAACTTGATTAAAATTGTAATATTTTCATGTTCTTCCTAAAAAAAAGATTATTAAAATATCAATATAAATTTTGATAAATCGAGGGACACTGTTACATCTGAATCCGTACTCAATATTATTGTTCCTTTATATTTTAAGCGATACATCGAAAACATCGATGTTTCAATCCGATATATCGAATAACCGATATATCCGATATATCGATAATCCGATATATCGAATGCATCCTTTCCGATTGATGCATCGCAAAAAATATCGATGTATTTTTTAAATGAACACCCCTACTCTGGCTATACAAGCTGATTTTACTCGCTCTCATCCAGTTAATTTCAATATAATAATAATAATAATGAGTTCTCCATTCTGAACAGGTATAATACCCAATTACAGAAAACAATAACATAATGTTGAATAATAACTGAATAAATAAAACGAAGAAAATATAACAAAAAGCTCAATCGAATTTAAAAAAACTAATAACTAAATAATAGAATTAAATGAAATATAATAAAGGACTCAATTTAAATCAATTCATTTTAGTCAATTTTCTGTGTTCACATAACTCCTAATAATAACTTCTATGGAGTCAAAGTGAATGTCACAATTATTGGCAACTCTATTGAATGTTAGACTCCATAAATCAAATGGGGGTTTTATTAATTGATTTCACAAAGAGTACTTGGTTAAATTATTGATATTTATTTTTATGATGTTACTTTTTTTTTATTTCTTAAACTTTTTGTCTCTTCTTTCACGGAGGTCATCTTGATGAGAATAAAATCGATATAGCTCTGTATGAAGGCGCTAAGTCTGAGTGCCCTGACTAGCTCACTTGCTTTTAATGACAGAAAGATAAGAATTTCTCTCCAAATCTGACCAGACATTGACATGAACTTCACATATCGTCTTCTTGAGAAAAATGTCTTCATATATTACGAATGCTAACTTTAATTATTTATTATATAAGAAATTTATTCATTATTAGAATTAACGCATTGCGTCTTGAATTTGTCTTTAAGAAGTTCTTCTGTTTCAAGTCTAAAACTAAAAAAATTCGTGAAATCTATCTTTAAAAATGCTTGGGGAAGTTTACGCAGCAGACATCTGAAAGGAAGATGTCTTCTGCTGCGTAACAAATGAAGATCTCTGGTGCATCCTTAAAATTCCTTTCCAATATCATAGAGAAAGAACTTCTCGTTATTAGGAATAACTTAATCCAAAATTGATTGAAGGAACAGATGTCGGAGCAGTAATATCCACAATGAAAATTTTATGACGAATAATCAATGCACAGTGCTAAAATTAGCCAGATTAATGAAAAAATTATTGATACAGACGTGGATGCTCCATAATCAGCACCAACCATCTTCAGTATGGTTTGCGAAAAAATTTGCCTTGACATTATTTTTTCTCGAATCTCAATCCTATTGATTTGAAATTTTTTCTAAATCCGCAAATATCCAAGAACTGTGGACTTTGGAGAATATGTGTATTGAGCCTACATCTTTTTTTTCCAAATCTCTTAAAACTTTTTCATTGAATATGTTGAATTTATTAAAAAAATTTTTCTTGTATTATCGTTCAGCAATGTGGAATGTAATCAAGATTTTTTTCCAAAGTGAAGCTGAATTTTACCAAAATTCTCAGTTTCTGATTGGTTTGAAAGACTTCTGCGTCCGTTACATTTTGTCGATGAGTGTACATACAGGCATCTTCCGTCTTGTACCCTCTTATCGTCTTCGAAATCGTACTGTTAATTATTCCTAATTATTACAATTGATTGCTTGGAAATTTGTTATGTTATCTGTCTGCTCTCAGAATGACCTCTTTCGTGCTCATGCTGTTGGATCCACGTATAAGATGTGGTAATTTCTTCAACTTATTTATGTCCCCGAAGAATCCCTGAAATCAATAACACAAAATTATCTGAAGAAAAATGCATTGATATAAAACAATATTACTACAAAAATTATAATCACTTATGTTGTAGACCAAGTGATCCTCATCTCCGTTGAAAAATTGTCCTTATTTCATGAGAAACTCAAACTCCAAATTTATTATGTGACGGATTTTCTGTCAATAATAGAAAATATTTCAGCCATAAAAACATAGGTGAAAATTTAACATAAACAGCTTAATATAAGAATCGTTACAAATTTCTAAAATGTATCGATTCAAAATATCAAAAGTGAATTTGTCTATATATCCAAACTCTTCAACATATCTGTATCTATGTAAAATTGAGTAATATAGATCTTATCTACTGAATAATTTCAAATAACAATGTGTGAGGAACAGCTTCGAATATCAGAAAAAATAATAAATTTATGGACAGATAGATGAGTCAGTTATTCAGACATGAAGTACCAGATATTTGGGTTTTCCACTTTACTACATCATAAAAAATTTGAGTTTGTTACGAATAGAGGTTCGAATTAAAAGAAACTTATTAAATTGAATTTGTTTTTGAATAGACCTAAACTAAAAATCCTTCATAAACGCAGTACCTGATAGAAAGTATTTCAGGTTCAATCTGTCCTTTTGCGATATTATTCACCTGAATTTACAAGTAATCGCGATCGATATTAAGTCAATATGAGATTGATAAGCATTGTGTATAAATATGGGCAGAAGGAATGGATCATCAATATCAGCGGTTCTCAAATTTTTCATTCCGTAGACCTTTCATCGTTTGTTTTCCATATATCAACTAACCTCGAAACTTTTTTCTATGTTTCATTATATACCAACGGTAGGTACTAGGTACTTCATTATATACCAACGGTAGGTACTAGGTACTTCATTATATACCAACGGTTAATTCAGTAGATTTGTCAGAATTTGTAATTCAGTAGAATATTGCATTATTTATGTCGTCATCATGTATAGAGCCTTGATTTTAACCAACCCTAACGAATGGAAAATTTGGCTCTGAAATCTGGCTAAATCTGGACGCCTGTGTTTATAGTGGTTATAATGAGGTTCTCTTTCGGAATAGGCGTTAAACTATTGGTCTTAGTACAATGACTATCAGGTGTTCATTGCAATAAAGTCTGATTATTAGCACTATTATATTTGTCTAAAATATATATTATCATGATTTTTGACTTGATTCAACGTCTAGATCAGTGGTTCTTAACTCTTTTCAGCGGGTGACCCACCATTCAAAATAGCTGGCGTCTATCAGTACATGACTGAGTAAAAACCATATTTACTTCTATCGTACATAGAGCGTATTGTTACTAATTTTTATGAAATTTTATCATATAAATTGGTTAGGATTTTTAATTTCTATTACAACTGTTGTAGCGTGAAATATATTCATCGTCCTTGCAATAGTCGGTCGTTTGGGTACCGCTGATCTAGATGTATGGATTGAAAAGATCTAAAACTTGAAAAAACAGCAAATATTAATATATCAGTAGAGTTAACTCATAACATTATTCATAAAAGATTCGATAGCTAACGTAAACTCATGAAATATCGTTGGTGTAAATTGTTCTTCTTTTTGCTTTGGGTTCGTTCCAAGTTGAAATCGACCATTCTGGTTCTGTTATCTTCTATTTTGAGGACCACTGATTTATACGATCGTGATTCTTCGGGGTTATTCCCGCTCTCCAGAATAAATATTTGTTTCATACGTATTGAAAAATTCAAGAAATTCACAACTTGCGTCGCGTCATTGAACAAATACTTCCAGAGAATTTGCAATTGCTTTCGAGATTAAAAAACGAAAGTATGTCACCTATCATGTCAATGTTTACAGTTGTTCATATGAGTTATAACTTTTGCGCAGTGTAGATGATAAGCTGGGATTTCGATTTGAAAAGTAGAATGCAAATATTATTGAATATTCTATGGACCCTAATCGATATCTCATATGTCAGTACTACTCGGTCATTTTACTTGCAAATGTGGAAAATTACCAATTGAAAGGACGAAGGCCGTATTATTGAAAACGAAATAGACGTTTGTAGTTTGACAAGTTCTGAGAAGATTATCATTTGAAATTTTCAAGTTCTGAACATAGGATAGAATGATATTCAGGAATATTTTTAGTGGTAAATATATAAATAGACGTGGTTTATGTCTTATTGTTGGTGAGCTGTTTTATCAGCCGATTGATTATCCCATTCCCTATTTATAATATCACTCTTACGTCAATTACAAATATATGTTTCAATAAACAAGCAAATATGTTCGTTATGAAGTTGAAGTTATATTTCATGTGTGTATTGTTGGGTTTTAATTTTTGTAATAAAGAACCTTTACTAATATTAAAATATATATTTTAGCCTCCAATAAGACGTATCATCACCAGCATATTTAAGGCATAGCATTTTATCACTTTCTTATGTTATTCGTTTCGACTGATGATTTTGTTATTATTCAATATTTAGACGTAGAAACCGAAATTTTGAAATTAAACAAAACATATAAGTAAGTTATAAAATACCAATAATGTTAAATTGGATTAATCAATTTCATCATTTCATGAGCGTAAGATCTATTTGTAAAATTTATCCATTATTTTACTTTTTCTAATTTATATATATATATATATATATATATATATATATATATATATATATATATATATATATATATATATTTAGAGGTATAGAACTTTAAGTTGGCATTACTGTTGAAGATGGCGACCGATTTATCAGCTGGGAAGTGATTTATTCTCAGTTTGGTTTGGCAATTCATCATGAATAGAATCACACCTGAACAACGCTTGCAAATAGTGCAATTTTATTCCAAAACGAGATTGCCATTGTTCCCGATTTTCATAAGCGAATTTTGTTCAGCGATGAAGCGCATTTCGGGTTGAATGGCTACGTCAGCAAACAAAACTGCCGCATTTGTTGTGAAGATAATCCTCTAGTGTATGTCAAAACACGTTACATCCAGAAAAACTGACTGTTTGGTGCGCTTTATGGGCTGGTGAAATCATTGGTCCGTACTTTTTCAAAAACGATGATGGCCAGAACGTTACAGTCAATGGTGATCGGTATAGAGCCATGAATACTAACTTTTTATTCCTGAATTGAACAACCGTGATGTCCAGAAGCTGTGGTTTCAACAAGACGGCGCATCATGTCACACAGCTCGTGCCACAATCGATTTATTCAAAGACACGTTTGGTGAGCGCCAAATTTCACGTTTTGGACCTGTGAATTGGCCTCCAAGATCTTGTGATTTAACACCGCTAGACTACTTTCTGTGGGGTTATGTAAAGTCATTGGTCTATGCGGATTAGCCACAAACGCTTGACCATTTGGAAGACGATATTCGCCTTGTTATTGCCGATATACGGCCACACATGTTGGAAAAAGTCATCGAAAATTGGACGTCCAGATTGGATTACATCCGAGCCAGCCGTGGCGGTCATATATACCAGTAATCATATTTAAAATGTAATGCCACAAGATTATCCTTCGAATAAAAACAAATTCTTGTCAATCGAATGATCCATCGTTGTTTTATTGCAATTTAAATTTCTTTACCTCTAAAAACCACCCTTTACATGTCTAAATACTTATATTTTTTATACATATTGATATTATTATTAATACTTCAAAATGTTAACGCAAAACAACGTTTTCAAGATTCACACACTTTTATTTCACGTTTTACCATAACGATGATTTCTTTGAACTGATTGTCACTAAGAAGAAAAGTAATGTACCAATCACAGTTGATGACATATTATCTAGAGTAAAGGCGCAGAGAATTAAGAAGTGAAGTTTCTTATGTGTTCACGTTATCGTGTTATAATGCAATACAAATAAGCGTTACTCAAGTAATTCGCAATGTGAATAACTATTTCACAAAAAATTTTAATATTATAAAGATTAATACACTTTGATTTTACCACTATATTTATTATAGTGGGAATCAAGTTGGGATATTTTCAACTGTTCTGTTACTGATATTAAGGCAAGTTCCTTGATATGCATAATATCTGCTAGAAAATCATTTATATGTATTCACGTACAGGATTCATATTTACGCATTTACTTGTAATTATGTGTGTATATGTGTTAACATATGAATGGATGTGTATGTGTGTCTTTATAGGTATGGATAAGTTTGGTCAGCATCAAATTTTTTTTTATTCCTATAATTGGATTTCATTTAATCAGTTGTAATTTCATATCACAAAGTCTTTCTTTTAAAATTGAACTTTAAAGTACAAAATTGAAACTTTCGAACTTTTGTACTAACAATGTTATTTTGTTGTCTTTCCTGTTTTGTAATTAGGACCTGCCTTGTAAAACAGTTTATATTAAATAAATGAATAAATATTGCGACTGTAGTTTCGTAGTATTACTACATTTTCAAGCACATTTAAGTAAGTGATTGAAAGTTTAGTAATATTACGAAACTGCAGTCGCAAATTAATGTTTACAGTGATAAAAAACAAATTGCATATTGCTCTATAATCCTATAGATTACCATAAAATATCGGACGAATCTATCCAATATTTAATTCTGAATATATTGCCGCTGTAAAAGAATATAAAATATAATAACTTAATATAATATAATTATGCGAGAGAAAATATGCAGTACACAAACGATAATTCAAAGAATTAGTTAATTCAAATAGTTGATTATTTTATACTACATAAATATAATTATGTAGTATAAAATAAATTAAGTATAATATACTTAAGACTTATAGGGTAGTGAACTGTTTTTTTTTATTCAATGGGAAAGGCCCCGTGAATGGTTTTGAATTCAATCATTAGCCAATCTTGACAAGTGTTAGTTTCGAATGTCAACAATTAACCGTCGACATACATGCAGGCTGTTCTTTATACATGTCTAGCGACAGATGATCAGAATTATTGATTCTAGATTTATTTAAATGACACGGAGGTTTGGCTTATCTCTGGGTGATTTTGTTTATATCTTTGGTGATGGTAACATTATGTTAAAAACAATAAATTGAAATTAACACACTTGGCCTAAGTTTCACTAAATATATCAAAAACTCCACATATGTTTCGGATGGCTAACTCATTATCAAGAGTACACAATGTAACATTGCAATAATAATATAACAGTAACATTGAATACTCTTGATATTGGGTTAACCACCCGAACATATGTAAAGTTTTTAGTATATTTAGTAAAACTTAAGCCAATATATGTGTATAACTAAAAATTAACACATTAAATAAATTAAACATTTGGCTTCATGTTTCACGTTTATATTTAACAATATCAAATAGTCATCATGTTTCGAGCGTGAGCTCATCTTCAAGACTAAACTACTGTTGATTCTTTGATATTCTTAAATATAATCGTGAAACATGAAGTCAAGTGTATAATTTAATTTAATATTCATTTATGTTTCAATCAATTAATTCAATCTCAGTCATTAAAAATTAAGATTCTTAGTAACATCCTAAAATGGAGAAATTCAATTTCTAGTTGTCGCCAGAAATAAGCTTCATAAAAATTTCGAAATAAATAGTTTTCATTAATTGACAGTTAATGAAAGAAACTGAATTTCATAAAAAATTTGGTTATCTTTTTTTCATATATGTTTATCTGACGAAAAATATATTGTCGCGTGCTTTGTGGTTTAGGTATTTTCTTCATATTGGAATGCAGTCAATTAATTAACATCTACATTTCTGAATAGCACCTGACAGTTTTGTCGTGATGGAGTATTTGAATTTTGTTAAAACTTGTATTGAATTATTGTTATGTATTGACGATAAACTTATTAGACATAACGTAGTAAATAATCTGTAATATATTCATTAATTTCACGAATAATAAATAATTCTGTCACACAAATGAAAACATGTACATACCATAAGGAACAAGGCTGGATACAAAACGAATGCTTACTAATTGTTTTAAATGGGAGCTTAATAACTTGTGGTTTCCTATAAACGGACGACGACCAAATTATTAATTAGAAGAATGCATGAAATAAACAATATAGAACGTCATAGTATCAACGTAATGAATATACTATATGCATAAAGATGACGGCGATATTTAGGTCGTTATTTTTTATGGTTTACATTCCTCTAGCAATGTAATAAAGTGAAGATTATGTATGGCATGTTAGTTTTCTGTAAATTGAGAAATATTATTTACAAGAGAATTTTCATATAAGTTCAATATAAATAACTTTTAATACATATTTTTATTCAGAATTGAGGACCAGTCTTCTAATTATAAGTGTTTGTAATTGTAATGCTATTTTTTCTGTAATAAAGTTATTTTATTGACTATAGCTGTTATTGTCAAAGGAGACTTCATTTGAGAGAACCATTTTAGTTTTTGTTCACCTACAATTCGAATGTGTGAAAGTATTTGTAGTCATTTAGAATTTTGAAATGGACACGAAAATACTTGAATACAGAATTTAGTTCAATCATATTAAAAAAAAATCAATTACATTCGTTTACTTTAGTGCGAAAACACTAATTTTCAGCGAATTTTCTTGTTATTCTTTGATGTTACTTACAAAATTGGACTATAGTGTTTGTGTATGCTGAATTTCTATGTGAATTTCTATGTCTATGCTATTCTGTCTTGTAAAATTGTTAGTAGATCAATTGCCCATGTTTTGTGATTTATTCCCATAGGATTCACATATCATTAAATACGTATCGGAGAATTACTAAGAGATTTTCATCACAGGGGAAAACCAATGGCGTTTTTCACTTTCTTTCGTATTTTGTTTTCGATCCAATGAAGTACGATGTGAATTAAACAACTAATTCAACTAAAAATTAAAATGAAAACTCTGTTTTATTTCTTGAATTTCACTGAAATAGTGTACGAACCAAATCATTGGTAGATTACTTGATTACTTTGAATTTCAAAAGTTCTTCCTATTCTAATTCTGTTCAGAAGGTCTTCCGTTTCTTTATTTTGATTCTATGAAATATCTTGATCTGTTGCGATTAAGCAAATTTGACAAGTAAAAATCCTAAAATTAAAGACAAAAAATTAGTTCACGAGATACAGTTATTAAAATTTCGAAAAATATAGTAGCTATAGGCGAAGATTCACGAAAACTCTTCAAAATTTCATGAAAAGTCTTGGAATAACCTTATAGAATAAAGTATTGCCCTGAGGATGTCGATTCATACGTAACACAAACTCTTCGACCCCCTTCCACCTACGTGAGAAAAACTTATGATTGATTTGTTCATTCCCTTCAAATCTTTATATACTGAGTATTTATTGAATATTATGATGAAACTGTGGAAAGCAATTGTAATTTCACCCTTATAAATTTCAATATTTCAACCCCTTCCTCTCCTAAATCTTATTACGTAATAATTGCGGATCCTCCACTCTGTTATTATTACAATTATTTATTATTGTTCCGTTTGTTCTTCAATAGGAAAAGGCGGTAAGACATTATCTGCTATATAGAATGAATCACAATTGAAGATATAATTATGTTCGAACCTTTCGAAGCGTGGAAATTAAGGGATATAACTGTTCAACGGACCGAGAATCCTCATTAAGGTGTCAGCGTCATCCTCTTCGGCGCTAGTCCGTTTCTGTCCGTTTCCGGAAGCTTCAGGAATCCGCCATCTAGATGTAATGCAACTCCATAAAATCCCAACGATTTATTGGTTACGAACAGGGAGGAAGTCGGCGCATCGTTATCGATGAAAATGGACAGCAAATAATCGATATAGTTGAATAAAATGCAACAGCAAAACAAACAATAAAAGCTAAATAATAATGGAATCAAAAGATTTAATATCATATGATTTTAAATAAATTTTTACGAGAATTATATCGCTTTAATGCATTTTTTGTTTAGATATATATATATATATATATATATATATATATATATATATATATATATATATATATATATATATATATATATATATATATATATATTTTGAAATTGATTTATTGCGTGTTTGAGATATTTATTTTGAAAGTTTTTAGCATTAACAGGCCTTTTTAATATGAAAAAGTTTATTTTTGTTGACGTTTCGTTGTTATATTAATTAGTTTTGACAAAGTTGTAATATAACAACGAAACGTCAACAAAAATAAACTTTTTCATATTAAAAAGGCCTGTTAATGCTAAAAACTTTCAAAAAATATATATATATATATATATATATATATATATATATATATATATATATATATATATATATATATATATATATATATATATATATATATATATATAGTTGAATGTTTAACGACTGTAGATCTGTATTTTCAGTGTTTAATTGGGATTGCAGTCTGGGACAGGAAAATCAGTTACCTCTTTAGTATTTTCCAAGCTTTCGAAAATGTTTATTTTCTTCTTCAGAGCTAAAATAGTACAAAAAATTAACAGTTTATATAGCAAGGCACTATAAAAAGTTTTTTCTCACAATTACTGTGAAGTTAGTCCGAAAGTACATTAGTTTTTTGAATTTTGAAAATAAGTACAAGTGTTCCCAAATGCATTGGGTTGGAATATTACTGCATTCTACGTGTTGGGTAGTCGAAGGAGGCGACGACAATGACTGTATTTCTCAATTTCGCTTTTCAAGTGGAGTGTTCCCAGATGTTTTTAAGAAACGCCCTTAAAAACATCTGGGAACACATTTGTGTTTAGATTTATATATTTATATAAATATATTTAATATATTAGATGTGATAATTTGTTTTCTAGTTGTCTATATAGAAATGCGCACTAGTTATTGGTTGTTCTGAGTATAATTACTACGACTGTTATTGATATTATTTATTTTATCTGAACGTTTCAGAGGTTTTCCCCCCTTCTTCAGCAGTATAAAATTAATCTACAAAACATTAAAAGGAATAAATACATATGCAAGTTGTAGACTTCACCAAAAATGTTCATCCCACCTAAGATGTCAAACAAAATGGATAGCAAAGAATACAATTATTGTTTCAATGAGATAAAACCAAAAATTACGAATTTGCACACGATAATTTGCATTTATCTCATTCGATAATTTGTGATTAATCTGTTAAATATAGGTAATAATATTGCGATAAATGAAAGGTTGTTTTAATCAAATTGTTTCACTTTTGAGAATATTTTCTCTGATATGTAAATATATAATAGAGATAATATCCAAAATCAAATATTATCATCTCGTTCAAAATTGCGTAAAAAACGGAAACTTTGTTTTGTTTTTGGAAAGAATGATGAGCTGTTCCCAACAATTTACGAATGTTATACACCGATTGATATGTCGCAATACTAACGTGAAAAAGTGTAAAATATCGATGCGGTACCGACGTCGATTCTTCTATGATATCCGAGAATTGTGCCATCCCTAATGAGAAATGAAAAAGTCCGTATCTATTCTCATCATCCTCGTAAAGGCAGGAGGCATTTATTTCGTTATGCTCGACACCTGAATGTCACTTTTATTGTAATTACACTTTTCTATGCGTCGGAACATCCGGTACACGCGTATCATACGTTAAGGAATCTGAAGCCTGCGTTTCCGTCGTGATTTCTTATGTGAAATCCCGATCTCTTTCGCGTGTCAACTCCGACGTGGATTTATCTTATTCAATAAAAAACGAATTCTATTATATCATACTAAGTACAAGTTTAAACGGGTTGAAGACACCCGGATATTGAGAAATGATGGCAAAGATGTTTTATTACAATGGATGTGCGTTGAAATCGTTTTAGAATTCGGAATATTAATAATAATAATATTTATTTAGCTGAAGCTATACAAAAATCTGCATATTTTGAACTGTCAATTTTGAGTTACATACCTATCTCATTATTTAAAATAAACCTTCTCAGATCACGCTCAAATTTCTTAATACTAGTACTAGTTTTCAATATATTTGGTAAATTATAGAAAGCCTTAAATCCGTCATAGTTTATGCTATTTTTAGATTTAGAAAGCTCACGACTTTGTGTATAAAAACTATCAGTATTTCTAGTATTATATCCATGCACATCACTGACATATGTTATATTTTTATTACATTACCTACTGCATATCAAAATTTCTTGCCCTGTTAAATTTTTGCGTGCACTTCATTGGAAGGTCATCGTCGCTGACAGACTCAGGTTCTGTATTCACGTACAACGTATTTCACTAATTTTGGCAACTTAAAATATGCTATTTATTACTTGATTGTTGTCGTTATTGAGATTGTGTGTAATGCTATATGGAGTGCATCATTTGTATGGAAAACAAGCTAAACCAACCAAAGACAGGTGCTTTCAGCGCTTTAGGGAGTTTGTCATTAAATCGAGTGAGTTTACATGGAGTTTACACACTGTATTTGAAAATCTCAAAATTTTAGAGTGAGAGAGTGATATGTCAATATATTGACAGAATTTTGAGATATTAACGTCAGTTTTATTTTTTCCTGCGGCAAGTTGAAATGCTCTAGACTTTTGACAGTATAGATCGATTGATATTTTATATTTCATAATCAATTTCCTTTTTTAACAACAACAAAACGGTATTTCCTCTCTGTTGATGTGTGTTATTTTTATTGATTAGATAATGCCACCAATGATGCGTCCCATTATTGCACATATTTCTCAAGTATTATGACGACGGAAAACTTATTAAAATTAAGTTTGCCATATAGAAAGATATTCAGATTGTGAGCGAAGTTAGATACGGATTTGAGGATTTCTCATTCAAATTATTATTTATTTATTTATTTATCGTATACAGTTTCACAGGACAGGTCCTAATTAAAAAACAGAAAAGACAACAGATAAGTTCTAAAAACAAAATTGGTAGTACAAAAATTCAAAAGTTTCAATTTTGTACTTTCAAATTTTAAAGTTCAATTTTAAAAGAAAGAGTTTGTGAAATGAAATCACAAATGAAAAAATGAAACATAATTATAGGAATAAAAAAAACTTAAATGCTGGCCAAACTTATACATACATATAAAGATAAACACCCACACACATATATATTCACATATTAACACTTATACACACATACAAGTATATGAGTGAATATAAATAATGTACGTGAATACACATAAATGATTGCTCTAGCAGAAATTATGTATATCAAAGAAACTTGCCTCAATATCACTAACAGTACAGTTGAAAATATCCACCTTAGCTCCCAAAATATTACATTGTTCACACATCGTGTGCAATGGAAAAATTTTGAAACATTCGTCCCAGCTGCTGGAAGGTAGAACGTAAATTCGCTTCTGGAAAAAACTTTTGAACAATTAAGTTAAGCTTTTGCAATAATTCCTGACATTTCACTTTATTGTTAATTATTTTATGCAAGAAGATTATTGCATGGCATTTCCTTCGCGCACTGAGTGTGTCCACATTAGGTCGACTTGTAAGTGTTTCATTTTATGCCTATAGGTGGATATATTTCATCAATTCAATTCAATGAGCTTCTGAAGCTCAAAAGTTTTAGGAACTTTCGTCGAATAGACATAGAATAGAGATGATTGATGAGGCCGACACTTGGAGAAAATTAATATCCATAATGAAACAATATTTAGATTTTTCTCATTATTTTAATACAAATACGCTTGACGGCGTTTCGAAGTAATACTTCTTTATCAAATGCTGGATTAATACTGAATACTGGAGTATTAATCCAGCATTTGATAAAGAAGTTGTACTCCGAAACGTCGTCATGCGTATTTGTATTATAATTATGAGAAAATTCTAAATATTGTTTCATTATAGAATTGAGATAGTATAGCACTTTTATACATCAAACGTGTTAATACATAGAATTATCGATAATTCGACTAATTTGAAAGTACTGGAAGTGTTTCATTTCTTTAGTCAATGGGTCCCATTTAGTCCCCTCGGCTCCACATGGAATAAATATCGAAAAATAATAATTATTTTTCAATATATATAATCCTGAAATAACTCACGTATTTCAGGATTTTCGGAAAGATTCACGAAAAAATATATGAGCGTACAACGTTCGCCAAGTCAGCCAGTTATGAAAAGAAATGAATAATAGAATCTATATAAGATATGTATCATATTTGTAGTGTTGTATGCAACAGTGTTATGTGTAATAACACTGTTCTAATAATTGGAGCGATGTTATTTTGTGTTAGTTATCGAAATATTTGACCAGGTTGACTTCCTTTGTCGTTTTTAAATCTGCAGTGCTGAATTTAATTACTCTAAAATGTTTATCGTCCATATTACATTGAGAGTCAATACCTATAGTTGTTAGTCTCAGGCTTGCTTCCTGAAAAAAAGCTCACGTATATATTAGATAATTTAATATGTTCAGCCTGGACGTCAGCTGCTTTGCCGAATGCAAAATACGTTTGCAAAGTTAACTAACCTTAGGATTGTTTGAAATGTTCGTGTTAACTATACGTAATTCTCAATGTAATCGATGACGGTAGCGGAAAGTCGTAATGACTGCTATGTGAGGGATTATCTATCCACTTTAGCCCCTTCTTATACAGTTAATTTTAACTGTCGATGATGGCTTAAATGGACCCATAAAAATAAAAAACTAGACGCCCCTTTTCAATGAGGGCTAATTCTAATATTTGGTTTGCTAGAGGGTGTTGATGCATTAATTTCCACTGGTAATAAAATATGAAATATTCCTGCTTCCTAGTAACGAAGACTCATATCCACTACTATTTACATCAGAAGTTCTCAAACTTCTTTATCGTATAACACTTTGAAAATTTTACTACTTTCATTGACAATTCCAGCATATGTTTTTCCAAAATTTGAAAAAATATCAAGTTTATATCTAACGATGGAAGTTTTCGCTGCTTCTGGGTTTAAACTCTAATGATTGGAAGTAGTGTAAATGAGAGGAAATATTGTATGTTTCAAAAAGAATTTCAAAATAATTTGATGATTATAGCTGCAAAAAAATTTAAATTAAACTTTAAAAACGTATCCTAACTTGCTAATCAACATTTACAACAAATGATATTTCTATTGGAGGGTAAATAGGATGAAATTACTGTTAATATTTGGTTCAATTATGTAGGAAATGATCGCATTTGTTTTGTGACTTTAAATCTGCTTTTTTAACATACTGTTAAAAAGGTTGTATCACAACAGCCTATCCCCCGTAGACTCTTTGAGGGTTCTGTTAAATTTCAGATTTTTCTCCGATAGCTCGACTGAATTGAATATAACTTAAATTCAAACACTTGAACTTATGATTTACACTTTATTGACTACATTGCATGACGCGTTTCGTCGTTACAAACGACTTCTTCAGATGCTTACAGAATAAGGTATTATTCTGCAAGCATCTGAAGAAGTCGTTTGTAACGACGAAACGCGTCATGCAATGTAGTCAATAAAGTGTAAATCATAAGTTCAAGTGTTTGAATTTAAGTTATATTCAATTATAATGGATTTACATCAAGTAAACGCCAACACTATTAAATAGCTCGACTGAAATTCAATTATAAAGATTTATTTAACAGAGGAATATGCAAATAACTATTTACAGTGTCGTGAAATGTAACAATGACGTGACTCGACCCGGAGACGTACTTGTTCGTCTAAGACTCGAAGTAAATCTAAAACTACCCTAAAGTTGAAAATAACATGAAGTTTTTCTACCTGAGAAGGATCCAACGCTTATGCATTGAAAGACCATTTAGAGGGCATTTTTCATTTAAAAAATTAAATTTATCGACACTGAGATCTTTCAATAGATGCAATCACCGTTTTATAAAACAGCGTTGAGTCAATTTGTTAATTTATTCGTAAATATCTACCCATATCAATTTTATTTATTTACTACGACTATCGTTCACAATGTGAAATTGTCCTAAAGGAATTATATTTTTTGAGTATTTCTTCTCTTTCGAATTATTGTGTCTATTCAAAAATTTCATTACAAATTTCTATCTTTAATCTCACAGTTTTCTTTCATTTCGATACTTTAATTTCAAAAGTAATCAACAGCAAATTTAGAAAATTAACGTCAAAAAAAAATTTTATTATACAAAAAGACGAAAGACGAAAATTTTTGTTTTTTCGGGCTACAATTTATATGGAATTATCGGAATTAATAAATATTTCCAAATATCAAAGCCCGATTATGAAAGATAAAATGATATCAGATTATAAATATTCGTAGTAAAATAATTATGTTATCTATTTATTGTTTTACTTGTTTGTTGAAAATAAATACAAATTTGTTGTCATAATCTATAGAAAAATCCGAATAAGATCATCAAGTAAATTATACTGATAAATATTTATATCTCCTACATATTTACATATATACAACACTTATGGCAGGAAAGGCACTTGAAATGCTGTTTTTGAGTTTCCAAGTGTTAAAATAATTAATATTCCATGAAATATTCGTCTTTAGTAATTTACTTAAATATTCGTAAATAGTAAATCGATTAGTTAATAGGTAATTCGTGACGCATACGTAGCGATTATATGAATATGAAAAACTATTGTTTATTTCTGAGGAGCGAAAGAAGGTTCTGACGCTATTGTTTTGATATTTTCAAACTGGGATAATCAATTAATAATATATCAGTAATGAAATATTGTAAACTAACATTCGATTATTTGATATTGTTGATAAATATTCAACGCCAAGTTGATTGTAAATTGTGGAGGATTAATCAGATCATGAAAATATACAATATCGAGCATGTTTTCTAAAATAAATAATTTATATTTCAATATTTATCTTTGAGTGATTTGTAATTGAATAACTAACTAATCGATCTCAACGGCACCTTATTTAATTTAAAATTAGGTAGGTATGTACTATCTACTTGTTTAATCTTTGAGAAATGTTACGATCGTTACATTTTTATAACATTTGTAGGTGTAATGAAATGTTCAATGAAATTTCAGCTTTATTTTTATTTCATTATTTTCAATATTTTTTATTTTCATTATTATGTTTGCATCTGAAGAAGTCGTTTGTAACGACGAAACGCGTCATGCTATGTAGTCAATAAAGTGTAAATCATAAGTTCAAGTGTTTGAATTTAAGTTTATATTCAATTATAATGGATTTACTTCAAGTAAACGCCAACACTATTAAACATTTATTTTTATGGACTTAGTAGTTGAAATTTTCACTGAAATTTTAGTTTATTTTATATATCTTATAGATGAAATGTCTAGTTGAATTTGTTTTTTTTATCCATATGTTTTGACTATTTAAATTTATTTAATTTTCAAAACCTGATAATAGATGAAAATTCGAGTGAAATTATACATAGTTTAATTTTCTTTAGACTTTGTAGATGAAATGCCTACTGATATTTAGATTTTTTTATAACACTGGTAGATGAAAGATTAAATTAAATTTATGTTTAATAACTTGTAGATGAAATGTTCTGTGAAATTTTATTTTACTTTTATAGTCTCTGCAATATTTAGTGAAATTTTATTCATTTATATATGAAATATATATTTATTCTATATACGCACAAGAACAACTTTAATGAAATATTACCTATTTACTGAATTTTTCAAATCAATTATCGAATTCGAAATCAACTCAAATTTTAGTTATATACAAATATACTTTATCTGACTAATATGCACTATTAAAGTTATACAATATATGGTAATATTACTAGTTATTCTAAAATTTATGTCTTCACTATCATCCAACATTGAAATGTGTTTACGCTCTGCGGTTACTATCAATGATTTCGTTAATTTATTCTAGTTAGAGCGATTCCAAAGAATTGTTGTGTCTCTGTTCGGTTTGTCGCGACCGCAATATAATATCTTGTCTATCTCCACTCACACTCTGAACCAGTGCAACAGGGTCACACCACAGTTACGCAAGTTCGAGCGATTTACAACAGCGTATACTCCACCGTTCATTCAAGTCGTCTATGCAAGGCCGGTGGACTGGTCCTTCTATTTATCTATTCATAATGCACTTCTTTAGTCGCCGCGTCGTACTTCGTCTAATTCATCTGCGTTCGAATGATTTTATCTCGCTCTTACCTTGCATTCGCGTTCGAATTCAAGTAGGCTGATATGCTTCTGTTATTATACGTTATTTACACTGTGTATTCGTTAGATGGCTTGATTACGGTCGTGCCAGAGAATAATGGGCTTTTGCTGCCATCCGTTGCGACGCCTACTAAGTTTATGGATGTCTTGCAAATAATATAACTCAAGCGGTTATGATGAAAATATTGTTGATTTTCTGATTGATACGGATATGATTGAAGATATTTGTTAAATTCGATATTTCAATTTGAATAAATATTCTTCTTGTCACGAGCTCCTATCAACTTTATATGTAATCTTTATGATGGGTGGTGCGGTCGATGCGATATCTATTTTGATCGGCTATCGGTGATTTTGACATGACATTCGCAAGAACAGCGCAATGGGAGGTCTTGATATTTTTATGAATATATGATATTTTAATTTTAGTTTTGTTTAGTTTTTGTTTAACTTGGTTACTTTAAATTACTATTGCAATCGATTTTAATTTCATTTTCGTTGAGTTCATCAACTATATTTCATTAACTTCTGTTGACTACGTGTGACTATGTAATAGACAATATTTTATTTTTAGTTTGTTCCATTTATTTATTGTTCATTACTATTTCAATTTATTTTAATTTTATTTTCTTTTAAGAACTTTCTTTTTTGTTTTTTTTATTTAATTTTTTCTTGTTCCTTATTATTTGTGTACAATTTGTTATTTCTTCCCAGTAGTTAGATGTATCTATGTCTGGAATAAATGTATTATTTTTATTGATTTCATTATTATTATTGTGATCACTTATTGAATGCTGTAAACCGTAATTCGATTTAAATAATGAAACATTTTTCATCTTTTATTTAATATTTAAAAACTTTATTTTTTTGAACAATTTCAATTTAGACAAGCACTGATCTTCGAAGGGAATTAATGGTTTCTGGTATGGAGGTAAGCACCTCAACTGTGTGAAAACGACTGCTGGAGGTTGGCCGTAAGGCTAGAAGACCAAGAAGAAAGCAACTGCTTACCTCGAAAATAATGAAGAAACTTTTGAATGGGCCAAAAAGTATCGTGCGTGGACTGTGGACGACTAGAAGAAGGTGGTTTTTAATGATGAGACACATTTGTTGGTTCAAGGGTACAAATCAAGTGTTGTTGGACGAAGTGATGGGGAAACTTTGCGGCTTGATCACATCCAGCAAACAGTAAAACATCCTTCGAAACAAATGTTTTGGGGTTTTTCACAACCAATGGCATTGGACGATTAGCTCCTATAACAGGGATGATGAATTCAGTGAAATAAATGGAAATATTGCGCACCAGGATTGTCTCATTCATGGAAACGTTTGATGGAACATTTCAGCACGACCTAGCTCACTGGCACAATTCCAAACAAGTGCAGGCCTTTATGCGTGAGAATGAAATAAAAGTACTCACTCGATTGGCCAAGGAATTCACCAGATCTCAATCCCATTGAGAATTTATGGAATATTTTAAAGAAACAACTGGTAAAAATATATTGCACTTCAAGAGATTATAAGTGCAATTCAGGTGTGGTTTCATGATGACGAATTGAAGAAAATCTGATAAAATCTGAAAATCTCATTGTAGATCCACTGAACTAAAAAAATTCATTTGATAATATGAATAAGATAATAAATGAAGATATTATTCATTCCAATATAATTTTTGTAGACTAATTACGTCTTTAAATCAATTCCGATATCTAGCGCAAGAATTCGTCGTATTATATCGTAAATTATTTTGTTGCATACATTTCCATAATAACATAATTGAATGACTTGCAAAGGAGTGATGATTCCAATGGATAAGTATGTATAAACACAATTGAACGATGAATAACGATGGAACAATCACTAATCGCTTGTTATTGAAAATTACACGGCGATTTATTAACGTTGGAAAAGAAGAAAGGGTTCACTAATGTGTAGTGAGCGTTGTTAATGCTTCTTTTATTTCCTGACTATCTATATACAGCAGTGGTTCGCAGACCACCGGTGGTGAATGAACATTCGGAATGGCCCGTGAAGTCATAACAAAATTGAAGAATATTAAAATTTTCATGAATCTCTCATGAAAATGATTGAAAAATAATATTCTGCTCAGTGCAACTCAAACACTGAATTATTCCTAAACTTAGTGATAAACACCTCATTCTTAAATTTAGCAATTTTAATGAAATCAGCAACTGAAATACAGTAGTGTATAATTTTAATATAAAAGAATTCTTTACTTCGAATAATTACATAATGTGTTTTATTTAGGGTGAACACCCTGATAATAACTTTCATTACTCTCAAAAAATCAGTGTTTCACAACGAAACAAATATTGTATCAAATGGTTCCTCATCACTATGACGTTACGAACTGTGTAGAATTTTTGACTGAGATCTCAAGAGACCTACATGTAATTTTTATCACTTTTTAAGGTTTTCCATTCTCTCAGTTTCCGAAATGAGCATATTGATTAGCAAGGATGATATAGAGTTATACTCTATAACATAAATACATACATAAAATATACGTTAATGAAGTTCAAATTAAAAAATTTGAAATATATCAATTTTGGTTGAAATTTACCCTTTTTATAAAAAAAACTTTCATGAAGTTCAAATATAAATATTTAATCAATTATGGTTAAATTTTGCACTCTTCCGTTAAATGAAGTTAGAACTTAAAAATTTAATCAATAATGGTTGAATTTTGCATTGTTTCTCTTTTTTTATACTTTACTACGCCGTTCTGATGAGAGTCCTTAAGCTCGAAACACTTGTTCTTCTCTTTCTTCTCGTACTTCTTTTGGTTAATTTGAATTTTTCGAATGAATGTTCTAGTGTTCATTTCTTAAATATTTCATTCAGTGCCATAAGCACAAAAATTCATTTTCATTTCTTATATATATATATATATATATATATATATATATATATATATATATATATATATAACGGAACACTAAATAGAGAATTAAGTATTTATTTCATCATTAAATTTTGAAAAAATGACGCTACAATTACGATATCATTTCTCAGTAGCTCTTGCCAAAGAAAACGAATGTTTTCACTCGAGAACATTGTTACATAAAATTATATTGGTATATCACGTTCATTCAAAGCCAACTCACCGTTGCCAGTTGCCAAAAAACAATAATGAGTTGTTAATTTCTTATTTCATATGAAAAAATAGACTACAAAGGTACACATCAAGGTCAACAAACATATAAATTTGCAGTGGGTGGATAATAACTTTTGGAACACTACCGGTATTTGCGTTTTCTTCTTTTTGCTATAATTTCATGGCGAAAAATATCTTGCTGATCCGTTTGGAATCAGTTTATAGAATTGAGTTATTTCACTTTACTGGATCTTTTTTTAACGCCGTATTCTACCAGGCATGATTAAAAACTGAGTATATATATATATATATATATATATATATATATATATATATATAATATATATATATATATATATATATATATATATATATATATATATATATATATATATATATATATATATATATATATATGGATAATGTTTGATGCGGGATAAAATACAAAATGTGAAGTAAAGTTTAAAAAAGTGAAGTTTCCTCCTCATTAAACATTATTCATATATTGTTCAATTTCTCGGCTTAGAGCATCCGGATGAATAGTCGCCAAAAGGTCCAAGTAGTTTACTTCACACTTCTAAGTAGTTTAAATCTCCCAATCCGGAGAGTAGAAACGCGGCAGCCTGAAATGTGTCGACTTCCAATAGTTTAGAGGAGTCTCAATTTTTCTTGTTTTTACAACTCCAGGCTCGAGCAACTTGAACTTTGTCACACCGTTCTGAGGAGAGCCAATAAGCTCGAAACACGTGTCAACTGGTACTATCAATTGCGAGATATGCTGACAATGTTCACTTCAGTATATTACTCAGTAATCATATATAACTACAAAGGGTCTGAGCTAACATAGGCGTACTAAAACAAAATGTGCATTTTGACAGTCGCAAAATTAAGGCATCATAACTTCCATAAGCAGTCTAGGTATCTGGAAAAATGGTTATTGACGGTCATTCAAGAATTAGAGAAATAGAAATTATAACAAAAAATTCTCAGGAAGATTAACGGTCCAATCAAAACCTTCCTGAAGGTCCAACCCAAAAGACCTCAGGAAGAACTTTATCGAAAGACAAATACAGTAACTGAAAGAATAAGAAAACGACCAGCAAAATTTTATGTACATGTATACAGTATGAGTATCGCTATAAAATCGCACATGTGATGTTTGAGCAAAAATTAACGCGCAATCTGAAATAGAATTACAGGTGAATGAAAGAAAGAGGATTCTGAGAGAATGAAGCATTTTTGGAGGCAAAAAAGCTAAACCAAAAGCCCTAAAAAATGCGAATTCAAGTTCAATCGTTCTCCATATGAGAAATAATCGTAATAATAATAATAAATATAGAGTGGTTCATTCAGTAGCTCCAAAACTATTGAAAAACTTTATAAATATGTAATTGAATACTCAATCAATATTTTTATTCTATACTCTATAGTAGAGATTTTGTTTCTTCGTGAAACGTTGTACTTTTCATTAGGTTTCGTTGCAACTGGGCAGAATATAGATGTCCCGCCAAATTTTAATATACATTATGTCCACCTAGAGCAAGCTACTCCTCTGTTTAAAACTTATCTGCAAAATATTGGTTATTTTAGTGAAACCGCATGAACAGTGTACGTCGTAATAAACGAGTTTGACTACGTGGTAAGAAATCAGGATTCAATTTCTTCAAGTTGCGTGTAGTTTAGCCTTTCTCTGTGAAATTTCGCCGTCCACGTCCCTCGCATGTCACCTAAATCTCTCGGATAACGCTTGAAATATGACGAACGCCGTCTGAAACGTAGAAACCTGGGGGATGTTATTTGTGGCAGGTGCGGCGTTCTTTCGACGGACAGCTCCTTATTTCTGTCGCAAAGAAATCCGGCGTAGATGCAGGTCGACGGAGCTGCTAGGGCAGCTGCCAAACATGGTTATTGCAAACGCTGCACGGTTTAAGGCGAGTCTCTGCTGGCTCAAGTTCAAACAACTTCGGTGCAGTTCTATTTCTGGAGAGCTGCATACACCGTTATGACGATCGGTGCGCATATGTCCGTGCATTGGCAGAAATCTTCTGGCAGAACGACGTTCAGGTGACAAAGAATTTATTGGCGACGTGAAATCGGCCTAATGTTAGAAATAATGAAATTGATGATTATGACGGAGCCGCAAATAGAATAAGATCGTTTTGATGTTAATAATATCAAAGGCGTCGTTAATGTTGAACGATGATGTTGGAATTGGTAATGCTCGACTTTGAAATCCCGTGACAAGAGGCGGTATATATTTTCAGCGGTTTTATGGGTTGTATGCATCGACGTCCTAACGATAATTGACGCTTAATTTGAATAATAACAATTCTGTCGATATGTTTTGTATTTTCGTTGAGCCGGGACTAGTAGAAGGCAACATTTAATTTTCTCTAAAAGAAAAAAGTAAGAAAAAAAAGATTCAGCTCCTTGAACAACACTTGGTGGAAAATTTGGAAATCTATAGTGCAATTAAAAAAATTAATACAAAAATCCAAAATTAGAGAATTTTTTGAAAAATTCTCTAATTTTGTAATAATAAAGACTTTGATAAAACTACATTTATCAAAAGCTTGATGATGTAGTGGTAGCCGAAACAGTGCCGAGTGCAGTAAATAATTTTTATTTATTTAGAATCACACCACTCAATAATTTAAGACAATTATTTTAGAACTTACGTAGAATTAAACAAAAAACAAAAACTTACACACAATACATATGGACGATATAACTTTGTGGGAAAACTGAAATTGAAACTCACCCACAAAATAACACAAAAAACTAATATCTAATAAACTTATATATATCAAAAAAAGAACAGTCAGACTAGAGCCTGTATCACCAAGCTTCTATACAAAAATATATTAATAACAATTTTGTCGAATTTATTGGTTACATGTTTCATTTCAAGATACAAATGGAATTATAGCTTGACGAAAAAAACATTTTTCTGTGAATTGAAAATTTCTGAGATTTTCAGATACGTGAAGTAAGTCTTAAATAATCTTTTATTGCTTGTTGGAACTTTTCTCGATTTTTGTTTCTCCCCAACATATAAATGAAATTTTAATAATAAATATATTCAGCTGAATTCCGCAAAAACGTACTTCCACGTGGCATATGTTTCACTGAATTATTGTGAAGAGTTTTAACTACTGAAGTTATAAGAGCTCCTGATTATGAATCAAGTGCCCGAAACAAGAGTTTGTCAAGCCAATATATCTTAATTGCTATACATTTCAACAATGTTTCACCAAGTATTGTGGAAAAGTCAATTGTCGCCATTTACGAAAAAATTTCTCGTATTTTGATAATAAAAAAATGGGTGGTACTTGGGAATCAACAGTGAAGTGTTTGGGAATCGAGTGAAAATTGAACCATAATGTTATTTGACATAGAAAAAAAAGAGCGAAATTTATTTAATCCCAAAAAGTACCTACCTACCTTTATTGGGAAGAATATTTGAAAACACTTATACATAACACGAATATAGTAGTAGGTTTATTATCAATATTATTTACATATTTACATACTTTTAATAGATTCTCTAGAATAGTAGATATTTGGATTTGGATTTACTAACTCTTGAAACATTAACCATTTCAAATGACAACGTACTTTTCTTGTATAAAACGAAATATCTTACAAACATCTCACAATTGAAAAAAAAGTAAACCGATATTTGTAGTAGATGATCACGTGATTACGTAGTGTTGGGAATGAGCTTTCGTTGAAATATACTTCGAGTACTAAACTATATGGATTCGATATTTTTTAATTGCTTTAACTGAAACATCGATAGACCGATAAGGTATCATATCAATATTATTATTGGCATTGATTTATAGAATTGTGGTTATTCATTTGAAAACTGTTTTTAATTGGTCGGTCGAAGAAGGTATAGATAGGTACCTACATATTCGATTCACAATGAAAAATTCAAATATTATAATATTCATCGTAAGTTTTTTTTGCGACCTTAGTATATTGAAGCAATGTTTAGGAATAAAGGAAAAACATGTGACGTGAGTTTCACTGAAAATATATTGAAAAACTCTGTGTATGTTTCGTGTTGTCTGTCCATTAATATGATGTTATATTAATGTGTTTAATCAAAGAAAGAAAAATGCTGATAAGTTATAAATATTAACTTTAGAAAATTAATAGTGTATTGATATTGGCTAACAATACGATACATATGTAATTTTTCAATGTTTTCAGTTAAACTTAAGCGAAGTTCGTTTTCAAGTATTCTCATTCATTTCAACGTTTCATCAAGTAATGTGTTTGTCTTTTATAAGAAGTTTTTTTGATTTCATCAGATAATAGTTGTATATTCTACAATTTCAAATAAAGACTTATATCATCTGATTTACCTAATGTAATTTCATCTATAAAAAGATTTTCTGAAGTATTTAAGGGTGTGTTAATATTTTTTCGAAATTTCAGAATGACGAGGCTGCCACTATGGCTATTATATCCTCCATGAAACAAGAGATGAGTGATGGCCTAGATGACAGCGATGACGGTTCTGGACCGAGTACCATGGACTCTATTCAGAAGGTTCCTTCTCTCAGCGATCTTTCAGATCCGGAGGCTTCTCTAGGTAAGTGTAACATTGAATTTGGTGGATGCGCAAGGGATTTAGTTGAAAGATATATAACAATTTTCTTATAATTCATTCTGTATGACCGATTCGTGGACGTACTTTATAAGTAGACAAAAATTTTATATTTATCTACATATTTTGAGCCTAATCAAGCCATGTATTCGTTGTGCGTCTATAGGATTTTGAAATCTTTTACGTTTTAATGTTCTGAAGAAAAATAGGCGAATTTAATTATAAGTTAAGTATAAACAATAACTTATATTACAGGGCCATACAACATGTTAATTTTTCATATTATATTTATTGAAAAATTTAAGATTTCACCCAGACGAATAAAGTATTTTCATTACAATAAAACACAAATATTACTCTTTAATTATTATTATTATATTAACTACCTTCAAATCAATGAAATTCATTTTGGGAATGTTAGAGACGAAAAACATTTGTAGTACTACATTGTTGAAAAGAGTTATGTTTTTCTGAGATATTTATAAATATGAATAGGGAAAATGACATAATGATACTTTTCAGCTAATTCAGTAGTAAGATTTGCAAAGTAATTTTTAAAAGCTGAAGATTTCATCGAACTGGAATATTTGTTTAATATTCTTTAAATTTATTAATAAATTTATTAATTTTAAATTTATTTTATTTTTATTTAATAATTTTATGATAATTTGATCATCATTTTCGTCAATTTTCTGATATCAGTATCCAAATAGGTTTTATCGATTCAATTTATCGTTAATGATTGCCGAAGCCTTTTATTTCACGCAGATATAATTTTTTTGTTGATTCATTGCTTGAATATATTTTTGACAAATTACCAATTTTTTGAATTGGATTTGACTGGATTGATTTTGATTATTGTTGAAATTTCTAACAAACTCCGCAAGTTTTTCAGTTTTTTGAGACTTTCCTTAAATGCAAAAGGTAAATGTTCTTGAGATATTTAATTCCTAAAAATTCTGTTTGAATTTATAAAATTTAATTTTTAATTGAAGGGCTCTATGGAATAAATCAAAATCTAATAGAGGTTCGACCTAGCGAAATTTGGAATCGCTGATTCGATTAAATTAAACTTTTTCTCAGAAAATATAACTTTCTCGTCGGCGTCAAATTGGTCGTATAAGAATACTACATTTTTCCCAATATATCACCCATTTCAAAGGGAAAACCTTTAAAAAACTGATCTTAAAAAAATACGCAACCTATGTAGATTTTTGAATTTATAAAATTTAATTTTTAATTGAAGGGCTCTATGGAATAAATCAAAATCTAATAGAGGTTCGACCTAGCGAAATTTGGAATCGCTGATTCGATTAAATTAAACTTTTTCTCAGAAAATATAAAATTGGTCGTATAAGAATACTACATTTTTCCCAATATATCACCCATTTCAAAGGACAAACCTTTAAAAAACTGATCTTAAAAAAATACGCAACCTATGTAGATTTTTAATTGTTTTTTCAAATATTATGATAATTCTTGTATCTGCAACTACCCTTTCAATTATGGAGAAAAGCATTCAACGAAAGCGATTCTTTCAGTGTTGTTGAAACTTAATACCATTTTTTGTATAATCAACGTGCAAATAATTGATTTAAGTGAACATATTTTAGTTTGAAAATAACTGGTATTATCAAATTAATAGGCTTTTTTGTATTTGTACAAGCATTTTTTTACACTTTATTGTATATGAATATGTATTTAAAACTCACTTCTTGTTTTAGCTGTATTTCATAAATTTCGAAAGAAAATTTTTCTCTTTTCCATCTATTTCAAGTATTCATTTGTTATAGTATTATTTTCATCTTTTTCTGTCATTTCATTTCAATATTTTTCAAATTATGCTTTAACTTCATATTCACATCATTTTTGTTAATTTTGTTATTGACAGAACATTATATCTAATATACTTCAACTTATAGAAATTCATTAGTTATTATGCAAATCATGAAGTCTAATATAATAATTGTACGTACAACTGTTACCATTAAACACAAATTGGCACATCCTCATTAATATAGTCGTTGATTGTCTGCTACGGAAGAGTAGAGATAGAGGAGAGCACGACAGAAGGGGAAGCAACAAGCATTTTGCATATTTGCGTAATACAACCTCTACTACTTAGGAATTCTTGGTAAATGTGTTACTCAAGTTCAAAGTCAATGAAAGCAAGCAATCACGGAATGAGATACCAGACGTAGATATTAAATGAATGAATCTTGTGTAGATTGAGTGCAGCTTGAAGCGTATTATATGAGTAATGCTCGTCTGCTCGTACCTCGTTTGAATTTTTGGTCATTGTCATCTGTAATTAGCTACATTTCATTGACCTTGTAGCTAATTGAAAACTTCATGATGAATTGCGGGCCACCCTTAACACATAACATTCAATGGAAGTTAGGGATGAAAATGAATATGCATTCGATATTTTGGTTAGACAGGCTCAGTAATTAACCGGACTTTCGGGTTCGATTCCCGCTATGTTCTTTTGCATCTTCTTTGTTTTTTAGGGCTCAGTAGCCGGACGATATGGTAACTCTCTAACGCTTCCGGCCTATTGATGGGTTCGATTCCACGTGTTCTTGGGCCGTTCGGAATCGGCTTCAAACTGTAAGCCCAACTTTCGCACAAGCACAGAATGACTATGAAAGGAAAGTAGCATTCATTAGAATGCATTTAAATGAAATTTATAATTTATTATATATGCTTGGAATGGGCGGTAAACGGTAGGTCAAAATTTCATGGGTTAATTCCTGTTTGTATGTCAAAAACACCATATAATAGGTTTAATTTGGCGTCGGCAAGAAATGATACTCTAACAGTAAAATTAAGTTCGTTAAGTCGTGTTTTGGTGGTTTATTATGAAACTTGACGTTTTGTTGTAGAATTTTATTGTAGACATTTTATTTGTAAAAATTGGTTTGGATAATCTTTTGAAAAGAACTGTATTTGAGAGAAAGAAATTTTGACTACTATCGAAAATTTCAACTAATATTTATCTTGAACTTCGTCCTGGTAAGAAAATTGCTGCAAAAAATTTGACGCAATTGAAATTTATATAGAAAAGAATAATTGTAAAAAGCTGCTTTTTCATATAAAATACAGATAAATATAATGAAGAGATAAATTGAACTAAACAAAATGAACATAACACCAACAGAGTGTTCGAATGAAACATCATAGCCTATGGGTAATCTGTAGGTTAATTTTTGTCAATATGCTTTAATGATTATAAAAAAAATAAAATTATTTTTTTGGTATTATTTATTTGTCCATCCGAAAAAAATGGATGAAACTTTCGAATTTTTCATATGTGCAGTTATTGATGAAAGAATGAAGGATAAATGAGATAAACGTAATGTTTTTGACGAATGTACCCTTATAAAATTGAATCAATTATGGTCTAATTTTGACCAATATATTTGATAAATATTCCAAAAATCTTTTCTTATTTCGATAAATAAAATACAAATCTAAGCATTTAAATTAGATGAAAATTCATGAGTTTATACAATAATTAAATTATCATTACCGATAATCTGGATCATCTATGAAATATTTTCATCATAATAATCAAATTGATACGATAAGCAATCACTTATTATTGGTATTTCTGAAATAATCTATTGTTGTGATAATTGATTGTTGACGTCCAAATTTTTATCAATAAATGTAGAAAACTTCGTGAACAATCTTGCGAAAATTAGTTAATAATAATAGTATAAAATTAAAAATCAACACACTTGACTTAAGTTTCACTGAATATATTAAAAAATCTACATATGTTTCGGGTGGTTAACCCATTATCAAGAGTATACAATATTACTCAGTACTACTAGTATTTCTACGTGTATTACGTGCACAACGTGTACTACGTACACAGTATTACTCAGTAATATTGTATGCTCTTGATAATGGGTTAACCACCCGAAACATATGTAGAGTTTTTAATATATTCAGAGATAATTGAGTCAAGTGTGTTAATTTTTAATTTTATAGTTTTTAACATAATGTTTCACCAAGAGATAAGCGAAACCTCCGTGTCATTTATTAATAATAATAGATTTAGGTAGTTATTATCTCAATTTTGTTTGGTCTTCATTTGACATAAACACGAAATTGATTTGTTCAATTACTTGCACCCTTATATTCAAAAAATGAAAATAAATTTCAACAACATTAAATTAATCGCCTTGGTTGAACATTTTCAACATAATTGAAAGGGTAGTATCAGACAAGAATAATCATCATAATATTTGAAAACAGTTATTTTCATAGTTTTTATGATCAGTTTGACATAAATTTTCCTCGTTTAAACTCATATATTGTGAAAAATGTAGTGTTATTATACGATCAACTTGACACCGATTTACAAGATTTTCTGAAAAAATTTTCAAATTGATCAAATCAGCGGTTCCAAATCTTTCGCTAGGTAGAACACTTACTAGATTATGCTTTATTCCAAAGATCCCTTCAATTGAAAGTATTCTTTCATATCTAAATCTTCAATACCTCACATTTATATTCTTCCATTTAATTTGAATTTGTTTTTTTGAAAACTAAGAATGTTTAAAACCAGTTTGACGTCCTGTCCAGCTGAAACTGAAGTTGAAAAAATTGAGATGATAATGAAAGACTGGTTGACTTCGTATTTACGGGGGCGGCAAAATGAAATTCAGGTTTCATAAATGAAAAATGTTCATGTAAATTTTCGAGGAGTGACTGATATAATTGTGTTCGTTTTGCGTTATTTTATGCATGCACGAACAGAGATTAATAAGAATCGATAATTACCTAGTTTTGTGACGGAGTTTTTAAAAATATTCCCCTTATGGAGGCTACCGGATGACTGTAAAAACTAGACATCGAAAACATAAAAAAATTAAAAAATCACGACGCAATTTTATTCTGCAACGATTATCGGAATGAAACCAAATGAAACTATCAATTGATATATTCATAGAACTTCAAAAGGACTTTTAAGCTATTGATCAAATCGATAATATTTCCTGCAATCTGCAATGAGGTTCAACAATCGCGTCTGTCAGACCTTACTTACAGACGTGAAAAAAAAATATCTAAGAAAAATGAATTTTAAATTCAAACAGTAAATAGAGAATTAATAAAAAAAAGATCAGCGAAATAGTCAATAAGAAATGGAAATATTGGAAAAGGCGGTTACGTCGAAAGGTTCAGACCAATTAAATGTAGTTATATTTTTATTTCACTACCTGTAAACCCAACGATAATACAAATTGTATATTCTCAAACAGTTAAATAGTACAAAAATAGTACAAGATATAAATGACACGGAGGTTTCGCTTATTTCTTGGTGAAACATTATGTTGAAAATAATAAATTAAAATTAACACACTTGGCTTGAATATAGTGGAGTTTCACTAAATATAGTGGAGTAGATATCTTCAACAGAACTTCTATTTGCAAAGTATTTCTTTCCTTTTACAGATTATTAATTCAACGAATAGAAATGAGTTTGAGGAAAAGTTTTTTGTGTTTTTATATATTTATCATCATTCGAATTCAAAAGTCATTTCAAAAAACTTCATTCTAGAACTAGACAGCGAAATTGATATAAGGAATGTTATAACAAGGAATACAATAGAGTGTTTGTTGAGTTGCATAAATATTGATTCGAGTGAATGTTTGAAGTGTCACTGGTGGCTACCAAGCATGCAGCGAGCTGTATTTCGTGTTGCCAACTTACATTGCGTTAGGCGATATATTCTACCATGTGAAGGTTTTACTGACTGGTCTGATTGTAGGCAACCAACAATACACTTATTAGGTTACAAGTTCAGTAATTGATACTATCAGAAAATCTTCAGGAAACACATATAATAAGTATTGTTTACTTATAGTTAACATATCTGCTTTATGAAATGAAGATATCATCACATTGGTGCTACAAATAATACGTATTTAAAGGCGCTGTTAACATCTACTACAAAATGACGTTTAATTATTATGTAATCCGTGAAAACATACCAACTAGTTTGATTTGAATCTGAAACTGAGAGAAGTGGGGAAAATGCAATACGCAATTTGTTCGAAATGATCTTTTATTTAATGTATAATGAAAATATTCAATCCTAAACGGATCCTATAAGGATTGAATATAAAAGAAAATGAAACAAAATGTTTTATTTTTATTGAAATAAAAAAAAAAACATTTTTGTAATTCATTTTAAATTCTTTTGACTTCATGAATAATCGAATACCGTCTCTGCATAAATATATGTTTTACGATTATAGGTGAAGAAAAATATGCGAAGTAGGAGGATGACATTGTTCAAATTTTACAACTGAAATTAATTATTCAGAGCGTGTATTCTTAACTTGATACTCAACGTCCGTTACCTATGTACCAGAAAGTTGAATTTTGTTGTAGCGTGTGCTGAGCTATATAATATATTTGAAAAAAACAAATATATTATTTAATTCGATGAAAAAAAGAACTCTTAAGTAGTAGATAATAAAAATTGGGCCTCTTTGACTTCAAATGAAGTTTTAAAACTGATGCTTTTTACCATTGCTTATAAAATTCATAGCAGTTTTTACATTTCTCTCATGACAAAAAAGATTGATATTTAAGAATAAAAATTTGGAACTCCTAATCTATCATCAATTTCAGTCATTCAAACAAATAATAAATATCAAAATATAAATTTTTCAAATAAGTATGTTACAAATCAGCTATGTACATTTTAATTCAAAAATTATAATATGTCACTTATTAGAATCACCTGACTTACCATGAGTTTTTCAGAGGTTTTCTAATGGGGAAAGCGACTTCACGAAAACACTTCTGAAACGAAGGCTGAACCAGAAACATTCCTCTGAATATTGACAAAATTGCAATTCGCAACGAAATTTTCTAATAAAAAGCCCGTTATTGATGAGAAAGATTAGAAGAACGACTATATATATATATATATATATATATATATATATATATATATATATATATATATATATATATATATATATTGAGAAAGAAATTTATATATATTGTAGTTATTTTCTTTCTATAATTTTTCGACAAATTATTCAGAAGAACATTATAGCAGAGCTGGCTGTGTGAAACATGAACAATGCGATGTCTCGATTATCCCTTTAGGGATAAATGTTAGAGAATATTGAAATCGATTTCCACCTTCATTGAAAGCGTAAGACAGTGATTGTTTCGTATTACAAGGTACTCATCAGTTACGCCACGTTCAACAAATGAAAGGCAAGGACTTTAATCCTCATATACCGCCCTATTGATCATGTTTCACATAGCCAGTTATCGTGTTCTTTTGAATAATTTGTCAAAATTTATCGAAAGGAAGTTATAGTATACTTTTACAAAATCGCACATGTGAAGTTTGAGCAAAAGTCAAATCGTCAACCTGGAGTAAAATGGACAGATGAATGGAAGAAAGAGCATTCAGAGAGGATGAAGCGTTTTTGGAAGGCAAAAAAGATGAAGCAAAAGTCCTAATAATTGCGAATTCAAGTTCAGTCGCTCTCCTCATGGGGAACAATCGTAATATATATATATATATATATATATATATATATATATATATATATATATATATATATATATATGCCTGAAATACTTCTTTATAGGTCTGTTTTTTTCTGTTTTTAAGGTTCGTACAACGTGAATTTGGCTACGCCGTTCTGAGGAGAGTCAATAAGCTCGAAACACGTGTCAACGGCTGCTACTAATTGCGGGATATGCCGACAGTATCTACTTTTGATTGAAATTTTCCCCCGCGTTGAACATGAAATTGTTGTGCTTATGGCACTGAATAAAATATTGAATATTATATATATATCCTTCAAGGGATAAATGTTAGAGAAATTTTGAAATCGATGCCACACCTGATGGAAGTATATATATATATATATATATATATATATATATATATATATATATATATATATATATATATATATATATATATATATATATATATATATATATCGATTCACTCGATTCAGTAATGAATGAAATTATGGAAGATATGCCAGAGCATATATTTCATAAATTCTTTGCTCGTTCTCACTATAACCCGTTTTCATATATTATTAATCGATTGCGGAATAGCAACCGTACCGCTGAAATGCCATTTAATCTATGTCTTGCCAACAATCTCGCGTTACCTTTGCGAAAAAATTCGAAAATAACATTGCGAACTCGTTAATTCTAAAAACGAATCGAACGCATTAATCAGAAAGATCGGAATCGGCCGAGATAGATAAATAAATACTTGTTTATATTATTTATAACACTCGCGCTTGGTAGTTTTCATTAAAATAATCCTGCCCAACTATAAACCTTCGTCGTAGTTATTTATCAATACCTAATTGGCGATTGGAAAAAGATGGCGATATATAAGGTATGCCTGGTGGTAGCTTTATGAAATACGGCGAAGTTTTCGCACAAGATATATATAGACTATTTGCACGGTAGCGCATATCTCACGCGTTCTTTTGAATTTTTGCTAATTGTCCTTAATGGACCGCCTAAGTCTGGCTTCACTGGAATGGGTGAAGGGCTCATGATGACATCAAACAATTGAGTTTATTAGTGTGAAATTCCATTAGAATTTTTAATTTAATATTTTTGCGTTTTTGGGGATAGAATAACAACTTCAATTTGTGTTTTTTATTTAAAGAGCTTTCCTTTCGTGAGAATTATATCCTTTTTACCTATATGAATTAATTTAATCAAATAACTCGGCTTGAAAACTTTTCCCTTAAAACACAGGTTCCTAAACAGAATGATAAGACTTATTGTATTGTCGAATATGAGAAAACGCCTAATAAATTATTTCTTATGGGACTTACAAACTTTTTCGATTAAAGTCAGTGAGGGGCGGCACCCTTTATTTTAAGTCAAGACTCGGGCAGTCCATTGTATGTTACATCATACAATGATGTAACATAGAATATACAGTTATCAGGGGTGGCCGAGATCCTTGATAGTCTGAAAAATTTTTCAAAATTTTGAATTTTTTGCGCTTAGAAATCAGATATGTATTCAAAATATACTGTTGTTTGTATGCTGTTACAAAATGCTGAAGACATATAATTCTTGTTGTCGTTTTGTTTTCGGTTTGCTTTAGTATTACAGAACGTCTACACTACAGGAATTAATGAGCTGAATTGGCTAACAGTAGATTATTGTTTTTTCAAGTACTGCTACTCTTGTAGGTATATTATGTGATCTTGCATTCTTCTTCCTCCTACTTGAGAGATACGTTTGTCACTCGTGGTAGTGTTTTTGCCTTTGATATTTGGGAGCATGTTGAAAATTCTTTCATATCATTTGAGTGGTTTTGGAAGATGTGTCACTTAAACTGCAGTTTCCATTTATGACATTTCCAGTTATGACATTTGGTACCTTGTTTTTTTAAGCGTTTTTACCGTTTGTTCTTTGCTCAGCGGGGATACTAATGTATTGATATTATTGAATTTTTTAAAGTTAGGAACGAATTATTGTTTAGATTATTTTTCATTTTATAGGGGATAAGTTGAATAGATTATTCTAAACTCTGACTCTTTTCATGTTGTACTATAATAATATAGTAAATAAAGTCAATTTATTATTATTATTATTATATGGGACAGAAAGGTACTAAAAATTAGATTAACAGAAACTATATTCCTTGAAAACATATAAATGAAAGTACAAAATATTTATATTGAATTCAAATATTGGAAATTAATCATATGAATTTCACTTCTATTGATAGTTCTTCAAAATTTGGTGAATATAATAATTTGTGACAACACTTCTCAGTGATTTTTTGTAATGCTGGTGTTGATACCACTGATCGATGTTTGGAATTCACGTATTTCAAATTGAAATAGATTATTTATTTAATTTAATAGTGTTGGCATTTACTTGATGTAAATCCATTATAATTCAATATAAACTTAAATTCAAACACTTGAACTTATGATTTACACTTTATTGACTACATAGCATGACGCGTTTCGTCGTTACAAACGACTTCTTCAGATGCTTATTCCGGATTATTTCGTAAGCATCTGAAGAAGTCTTTTGTGACGTCGAAACGCGTCATCTATGTCAATAAACTGTAAATCATAAGTTCAAGTGTTTGAATTTAAGTTTATATTCAATTGAAATAGATTAATCACATAAGTATGTTGTATATATCAAATAACTTTGGCTTGTTTTCAGAAAATCATATTGTTTCTTGACGATTGTTTCAGTTTGAAAAGTTAATTTCATATTAACTTTTCTAATTCAAGTGCACGATCAAATAATCAAGTTTTTACGAATTTTCGACAATTTTTACGAATTTTTTTTGACAAAAGTCACAAAAAATATGTATTTGCAGAAAACTGTTTTGAATGGTAATCAAAGTGGGGAGATGACTCATCACTGACACTCGTGACAGAGTGATAGCGGTTATCTTTTCTCCTTCGAATTATATCTAAATATAGAAAACAAAAGCGTGTTATTTACACAACTTCATGACTATAAATAAGGTTGTATTCATTTCATTGCGTTAATTAAAATCATCAATTAAGTTTAGCTAAAACGAATCACTCCATTCATTGACTGTTGTGCGTTATGGAGTTCGCCGGGTCAGCTAAGTTATTCTATACAAATGAATGAATTGAACTATTCGGTATTTCATCAAATTGAGCATCGCTCAGAAAAAATAACATTATATTTCCTGAAGAGTATCGAAGAATTTTCCTCAGTTGTCGTGATTTTATACCCTTTATTTAGACTTTTTTCTATTTTCTAACAGAGTTATATATTAATGACGTAGTACAGGTAGCCACAAAATCTAAAATAACTTTGTTTGCTGATGATACGATGATGTATATAGTGGGGGAAGATTTACAATCAATGGTATCGGATATGAACATTGAAATGAACAAAATATTCGCGAGGCTGTGTGATAATAAATTAAGTATGAATGCAGGAAAATCAAAATTTAGTATATTCGCCAAGAAATCACGAATGATAAATGTGCAGGTTGATAATATATGTATTTCTGTAAACGGAGAAGCCATTGTTCACGATGAACATATCAAATACTTGGGTACAATTTTGGATTGGAATTTAAACTTTCACGCACACGCAGATTATATAGCGAGAAAATTTTCGAAGAAAGTAGGATTCTTATCACGAATCGGCAAATCTTTGTCTATGGGTACAAAGTTGTCACTCTATAAAGCCATTGTACTTCCTCATTTACAATTCTGTTGTTCCTTATTGTTTAATTGTCCTCAATATCAAATAACTTGATTCAATTTTTGCTAAGACTGCTAAGTATAACGTTTTTGTTTTTCTACTATATTATGTTATTTACATATATTGGTACTTAATCTAATTCACAGTATTCCACTTTTTATTATTTTAATTTTAATTCACAGTAGAAATCACGTAACATCACGTTTTTCTACAGTGCGCAGCTAATGGGCATAAATCGTTATCTGTTGATAGGTGATCTTCCTTTTAGAAGCCGTGATGCCTCTAGCCTCTTGTAACATTCTCATCTACTAACATATTATGTGAATATCCTTGGAATTAAAGCGTCTTATGTTTTCCTGTTTGACCAAATAAAGAGATTGAAGATAAGATTTGACAGATCGATTGGTTGCGTCGAGATGTGGTCCTTACAAATTTATTCAATTAAAACCGATCTCCGTAGAATACAGCGTGGAAATGACAAATGGATGCCGACTAGGAGCGCATTTTGAATTTTATTCCTATGCGAATGGTGTTCGTTCATGTTAACATCCTGTTATAATGTTTTGCACCTTTCGAATTTCTTTAGGCTGTGGTTACGCCGTGTTTATCGATGAAGATTTTAATATTTTATACAGTTATCGAATGTTATGCAAAATCTAAAGAATAATGAAAGTATAGATGTATTGAGTCAGTTGAAATATTCGATTTAGTATGGTTGATTTCAAGGGGCACCTTAGATGAAAATTAGGAATCACAGAAGTGACCATTTCATATATTTGATGATCATAATTCGTCTTCATATGTTGTCAATAAATGTGATGATGATAAAACTGAAGTGGTTTTGAATATATCGGAAAACAAAATTACATGTTCACAAAAATGAACATCAGTAAAATAATAGAATTGTTTTTTTCATATGTTGAAACAAATAGGCATGTACTACATTAATAATTGATGAGGCCGATACTTGATGTGAATCGATAAACATAATGAAATAATTCTTAAACAAAGATTCACACATATATTAAAAAGAATAATGCATGACGTACGTTTCGATGAGATTCACCTTTTTCAAATGCTACGTGCAGACTAATGACATTTCTCGAATACATACAATAGGTAAACTTAAATTATGAATACAGAGAAAACAGGTGGATAACAGGTAGAATGGATCAATTCATAATGAACTACTATATAGTAAACTAAGTAATTTTGAAAAGATTGAGAAGGGAGCTTGAGGTATGATCGATTTGGCTGTTCAAAAGGTTGCCAGAAAATTTGTATTTATTAATTTGAAGTGATTCTAACAAATTAAGCTTCATTCCCTTGTTTGCGGTATTCAAAATTTCAAAATCAGAAATGAATATATGATTTTCATTATTACTATCATTTCAGGATTATAATCCTGAAATAATAGATAATATGATATTAAAGAAAAACTTCAAAAGGGCGATTGGTTTTGTTTATCCCCAAGTCAAAAACAATATCAACTATAACAGTCTTACATACATCGGTAAGTCAAGTGAAAAACTCAAATCTCTTCTTTTCAAGTATAACATCAACATTGCTTACCGTACTGGAAATAACTTAGGAAAACATATCAAAAATAACAAATCTAAGGCCAACAAAAATAAAAAATCAGGAGTATATAAAATTAACTGTGGTAGTTGTGATAAGTTTAATATTGGTAGAACGTTTAGAAGTTTTCAAATAAGAATTTCTGAACATAAACGTAGCTTTGATAATCAGAAGACAGATTCACATTATGCAAATCATTTGATTAATGAAAATCATATATTCAATTCTGATTTTGAAATTTTGAATACCGCAAACAAGGGAATGAAGCTTAATTTGTTAGAATCACTTCAAATTAATAAATACAAATATTCTGGCAACCTTTTGAACAGCCAAATCGATCATACCTCAAGCCCCCTTCTCAATCTTTTCAAAATTACTTAGTTTACTATATAGTAGTTCAGTATAAATTAATCCCTTCTACCTGTTATCTACCTGTTTTCTCTGTATTCATAATTTAAATTTACTTATTGTATGTATTTGAGAAATGTCATTAGTCTGCACGTAGCATTTTAAAAAGGTGAATCTCATCGAAACGTACGTCATGCAGTATTCTTTTTAATATATGTGTAAATCTTTGTTTAACAATTGTTTTATTATGTACTACATTCTTCTTGAAGTAGTTCTTCGTACTAGTAATATATGGGAAAGAGTGTTTACAAGTATCGGTTTCATCAATTGTTAAGTATAGTGTTTCGTAAATTGAATTTTCATTTCAAATTGTTTTTTGAACGCGCCGTACCTTCCTCAGTGGCTTAGTCGGGAAAACACCCGACTATGGTGTGGTAGTATTCGGGTTCGAGCTCCGGTGAAGGCATGGGTGTATGTGATTGTCTATTATTTAAGTGAATGAATGATGATTATTGTTGGGTAATGTACATTGATTACAAGCCCATTGGTCGTTCGGAACTGGCGTTAAACTGTTAGGTCCAATGAATAAATAAAAACATAATTTTATTAATCAAAATTAACAAATACATAAATTAAACACTTGAATTTGATATACACTTTCATTGTTTGATGAGGCGTTTCGTAGGATTTTTTCCGACTTCTTCAGACGCTAACAGAATATGATTCTTCAGCTGAAATCATATTTTGTTAGTGCCTGAAGAAGTTGATAACCCGACGAAACGCGTTACGTTATAAAACAATGAATTTTTAAATCGAATCCAATTGTTTCAATTATCTTATATTTCATTAAAATAAATTTCAACCAAGTAAATGTTTATGCCATTCAATTTCAATTTCCTAAAAAAAATGAAACAAATTTTGTTTTCTTTTCGTCATAGTGAATCACAAATCTACTCAACGTTGTATTGTTCAGAATAAGAATGTCACAAATTTGACTGTTATTTCATATGGCATGGAAAAACTAACATATATTTTCAGAGTTTATCATCAATATAAAGTTTTTTGCGAAAGAGAATTGTTTTCCATTATAGTTCACTTACAAATTTTGTTTCATTGAAAAGATGAGCATTTTCAATTACTTATCTCCTCTCTCCACATGAGATCTCGTGAGATTTTCCGTTCCTCTTTTTATTTTATGTCATAATTGATGTATATGTTTAAATTCACAATGAGCACCTACCTTTACCATATTTAACTTCAACATAAAAAATTGATGATAAATAATTGTCAAATCCGAATGTTAGAAATCAGGATTCCTGCTCTTCTTATTAGCATATTGATAACAAAGAAACTAGTAAAGTTTCAACATAATCACCTGTTTAGGCAAATTCCATTTAATTATAATCTTAGTTAAGTAAATATCGTATACATGATACTACATATTAGTTAGGATGGAGTTTACCCAACACCTCAAATAAATTCACATTTTTATAGATGTTTTAATCTTAGGTTAGGATTGTATTCTTAGATAGGATAACAATAATTTAGCCTGGTCATGTACTGTAGTACAGAGTGGGGAGTGGTTCCCCTCAGTGACATGATCAACGGTGATTCTTATATAAATGTTGCATATGGCATCCTATTTACACTTGCCATAAACGCCATCTTGAGGATATTCAGAGAAGGTTCTTGAAATTCTTAGTTTGGAGGGAAGATAAAGTTTAGCCACAGAGAGAAGTCAATCATAACGAATTATTGAGCCGATTTAGTTTAATCTCATTGCAGAGCAGGAGAGAAATTATATCACTCAAATTTTTGTACAAATTACTGCATAATAGTATTGATTGTCATCTTCTCTTATCCGCTTTGAAATTTCGTGTTCGTAGGCAAACTTCTCGTAATACAGAATTATTCCACCTACAGATTCCGAGGACCAACTCCCTAATACAATCCCCCATTTGGTTTATGGAGTCTACATTCAATAGAGTTGCCAATAATTGTAACATTCAGTTTGACTCCAAATAAGTTATTATTAGAAGTTATGTGAACAAAGCGAATTGACTAAAATAAATTGATTTAGATTGGGTTCTTTGTAACATTTCATTGAATGCTACAATGTAGTTATTCGTTACAATTTTTTTTAGATTAGATTGAGTTCTTTGTTATATCTGTTTCATTTTAATGATTTAGTTAGTATTTAACACTATGTTATTATTTTCTACAATTGGGTAATTCACCTGTTGAGAATAAAGAACCTATTATTATCGTTATTATAAAGCAAAACATTGTTGTAAATTTCAGTTTTATGTTAGTATTTTGGAGAGCTTCGACAGAGTTAAAATCAATAATATTACGAGGAATGTACAGTTCTTTCAATACTACGTAAATTCTAACAAATAAGTGAAGCACATACAGTCCACTTATACAACACAACATCTTGGTCCATCGAGACTAAGATAATTACCCAACATCACCCTTATTCCGAATGGTATCGATTTTCAACTCGACACTTGCAAAAGTAAAGGCGACGCCATTCCGTCATGGCTGTTCGCGATTCGCGTTATCGCTAATAGGATTCTATTCTGCGCTCTCGTATGAAAAATAGCGCAATTATTTTCGTTATTCCAGCGAACCGTAGTGAACAGTATCAATAAAAAAGAGCGTCTCTCGTCCCTGCGAGAACCCGTTTGAGCAATGACCTTTGTCGGGCAGGTGCAACTCACGTAGCCCAATGACTGATCATCGTTTGGTATCTCCGAGGAAGCGCTCGGCTTCGATACTTACATAAGTGTAAGAGAAACAGATTAAGCACGCAATGAGGAAATATCACTTAAAAAATCTAACGAACTCGACCTGTTGAAATGTTATTATATGCTTTTTGAATGCATCGTAAATTTGTGTTTCGAGAGTTTAAATGTCTTTGTTTCTTCGCTAATTGAACAATAGAACTTTTTGAAGTTTTACGTGTACTTGTTGAAGCAGTTTCAATTTCAATGAAATCTGTTTGGAAAGCTCGTACTTTCTAAATGTTTACCTACAAGTGTGTTGACCTTTTGTGGTCCACAACATTAATATTAAGAATGTTTATTTTTACGTCAGTTGAAATTATATTAATTTTGGTTTGAAATATTTTCAGAAATCATTATACGACTCACATAGAATTTCTTATTTTTTTCCATATTTATATTTTGATTTTATTTCCTATTCTCGAATCATATATACGAGGGTAGGTGCTGAAGATCCACTTCTGCCATTTTTAGTGAGTTATACTTGAATGATTGAAAAAAAGAAGCTGGCTTTAAACTTATGTTTAAAGTCAACTCCTAATAGTAAACCAGTAGTCAGTAATACTAATTAGTAGCCAGCAAACTAATACCGCTGTCATATTCAGGAACAATTGAGCACTTGCAATGTCCGAAGCTGGTTTAAAACACTAATTAGTAATGCTTCATCCTTATATATATATATATACAAAATGCACAGGACTCTCGTATAGAAAGAGTGACATGCTTTAGAAGACTTCTATAAATAAATTTTCAGATAATATAAATAATCAAGCTTTGGACTGATATTGAATTATCCAAATGAAAATTGTTTTTTTTAACACTACAATTATTTCACTTAATGTTGTCTTCATCGATGAACAACTTTTGAAACTGTTTACATTGTTCTTCTATAGAAGTTAATATTGCAACATGGTCAATTGATATAGTATTGGCGAAAAATTGTATTTGAGGATTATTTTCAAAAAACCAATGAAAAATAAAATGTTATTTAATTTCAAACACTAATACCATAATTTTGTAACTGAAGATGAATCAGTGTTCATGAGCACCTGAACTCGTTGGTGAATATAAATGATTAAAAATTCAATGAGAGGTAATAATAAAAAAACCTTGTCTAAAAATCACTGACTGAACAATTCTTTATTCGACTAGTTTCGCCTTTTACAGCATTATCAAGAATGTCTAAAAATCACTGACTGAACAATTCTTTATTCGACTAGTTTCGCCTTTTACAGCATTATCAAGAAAGATTCTTGATAATGCTGTAAAAGGCGAAATAGTCGAATAAAGAATTGTTCAGTCAGTGATTTTTAGACAAGTTTTTTTATTATTACCTCTCATTTAATTATGAACTATCACAGAGTAGATTCATCGTCCATTGAATTGATTAAAAATTCGTTAATAATTTTTCATATTGAAATATTTCCAAAGGTATAATTGAATGATTAGTGTTAATTACTTTATTGCTACCATTTAAATTAACTTTCAAATTTATCAGTTCCTAACTCATATGTGCAATATACTTTCAATACGAAAAATTTACACGTAGAAGAAATTCAATTTTTATACCTTTCATTCTCTTAGAACTTGGATGATATTGAATCTTCAAAATTTCACAATTCAATACATTATCTCGTTATAATTAGAATAGTGCCTTTATCAAAAGTGTCTTCAACCTGAATTAAAAAATAGGTAAGATATAAATTTGATTGAATATAAATATTAAAATTTCAGAATCGAATAAATTGAACGTGTACATTGAATTCGTGATTATGATCAGCTATCAGTGATTTGCCACTCAGAACAGTGCATTGGGGTGTCGTTATATTTTCTGTTTTTTCTGTTTCGTTATATTAACTGTTTTTCTTTTTCTTCTATATTTTCACTTGTGTTGACTACTACATATGACTGAGTAATAGATGATATTTCATGTTAAGTTTGATTCATTTGTTTTTTTCAATTAATTTTGATTTTATTTTCATATTATTCATTCACTTATGTACCTTCCTCATTTTCTATGTAATAATTATAATGTAATATTATAGTTATTATTTATAGAAAAATTTTTCTTTCAAAACTTTTCATTTTGATTATATATAGAAAGTTGTGTAGAATATTATCCTTCCTCACTCTTTGATCATTCAAGATATGTACTTTGTGGATATATTTGACATTTCAATTTGTTGTTTTGTCTATGAAAAAAAGTATTTGTACAGTTATCAATGAAATAATAGTAATATACATTGAATTATCGATTCGATTATTCTGTCGAAAGAATGAATATAATTGAAATAAACTCAAGTATTTCAATAATTGATTGAAGTTTTCTAATGACGAAGATGAGTTCTGTTGCTTAATCGTGTTTCAAAGAAAATGAAGTAACTATTAACATTGTTAAATGTATCGTTCAATTCAAAAACGCAATTAATAATAATTTATTATTGTTTCGATCAATGCTATACTACCCAAGATTTATCAAGAGATGTATTAAACTCTTGCTAATAAGAAAGTAACCAGAAGTATATATCGGGTTTATTATATTTAACAATGTTATACAAAGTCTTGTTTAAAAATCAGTTTTATTAAGAATTTATATAAATGTTGGATTGCTGAACGATGAGATAGTAATAATAAAGTTTTTTTATATTTAATAGTGTTGGCGTTTACTTGATGTAAATCCATTATAATTGAATATAAACTGAAATTCAAACACTTGAACTTATGATTTACACTTTATTGACAACATAGCATTACGCGCTTCGTCGTTAAAAACGACTTCTTCAGTATTCTCTTAGCATCTGAAGAAGTCGTTTGTAATGACGAAACGCGTCATGCCATGTTGTCAATAAAGTGTGAATCAAAAGTTCAATTTTTTGAATTTTAGTTTATATTCAATTAAAGTTGACTAGTGTTCACTGATCTCGTGGTCAAACATTGTTTAATATATTGAATAAAAAACACTTGGATATGTTTCACAAAATTTATGATAAATATTTGACAATTGTTTCGAGGTGGTAACCCATTTCCAAAAGTTAGACTCTATCTTTTGTTTACTCAGTCTAACTTTTGAAAATGAGGTAACACCTCGAAACAATTGTCAAATATTTATTATAAATTTTGTGAAACCTAGCCAAGTGTTTTTTATTTAAGATAGTAATTATGTCAGTAATAATTTGAAGAGATGTTCCAAGTAACGTGAATAATCTTCATGCCATTATAACGGAGAATAAGACAACTAAATCCGTCTCTGATTGTTCAATTTTCGCGGGTAGACCATCGAAATATCTATGAATGAAGATCCAACAAGACCGTTTCTCCCTACTTCTTCGACTTCGCGGAGTTACCAGGAAATATTAACAGTTCACAAGGCGCTCAGAAAGTCCGAAAGGATGGGGATTTAATAGATTATAGTAGACTTGCAGATAGATTAACCCGGGGCCGTGTTTTTATGTTCGGGTCGACAACCTATTCCCCACACTAACCCTTGGGCTAGTTTCGTTTAAAGTATCCTTTCCGTGGACATTTCGCTTTGCCTTTTTGCATTTTGCGCTGTCATTACTAGTGCCCCCGATCTGTGTAGGAAATATTTGTGCAGCTTATGACATCAGATTATATGTAATTTAGGTAAATGGATAATAATTAGTTGACCGAGTCAAAAGAGCTGAATTATGCATCCGATTATGGGGAGATTATATTTCTGTAAAAGGCCTGCTAGGACGCTCCTAGGTGAAAAGTGTTTCGATATATTTATATATATATATATATATATATATATATATATATATATATATATATATATATATATATATATATATATATATTATTATTATTATTATTATTATCATTACGATTGTTCCCAATGAGGAGAGCGATTGAACTTGAATTCGCAATTAGGACTTTTGTTTCCTCTATTTTGTCTCCCAAAAACGCTTCATCCTCCCTGAATGCTCTTTCTTCCGTCCATCTGTCCATTTTATTCCAGGTTGACGATTTGATTTTTGCTCAAACTTCACATGTGCGATTTTATAGCGACATTCAGTGCGATCATCGAGATTTTTTATATTGATCTGTTGTAGGTCTTTTAGAACTCTTTTAGCCACTCTGTTCCGCATTTACTCTTCATAACTAGATCGAGTAGTTTTTTCGGTATTCTGGACTGTTTCATTCTGTAGACATGTGCATAGAACTTTGCTCGTCGTTTTCTATAGACTGTTATGTAGACTTTTACTCAGAATTCACGTATGCGCTTTTTTAGCGTCATTCAATGCGATCTTCGAGATTTTTTATAATTGTCTGTTGTAGATCTTTTAGACCTATTTTAGCCACTCTGTTCCAGATTTACTATTCATAATTATATGGAGTAGTTTCTTCGGTATTCTGGACTGTTTCATTCTGTAGACATGTGCATAGAACTTTGCTTGTCGTTTTCTAATTTCTTCCGTTATCGTACTTGTCTTCTGATAAAGTTCATTCTGACGTCTTTTCATCCAAATGCCGTTTCTATTGATTTTCCCGTAAATCTTTCTAAGAATTTTCCGTTCTTGTTTTTCTATTTCTCTTATTCTTGAATGATGCATAGATTGCTTCGGGAACAATCGTTGTGTTATATTGCCTCAATTTGGCGCCTCTCGAAATGCACTTTTTGTTATAGTACGCCCATATTAACTTGTAGGCACTTGTAATTCTTTGCTCATTAGCGATACGGTTTAAATCTGAGGACTGAATAACGTCTTTGAGGTATTTAAAATGGCCGACTTGTAGAATTTCGCCATGTTTTGTGATAAGAGAAGATTTATTTTTTGGTTTTCTTTGCCTGTATTTGGTTTTATCATAAGAAATTTGTAACCCGGTTGTACCCGCAATTTCATGTAGTTTTTCAACGGCGAGAATGGCTTCAGTTCTGTTGTCTGTGATGATAGCAATATCGTCTGCAAAGGCGAGACATTTGACATTTATTCTATTTTCTTTTTTGATACCCACTTGTATACCCTTCACGCGAAGTTCCCATTCCCATATATATATATATATATATATATATATATATATATATATATATATATATATATACCTAGACTGAAAGTACTTTAATATAACTGTCTTTGGATAATTTTTAGACGTATTATTCAAAATCATCACCTAGCCTGCAGAGCTTGTCCAGTATCCTTCAGGAAATAAATGTTAGAGAATATTGAAATCGGTGCCCAAATTCATTGGAAACGTAAGACAGTACTGCTTCGAATAAGCATAGACTTCAATCCTCAAATTTCCTGTTATGGAAAGGCAAAAATATATTGTTAAATCCTATGCATATATAATGCATAGTTTAAAGTATATCTCAAATCTTAGGAACCAATGGAAAACACATGAATGCATCTAACATTGAAAGTTTCACACTTCCTTATCATTTAGGACACTACATTTTACACTCAATTTTTTGAACAATTTTATCTTATTTGATGAACTAATGCCATCTAGGTTGCAGTTGTAGCAACCTAGAACAAAAAGCTCGCTGATCATTTATCAAAGTTTTGTGAGGAGGCTACTTGAAACATGAAGAAATCGATTGCAAGAAGATTCTGTAGTTATCGTGCTCATATTATAGGAGTTGTAGATATTCAATATTAAAAGAATGCTACAACTTTCTTTCGATAAATTTTTTGACGGTTTTATTCAAAATATAATTATAGCAGAGCTGGCTATGCGAAACATAAACAATGTGATGTCTCGATTATCCTTCAAGGGATAAGTTTTACGATATATATATATATATATATATATATATATATATATATATATATATATATATATATATATATATAAGCAGTATTGCTGTGGATTCTAAAGAACTGAATAAAAAGGTGGGTACTCTTTTATCATCCAGCCTTACCTTTGCCGAGTACCCACGTTTTTATTCAGTTATATATATATATATATATATATATATATATATATATATATATATATATATATATATATATATATATATATATATATATATATATATCTTGAAATTGATTTATTGCCTGTTTGAGATATTTATTTTGAAAGTTTTTAGCATTAACAGGCTTTTTTAATATGAAAAAGTTTATTTTTGTTGACGTTTCGTTGTTATATTACAACTTTGTCAAAACTAATGAATAATTATTCAACAATCTCCAATGTGGCGACTATTTATCCTTTACGGAGTCTTCAACCGACTAAGTAAATAAGGAATGGAGTAATTTCTTGCGGTGAAAAGTATAAATGACAAAAAAAACACAATTATCGGTATAGCCCGCAACTCAATTGGAAGCAGCCGTTGACACGTGTTTCGAGCTTATTGGCTCTCCTCAGAACGCGTAGCCAAGTTCAAGGTGTACGATCCTGGAGATGGAATCCACAACAAAAGAACACACCCGCAAAGAGACTTCCTTTGCAGTTGTGTTCTTTTGTTGTGGATTCCATCTCCAGGTTCGTACACCTTGAACTTGGCTACGCCGTTCTGAGGAGAGCCAATACGCTCGAAACACGTGCCAACGGCTGCTTCCAATTGAGTTGCGGGCTATACCGATAATTGTTTTTTTTTTGTCATTTATACTCTTCACCGCAAGAAATTTTTCCATTCCTTATATATATATATATATATATATATATATATATATATATATATATATATATATATATATATATATATATATATATATATAAAGTTGATGAAGAAGGAAAACAAACTTGTAAACATATATGAAAATATGTATATAATTATATCTATATATATATATATATATATATATATATATATATATATATATATATATATATATATATATATATATATATATATATATATATATGAATATATATATATATATATATTATATCTAGATATATATATATATATATATATATATATATATATATATATATATATATATATATATCTAGATATAATTATATACATATTTTCATATATGTTTACAAGTTTGTTTTACTTCTTCATCAACTTTATTAATTCAAAAATTATTGGCGATAACAGGTTTTAATTGAGGTGAAGAGCAATATTGACTAATCCACATACCTACTGAAAGAATCTGGCATAAACATGGCATTGGCATAACCGTGACATGGCATTTGTACAAATGACATAGACTTTGATAGATGACAAGAGATAGGGGGCATTAAAGTTGATAGCTTATTTTTAATTATTAATTTTTCGTAGAGGCAGAATTATCTGACAGAGTCTGATATTGAACAGCTCGCTTCTTTCATGGGCCATACTGTTGGTGTACATAGAGGTTCTTATAGATTACCAAATGACATCTTTCAAACTGCTAAACTTTCTAAAATTCTCTTACTTATGGAGAAAGGTGATACCTCCAAATTCAAAGGAAAGCAGATTCAGGACATTGAAGTGGATTTCGAAAAAAATTTGTTATCTGATGAAGAAAATGAGGAGAAGGAAGATGAAAGACTTTCAGAAGAAAAAGAGATAGTTCCGAAAATAATTGGTCCGGTTGGATTAGCACAGGTCGGGTTGGATCAGGAAAGGAGTCGTACAAAAACACGTGTACTTGTACCATGGACGCAAGATCAGAAGAATATTATTCAGACATTCTTTGCGGAACATATTAGGAAGAGAAAACCTCCCAGGAAACGGGAATGCGAGAAATTGATAGAAAATTATCCAGAAGTTTTCATCAACAAAAATTGGAAGAAGATAAAAGTCTTCATTCAGAACGTCTACACGAAAAAATGAGTAGAAATTGGCAATGCTGCAAATTTACTAACAAAATTATTATTTTGTAAATTGAATTATGTTTTTATTTCTAGTAATTAGCTTTAAGTTATGAAAATAAGAATATTTTTATATGTCCAAGAATGTCGAATGTAGGAGTATACAATAAATTGTGTGTGAACCAAACATATTTGAATGTGATTGGCCAAAAACAAATCCTCCTGAAATATTAGTATTATGAAACATAGCATACGTGAATTATGAAAATAGTAGCATAGACTTCGAAATTTTTAATTCAACATATGTTTCTCTGAAAATATCTGATAGTAAAATTTCAATGAATTTCCAATATACTCTATAGTTTATACATTTATTGTATCTCGTATAAAACAACGCGTTAAGAATTGGTTGCGAAAAATTTCCTTAAACAATTGAGTAACAAATTAGGTTAAAAACAAATTTTCCGTCGAAATTATTGATTATACAAAACAAAAGGTGATCAGAAAAATTGATGAATATTTTGTATATTCAACTTTATTGAGTGACTGGAAGGAGATCTTGTTAAAACAGTCAAGATCGGCGGAATTGGAGATTGGATCACCAATTTTCAGTTTCGGATAACTTTACAATTTATATATTTTTTTAAAATAATTAAAAAATAAATTTTAATATATATTATAAGATTCAAATCTGAATCATCTCGGAAAAATTCATGATTTCCGTGAATTCAGATATAATGGACTACCGCGAGCTCTAACCCAAACTCGTAGCATTTAAGCTTTTATCGGAAGGTCTATCTAATTAGATGCCTTTCAAGCAATACAATCAAGCATATTCACATAAAAAGGCCTAGCTGCGTACAGCCATGCCTCTACCTTGGAGTCGTTATATATCCTCAGATATATCTGACTAAATAAGAACAACAATATTAGAAGTATATTAAGAATTATTAATTTGAATATATTAATTAATATTATATTATGTATAATGATATACTTTTATTTCTAAGATAAAATTAAATTGTAATTAAATTGGATAAATTAAACTAAGTAAAAAGATACGGTATTTACATACGATATTGAATATTCTTATTCAAATCGAATCAGAACTCTCTAAGTTGATTTTTGAAATTTGCTGTCAAATTTTCGAAAAAGGAAGTGAAAGATTTTCATATATAAACTGTCTAAACATTTCTCATCTTATAGCTGTATAGACAGCACTACTCGTCAAAGGCAATTTCTAACACAAATTGCGGCATACAATATGTCGACTTTCTACCACGAAGCAGGTTGAACCACAATGTAAAAAGTATAAATTCATTTTTGCTTACACAAGGCTTTATGTCTATCTTTTCTCGTAGTGTATCCTAAAATTGAGCTCTGAAAGATATATGGAATACCGGCAACGCTGTGTGACGATGTAGTGCCGCCGAAACAAACGATTGAAATATATATTGACGCTCCATAAGCGATAGTAAATGAAAAACTGTATATTTTGGTTGACGCTTTATTGACTCGGTAATGTAAAGGCGCCTCTTAGCGGCAAAATGATAATAAACGAAATATCGGCCAAACGTTTCACAAAATGAATATGATATTACGGTGTATATATATAAATATGTTATCAAAAAGAGGAAAAAAAATTAAAAATCATATTCAAATATGTCTGACGCCAGACACATGCTTTTTGTAATGACGCTTCATTGATACTATGTATATATATATATATATATATATATATATATATATATATATATATATATATATATATATATATATATAATTATATGATATATATATATATATATATATATATATATATATATATATATATATATATATAATTATATACATATTATTCATATATACATATTTTCATATATGTTTACAAGTTTGTTTTACTTCTTCATCAACTTTATTAATTCAAAAATTATTGGCGATAACAGGTTTTAATTGAGGTGAAGAGCAATATTGACTAATCCACATACCTACTGAAAGAATCAACTGGCATAACCGTGACATGGCATTTGTACAAATGACATAGACTTTGATAGATGACAAGAGATAGGGGGCATTAAAGTTGATAGCTTATTTTTAATTATTAATTTTTCATAGAGGCAGAATTATCAAAGATATGTAGGCCATTATTTGTGAAATCTATATATTTTCAGTTTGTTTTATTGCATATATAATATTTTTATTGGTGATGAAGAAGAAAGGACCTTCGAAACGTCCCATTGATTTTCTCAATTTTTTCATCTCAATAAACACCTCTATTACCAATTCCCAAGCGTATCGAATTTGTGGGCCGTCATCTCTCCGCTTTGGAAAATTTGATCTTCGCTTCGCAACCTAGACAACTTCTATCCTTTACGAAATTTCGAACCCAATATTAAAAAACCAAGAGAAAAGAATAAATTAAATCGAATGAATAAGTCATCAGCATAAACTACCTGTCGCTGATTCCAATTTCGAGCTTATTGGATCTCATCAGAGCGACGTAGGTAAGTTTTAGTTCTTTCATCTACAAATTTGACGATGAGACGAAGAAAAAAAGGGTTACCGCAAAATTCCAAAAAGTGGGGAATTTGCATGAATTTTTTCTATAATTATTTCAACATACTACTCCGTTTTGATCACTTTTAACAAGCATATAACGGCTACGAATGACTTATAACAACACTTGAAAACGGCTGCTGACTTATGCGAACTATTCCGATAACTTTTATTTGATCTTTGCTTGATGATGCTTTTTCCTTTGTAGTTTTTTGTTCAAGTTCTTCTTTTCAAACATTTTTCTTGTTTTCTTCTTACATTTCTTATCTAAAAGGGCAAACGTGACACTTTGACAAGTAATCATTTTGTTTCTGATATCCGAGAAAATTGATGTTGAAGATATGACAATTTATAACGAAACCTCATCTACTAGTAATTTTTCAAATCTTCAAGATTGTTTGCTAAATATTAGATGGCTAAAAATTATTTGGCGAATATGAATTAATCTTGCCTGATGATAGTTTACTCCCTTGGACAATAATTAACAAGTTAAATTTTTTCTTATCTTTTAATAGTTCTAGTTTTCCAATTTCATTTATCATTGAAATTGACAGTGAGCCGAGAATTCATTAAAACCGAGAACAATTTCCATTTGAAGTTTAATAATAAAAATTTACAAGATGAAGAAACCTTTCTACATTAATAACACAATCTAAAAATTGTTGAGCATTTGATGTGAAGCCTATTTTAGCTTTATTAATCCGTGACTGCATGTCATAGTGGTAGACGTGCACGTCTTCGATCTGTCAGTATGGATTCATTTTCTTTCAAGTTAATTTTCAAATTAATCATTTGTCGTCCCTGCTTTGATGTGCAGAATTATCGTCACAGCTGACCTGCCTGTCTCAAAACAGCCCGCGATCCATATTTATAAACATTCTATAAGAAAAATTAAAGATGCATCCAATGCCTTCCATAAGTAGGGATGGGCACTAATCATGATAATATCGATAAGATGTTACTTATCGATATAATCACAGTTATTCATAAATATCGATATTGTTTCCTAGCTTATCCTAGAAAAATAGTTTCGACACTATTATTGGTTGGAAGGTTAGGTATAGATTTTCATGCACATTCTCTCATAAATCGATGACACATATTTTCGGAATTAATTTGAAACATTATCTTTAGAAAAAAATTTTTGTGTTGATTTTTTCTTGCGAACTTTGTGTGTGTGTATTTGTAAATTTGTCATTCTAAGAATATGTGCGTAGGCTTAGAATGAAATGTATAATTTGATATAAATGAACGTTTTAACATGAAAAATTATAATATAAAAAATGTATAATTTTCAAGAAAATTCAAATTTATTTAGTATTGTTTTAATAAATGACACCGAGGTTTTGCTTATCACTTAGTGAATTATTATGTTAAATAATTTATTCATTTATTTTGAATGTCTTATAAACACCCATACAGTATTTGCATATAAGACAGATTAGTAGTAAACCAAAACATATATCACTACCATAAACATCAACTAATGAAACTGAAACTAAACATATACATACATACAAATAACTCATATAGAAATCATAAAAATTGCTATATAAAAAGAAACAAATTAATAATGAATTTACCACACCTGCCTTAAAGGTTCTGGGATCATCACTAAAAAAATCAACGTTTCTGTTACTGTTCAATGTTACTGTTCAATGCTTTTTACAGATACTTAACATACAATTTAAAAGAGACAAACTATTTACAACAACAAGAAATAGATCCCAACTGGAGCAACGCAACCAAACTTTTGGAACTTTCAAATGAATAAAATCTATAAGATTGCAATTTTCGTACTTGATGGAATTCAGAACATAATAAATGAAAAGAATAGCCTGAATATTTCTTCTCACTGACAATCTTTGCAGATTAAAGCTAATCAACATAGAGCTAAATGATATTTTAAATGGATAACTATTATGTCTTTTATAATGTAAAAACCTCAGAAAACGTCTTTGAACTTTTTCTATTCTGTCTTCATCAGTAAAAGCTTTAGGTGACCAAATATTGGAGGCTTACTCCAGGTGAGGCCTAAAAAAAGAGCAATACAGTTTTATGATAGTTGAAATTTCAAAATTTTTACTATTTCGGATAATAAAACCCAGTACCCTAACTGCTTCACTAACGATTTGGTTGTAGTGATCGTTAAATCTCAAATTGAAAGTAAAATTTACACCATAAACTAATAATTTAATTTAAAATCAAAACACTTGACTTAAGTATCACTGAGTATATTCAATATACTCAATGAAACTTGACACGTGTTTAATTTCAATTTAGAGACACGAGTTTAATTTCAATTTACTACTATTGTTTTACTTCCCATAATGATTTATTCTCCGAAAGATCGTATACTGTTACATATTAGTAAATTATATAGAAAGGTAGGCGTAATTACGAGTGTAATGATACTAGACATGATTCGATGATTTTGAAATGTCAGTCGGATTGTTATTATTCAAGTCATTAACATAGAACGTCTGAAACAGAATTGAAATATCAAAAGTTGCAAGAGAATTGCATTAAAAACAATAGCGTGAGCCTCGCCTTCTAGTAATCACTAATGTATTTGCACTTTCCTATCGAAGAATGATATCGTTTAGTCGCCATACTGACTAGGCATCATAGAATATAAGTTTTTAATGTCGACATAGTTAACGTTTTTTACATCCCTGACGATTGATCGCATTGCGAGATGCACCGCGTGACCCAACGGAAGTAGCTCGTAAAATTAAGAATGGAGCTCATCGAAAGGGATGGTGGGGGCGGCCCCAGATGTTCGAAACCTGGAAAGCGCGACACTGGCGCTGTCGTGACGTCACATCCGGCGAGCTATGAACACTTGAATGGTGTAGGTGAGATGATTTAATTCGGTTAATTCGGAAACGCCATAGTTCGTTGAGCGACGTGTATCTGTCATTAAATGGCTCAATTTTATCAATTTTTATTTCGTAGCGCAATTGTTGGAGCTTAACATTTTTCAAAATTGTGTTGAATGTATAATAATAGCCCTAAATTATTCGAAAATTTTTGTTGGCATTGTATGTTGTTAGTTGTAAATTGTTTGAAAAATGTGAAAATGTCATGAAATTCTTGATAAAATTTTGAAACTTGATTTCGTGTTCACCTGGGTGCTTATACCTTGGTATATCTGCTATCAGACCAACAAGAACTACGAGAACATGATGACTATTTGAAATCGCCGTCACGCAATTCGCGACCACTCAGCATGTACGGGGTTTAGTTCGAAAGTGCCCGAACTAACCTGTAGTTAATAGTGCTTTTCTATTCGAATACAGGTTTTGAATGTTGACACTAGTCACCTACTTTTTTTCTGTAAATTCATTTAAAAATTTGAATGGTGAAGAAAAAACTGTCAGACTGGCAGATATATAGGTCATTGCAAAGAAGCCAACGCAATTGTGAAATATACGTCACAATTTTTAAAAAGATTGTGTAAATCTAAACACACAATGTTTCCGTTGTCATTTTAATTATATGCAGGCTCAATTATCTGAGCATGTATTATCAATGCAGGCTTACAAGTATCAGATGAACTAATGAAAAGCAGTTGTGGAAAGCTCTACAAAATAATGAGTAGATCAAACCTATACTTGACGAATTTAGATATTAATCATTTAGTTGACGTTTTCAAAGAAATATCAGTTCATTTTTTTCCATCGAGGAGAACCAATTAAGAAGAAAAAATCAACGATCAAATACGAATCTGGTTATTTGAATTTTCAATGAAATAGTATTACCTACATCTAATCAAACAAAAAGTTCCTTGAATAACTTGATAGTACTTACGTGAACTGCGTGTCCAGAAATGGTGAAATTCAAAAAGAAATGCGTGAATATAACGTTACGAAACATATTTAAAAGAAGAATTAAGCGAAGTCAAAATTCAAGAGCTTATCCTTAGATAAGTATACTTTGTGCTTTAAAAACAACGCAAACTTCAGAATTATTTCGGACCCTCTAACTATTTTGAGTCAATCAATCGCTATACTCTAGTAGACAACTGACGAAATCAGATAATATTAGTAGCGGTCTCCATAAATAGCTAAGTAAGAAATTTTTACTATTGACAAGAGTTTATACTGCCGATTCCATCGACCTAATTGCCTATGATATTTGATTTGAAGGAAATTTCCACAGTTTTGGCGATACAATAAGACTTTTCTTCATATATTTTGTTTTGGGAACTGTGTTTCAAAAGGAAAAAATTTCAAGCAGTCATACAATTGAATAAAATATTGCATTCGGCTTACTGGTGATGGTTCAATTCCTACCGTGAACTTGAGCCGTTCGGAATCAGCGTTAACTGTAGTTCCAACTTTGGCACAAGCACAACGGTGCTTATGAATGGACACACACGTCTATTATACCAACTAACCTCAGCCATATCAATATATCCAAAGTATCGGACGAATAATTATTTTAAACTATCTATACAGGTAAATTTCCTTTATCGAATCATATAAGACAAATACATACGATTATTTTGAAATAGTCGATAACTTTCGAACCTGTTCCGTTTTGATGAATTTCCGTACATACTGACCACGTTATATTATGGGCGGGTCATCGGCTAATCTTTGTTTGCTTCCAACCAAGTCGTAAATTGTTATCGGAATAGATTTAATTATGTGCTCCATGATTATTCATGATTCAATTAGTGAGGTTTTCTTTGTCATAAGCTGCTGATTCATGCGGCTCCCGTAGTCGTGAAAATTCAATTATAAATACATGTTACAACAATAATAAATTGTTTATCTGGGGGCATTGCTTCTTTTCAACACTGGTTTAGTTAGTCACATGAAAAACGCTCTGCTAAGTTGTGTTTATTATTTTTATTTAATTATTTTATATTATTTTATTTTAAAGAATTGTAAATATATGTAAAACTACTTTTTGTTATTATATCAATATGTTTTTTAAACTGTTGACTAAATTCCTTATAAATTACATTCAGGTCAAAAATATTTGGGAAATACAGTAGTAAAATGTTCATTCTGAGGTTTTTCATCAGAATGCCGTATGTATTGAATCTTCCTGAGAATTTTCGTTTTTGTTTTTCTATTTCTCTCATTCTTGAATGACCATCAATAACCAATGTTTCAGATGCGTAGAAGAATCGTTGTGATATAGTGCATCAATTTGGCGCCTCTCGAATTATTCTCAGAATGTTCTCCTCATTCTGAAGATGGACCTGGGTGCGTTTGAAAAAGCATTGAAACTTGATTGTTTGGATGTATGCCACTGAAGGTTCCTAATGAGGATTAAACAATTCTGTGGTATTTCCATTGAACAGTTCGATGATTTTCGGAGCGCACTTCATATTTATTCTGGAAAGTTGTGTTTTTGTTGACAACATTTTTGTAGAAAGCTCCCTGGAAGTTTTATTTGAAATAAGTTCGAGTCTCAGTATTGCCTAAATATATATAGGCAGAGCACCACTTATGGCCATTCCCACTTATGGGCACTCTACTGTAATTGAATCGTTTCGTTTCATATTTCAGAAACCACCTAAGTGCGCTTTTTTTTCAACTTTCGGAAAACTAAAAAGAAGGTCTAGTCTGCTTCAAATATGTTTTTACCAAATCAAGAACATGCTATTGGAATAATCTTTTTTGTTAAAAAAAATTCCTTCAAGTTTTTGAGTTATAAATTTTCAAAAATTTAAAACTCAATAATATATTTTTGTCACTTAGATGGTTTCTGAAATAAACGATTCAATTGATGCAATAATGAGTATCTATCTAATCAGTTCATTATTTCGATAAATATTAATAATAAGTATCACCACTTTATTACGCAATCATTATTTGATTGGCCAAATCCGTGTAGAAAAAATTTCAGTACTTCTTCGATTTTGTAAAAGTAAATATGTTAATAAACCCTATTAAACGATAAGTTGAAAGTACATTGAGTGTGATTTGACTTCAGTTCTGAAAACTTAATTGTTTTTCCATAAAAATTTCAAAGAATTATGAAAAACAACTCCAAGTTGAAAGTTCGTATTTATATCTTCAATGCCTAATATTTTCCGTGTAGTACCTAGCAACCTAAGGAATAATAAATAATTTAGTTAGACAACTGAACCGCAGAAAATATATTTTGCACAAATTTTAACACATTATTGAGTATGAAGTATGAATAAACAATTACACATAAATGAAACAATATTTAGAATTTTCTCATAAGGTACCTCATGATGACGTTTGTACTACTTCTTTATATTGATTAATACAGTATTTATACTTTATAATGACGTGATAGACCTAACAAAATGTCTAATTTCCATTTTTTTGAGTTTTCATTACCCAGAAGTAATGTTTTGTATATATTTATATATAATATACAATCTAATACTTTTACCCGGCTCATCCGCCATATAATTCGATACAATATTTCAGACTTGTATTGCTTTTTTATGAAAATTGCAATAATAATTATTCTTCATATTTAAACAAAACGTTAGTATATCAATTTTCAAATTTTTGAGAATATATCATATAATCACTTGATGGTAACTCTTTGTGCGGATCTACTTCTTGATATGTAGACACGAATATCTCCTTTAAATCTTTAAGAGACTTTTTTTTCTTATTTATTATTATTTGTGTACAATTTGTTTTTTTTTTCCTGTAATTGGATGTATATCTGTTGGGAATGAATATATTATCATTATTATTAAAACGCTCTACTCAAGGTACTAGACTAGAGAACACAGAATTTCTTCCTCATGTTCAATCAGTTTATCACACAACTAAACACATAACAGATTGAAATTTAATAAATTCAATGGACGATGAATCAACTCTGTGATAGTTCATATTTAAATGAGAGGTAATAATAAATACTTGTCTAAAAATCACTGACTGAACAATTCTTTATTTGACTAGTTTCGCCTTTTAGTTTCTAGTTTCTTCTCGACTAGTTTCGCTCTTGATAATGCCGTAAAAGGCGAAACTAGTCGAATAAAGAATTTATCAGTCAGTGATTTTTAGACAAGTATTTATTATTGCCTCTCATTTAGATTGAAATTTGTTGTGATATTTCAACCCAGTACTCAAAGTGTGATGGTTTATTGTGCAATAAGCGCCTAGTGTAATTATTATTATTAAAATATGATAAGGGATTTATGTATATGGGCTCTGTTTATACCATATAAGAATTGAAAACCCAAAGTTTGACAGTCACGCAAAATATGTTTGCTACTTATTTCTCCAGTGAAAACACATTCCGATTTAATAATGACATTACGCATCTCGTAGCTAACTTCCGAGATGTATAATTATCACCAGTTTACACTTGTCGACGGATTCTTAATCCCGTCATAATTTATTGTAACTAAACCCCACATTATAATTAAAGTGGATGCTTTCGTAGATTAAACAAGTTGGAATCGAGCTTGCGTCCGGAAACGCAGTCAAACGACCATAGAATTATAATATTCAACTGGTAACTTATACGTCACCGGTAATGCAGGTAACTGTAAACCTCCTCGATGATCGAGCCAATGGGAAAAAAAATCACTTCAGTAATGAACCTCTGCATCCGGCATTAATTTATGAATGGTCATTCTCCGAACGATCTTCCGGCTTGAAAGATTCGACGATTAATGGGGGACATAAGATTTTGATTGATTTTTCTGTTAGTTTATCACTGGACTCGGACAAACTACTCGATGGAGTGTTAGTTTCAGTTTTGGACTATAACATTGAATCGATATGCTCGTGAGAGTATCGAGAGACGGATATTTTTCGAGGTCAATCTATTGTCGAAATAAAATGCACGGTGTGATAGATTTTATAATGAATTTGGTTATTTTTATGTGAGATACGTTAAAGTATTACCGATTGATTTAACATTGTTATTCGGTGGTAAATATCCATGTGTTGAACTGTAGCGTGAATAAAGCCGTCGTAAAATTTTGAAATATACTTATTTCTTAAGGTGTTTTCAATAAGTAAGTACTTCTGATGGCCATATGAACTTGCGTTATTTCGAATAGGTTTAAAACTTTTAACTTAGAATTCTGTTATTATCGTCTCGAATATTTTCACATTCACAAATGTGTAAAATGATTTATATAGCGTCTTATTGCAATGTTTCAATTACCCAGTTAGATTTAATGATACTACTTCTATAGTTTTGAAGTAATGATTGAAATTATTTTGAAAGTATAAAAATCACAAATTTCATTATACGTATTTTACATTAGGTGCTGTAGAAATTTTATTTGCACATAAAAGGGGGATAGGAATCAAAGACAATTCTCTGGGTAGAGCTTCTGATACTTTATTTCTTCTTCGAGCGATTAGTGAATTTCAGAATTTCTTTTTATTTCTACTAGATTTCAGTTCATATAATTTTCAAATATTGTGAGGGTATTATAGCAGCAAAGATGATTTGGAAAACTATTTTCCGTAACGTTCGAGTAAGAATAAGTACTTGCGTGAAAGAGAAAGAAATAAATTTGAACTAAGTGTGTGGTTGTTATTCTTTTTTGACTTTTTAATTCAGTGGAAATACAATTTAACGCCGGTTCCGAACTTCCAATGGGCTTGTAAACAATGCACATTACCCAACAATTATCATTTTTAAATCCTAAATCATAGACAAACACATACACCCATGCCTCCAGTGGGACTCGAACCAGAATCCTATCCCACCTTAGTCAGTGTTTTCCGACTAAGCTATGGTAGTCAGCTTACTATGCTGAATTGAAAGAATGTTTGGTGGCAAACTTGAACAAATTCTTTTACGACGAATTTCCATGCAGTGAAGATAAATATTTGCAATTTTATAGCAACAATAGCACTGTGAATTTTTCATATCACAATTGCAATCGATAATCCAATCAACGAAATATAATGATAAGTTCTTTATATTAATGATAATAAGTTCTTCATTCTCAACAGGTATAATACCCAATTTCAGAAAATAATAACATAATGTTGAACTAACTATATAAATATATATGTTGATATACCTAAATGAATAAAATGAAACAGATACAACAAAAGCTCAATCTAAAAAACTAAAATATTAACTAGTAACTGATTATTAATAATTAATAGCTAATAGAACTTATTGAAATATTACGAAGAAGTCAATGTAAATCAAATCATTTTAGTTAATTTCCGTTGTTCACATAACTCCTTATAATAACTTATATGGAGTCAAAGTGAACGTCACAATTATTGGCAACTCTATTGAATGTAGATTCCATAAACCAAATGGGGGATTGTATTAGCGAGTTGGTCCTTGGAGTCTCTAGGTAGAATAATTCTGTTATTCCAGAATTTTGCCTAGGAACAGGAAATTTCAAAGTGGAGAAGAGAGGAGGAAATCAATACTGTTGTGCAGTAATTTGTACAAAAATTTGAGTGATAAAGTTTTTCCCCTACTCTGCAATCAGATTAAACTAAATCGACTCAATAAGTCGTTATGATTGGTTATAATTATATAATTATTATGATTTATCCACTCTGTGGGTAAACTTTATCCTCCCTCCAAACTAAGATTTTCAAGAACTTTCTCTGAATAGCCGCAAGATGGCGTTGATGGCAAGTGTAAATAGGATGCCAGATCATGCTGCCATACTTCAACTTTCTACGGATTAGGGCATTAAATAGTCCTATGAAAGTTGAGGAATTATTGAAATATTTGCCATTGTGTAAAACGAATCCATATATTTTCGAGGCAGATGAAATAATTTGGGTGATGTGTGGAATGAAGGAAAACTTCTGATCGAAGACTACACCAAGATCTCTCACCTTATCACAACGAGAAAGAACCTACCACCGACGCTATAATCACACTCAATTCGATCTTTTTTCCTTGTGAAAGAGACAACATTACTCTTTGACCATTCAAACTGAAATAATTGTCCTCACACCAACTAGCAACATGTTTTTGTGGTTTATTTATATACGGTCACAGTTGTACTGTGACCGTATATAAATAAACCACAAAAACATCTGAAGTTTGAAGTGTTATCAATTATTTGGAAAACATAGTTTAAATAAAACTAAGTAGTTTTCTGATTTTCACTATAATTAATTCAAAAACATGACAACATCGTTTCGATAAACTGTTTATCATCAACATCTGATGATAAACAGATGTTGATGATAAACGATATTGCCATGTTTTTGAATTAATTATAGTGAACATCAGAAAACTACTTTGTTTCATTTAAATTATATATTTAAATTTTCATCAAGTATCGGCCCAATTGATTAATAATTATTTGGAAAACGTTTGTTTTCACTTGATAAAATTTTGCTATGAAAGTATCAGCTGAAGTGTGTCAGTTCGTATGATGAATCAACCAACTCCATTTGGAAATTCAAGCAGAGCCTGTCCATTCCTAATCTTCTGGACTTGAGGTTGGTCACCTCAATTTTAAGGAATTTTTTTTCTAATAATTTTTTCATTTTCAGAACTTGCTAAGGAAAATTGTAGAGGTTATTTGTCAATATTAACGATATAAATTTAGTCACCATTACTGTGGTGGTAATGGTACCACTCATATACTCGTGTTTTTATTTTACGAAATTGCATGAAACAAAAAAAAATTTTTTCTCTTATATTAGCTTCGTGTCAAATTTTATATCAAATGGTCAAAAAACGACGAAATGGTTCTTGGTTTTTAAGTATATTCTTGTATTATTTGATTTTCTCTGCATTATATTTTCGTTTCGAAGTTTAGAGGACATAGGAGTTTTTCTGTTTAGCTATATGAAATTAAATAATTCAAATTTTAACATTAAGAAACAATAAATGGGTAGAAAAAAAACTTGATTGATCTTTTCAGTTATTAAATTAAAATTAACACAAATGGCTTACATTTCACTAAATAGTGAAGTTAATTTTAATTTATTGTTTTTAACATAATGTTTCATCAAGAGATAAGCGAAACCTTCGTGTCATTTAGTTTCAGTTATTTGTTATAGTAATTGTTCGTAACAGTTGAGCATTTTTGAAATATTCTGAATTTATTCTTTGATTTACTATTTGAATGTAATTTAAAAAAATTGTCAAGTTTTTCAGGCACGATTTTTCCTTAAGTGAACTCTGAAAAAACTTTTAAGAGCGAAGTTATTTTGATTACGGTATTTTCAATTTTGTTAACAATTCACATCAAGATTGCCTACTCCAATTTGGTCACCAGACGTCTTGCTTTCTTCATTGTTTGGTTATAATTTTAAATTTGTTATGCACAATCAACCAAGTCAGCTAAATTTTCACTTCAACCTAAATGAAAGTTATTGACGAAATGAAAATCGTCGGGTAGATAATTTCTGGAAAAAACGATTAATTCTCCAGAATATTCGTAATATTATTCAAAATCTGTTCCAATTGGAACATTCGTAATTAGATAAATTTTCTTCCGAATATTTTGACTGCTCGCTACTAACATTTCCACTTTCACAATCTCTCAGCATCAGCATCGTCGTTCTTGCAGAGTAAAATGAAAAAAACGCTAATAGCTTCTTAACGATCTTTGCTGCCGTTTCGAGATTGACGGCAGAGTTAAATTTAAAACATCGACTTCAGATGAACGAAACAGTCTCTCAGCTGGGCCAATCTATGACTATTATTTCTTTTTAATTGAGGTTTATTTTTTTCATAGCAAATGTTAGTGAATGGATCAATCCTTAATTTAACAGTTATTATCTATATATTGACAAACAGTTCAAAGCTGATTGTATATAATAATCATTTTGATATTTAATTCTTATAGTTATTTTATATCAATTTAATTTTATATAAATTATTATCTTGTAATTCAAATATTATGCTATAAAAGGCGAGCTTCAGGAGCTTGGTATAATTGCAGTTCACAATAATTCAGATAGTGAACACAACACAAATACGTCAGTAGGAAATACTTCAGTTTCTTACTGCAAATATAAAATTCCATTGATTGTACAAGGATATTTAGGAAATACGAGAGTATTTTAATATCTAGTAACTCCACTTCCACTGATCGATTTCTTGGTGCTCAAAGATCGTGATAAACCTTTAGAACGCCTTAATGTCGTTTGTAAGATTGAGCGTGGAGATCAAGAATTGAGATATATTGGAGAAACTTCAAGAATGTTGAAGGATCGACTCACTTTGTATAAGAGTGACTGTAGGAGATAGATGAAATCTTGTGCTTTGACGGAACACGTGCTTTTATCATTGAACCAAGTTATGAAGTTTGGCGAACCGACTGTTTAACACAGTAGTTCAATACTCACAAAAGAACATTCAGTGAGATTCTGGAGATTAATGAAGCAGATAGTGCGATGAACAAAAGAACTGATTTAGACAACCCAAGTATAATCTACTTGAATTTGTTGAATACCCATTACAAATAACGTTATATATTCAGAAGCTAGGTTGAATGACATGAATAACGATTCTCTCTTCGTTGTTGAAGAATTGAACCATTAATGTATATGCGATGAAATATGGCAAATATGAAGTCTATTTGCCACTGTGTTGGTGGAGGGCTTGTTTTAGAATTCTGGGCCAAGAAATAACATGGACCAAGATGTCATACAAAATATGACAATATAGACTCGATGTCTTAAGTCAAAGTTATAGAAATATTTAGTTACATAATCCTTATTTTAATTAATTCTACAATTTCAATTTACATCTGAAGTTAAACATTTTAGAACTATCAAAATAATCATTCTGGCTCTTAGAGTTAACCCATCATTTCAATTTCACATTCGTGAGCAAATTGTTGGAATTTGCAATCGTAAAAAAAGCAAAAAAATGTGTATCGTTTGTTACGACTTTATTATGGTCGTCATAATCGACCTGGTGAATCAAAAATTCGTGCTGATATCACCAAATTTCGCACCAAGTTTACTATTATGGACATTAAACCATTGTCTCGCATGCGTACAGTGCGTACTGAAGAGAATATTGCAGTCATAGCGTACAGTGTTTATGAGGATTGTGAAATGTCAATTCGTCGCCGTTCTCAGCAATTGGGCATGTGTTACTCAACCACATGGAAAATTTTACCTGTTAATTTGGATTTGAAAGTCTATAAAATTCAACTTCTGCAAGATTGAAGCCGAATGACCTACCACAACGTCTAATTTTTGGTGAATGACCTTAGAACAGCTTAATGAAATTCCGCTGTTTCATCGAAAAATTGTGTTCAGCGATAAGACTCATTTCTGGCTTAACGGACATGTAAATAAACAAAACTGTCGCATCTGAAGTGATGAACAGCCACATGCCATACAAGAATTACCGATGCATCCCGAAAAAATGACAGTTTGATGTGGTTTATGAGTTGGTGGCATCATCGGTCCATTTCTCTTCAAAGACGACCGTGGAAGAAACGTTACCGTCAACTGCGAACGATATCGAGCCATGATACACAACTTTTTTTTTCCCCAATTGGCCGAATTGAACTTGGTTGACATTTCATCAAGACGGTGCCACATGCCACGCAGCTCGTGAAATAATGTTGAAGGATGAATTTGGTGAAGCTGCTCACCAAATATCTCGAAATGGCCGTGTGAATTGAATATATATATATATATATATATATATATATATATATATATATATATATATATATATATATATATATATATATATATATATATATATATACAGGGTTAGTTTAAAGTATGGAAACATCTGAATATCTCACAAACGAAAAAAGATAGAAATACGATCTTAACAGGTGTTGTATGGTTGCCATAGGAGCATATTTTCACCTTAAAACAAAATATACAGGGTGGTCCTAAAAATCGTAATGACTGCAATGATGGATTTTTTAAATGGAATACCCTGTATATTATAACAGTTTATGAATTCTTTTGACCTCTAGAATAACTTTGATACAAGGTACCATATGCCTAAATTCTATGGTTACGCAGATATCGGCACTTTAATTATTGCATACCCAAATTATGTCTGCCATATGTTTACGCAGATCTAATGAACGGCAGACATAAAGACATCATTTTACACATATTGCAGGGTTGCCAGGGAAAATAAAACAAACGGAGGGATAATGAAAAGCGTACCGACTACGCCTCAAAACTTTTATTCCATTAATATTATAACTTAAATCCTAATAATAACAATAACCATCATTTAAAGAAATGAAAAAAAAATATCAAACAAATACTACAATAAATGTTCAAAGTGCGAACCATTTACGATTTGACAGTATCCAAGTCTTTTACAAAAATGTTCGATTGAATCACTTAGATATGTTTGTGGCATCAGATTTATCTCTTGCAAAATACGAGCTTGTAGGGTTTGTAAATTTAGTGGTTTATTCTTGTAAACTTTATTTTTAAGATATCCCCACAAGAAAAAATCTAAAGGAGTCAAATCCGGTGACCGTGGCGGCCATTCTATTGCTCCTCGACGTCCTATCCATCTCTGTGGAAACACTGTATCTAGGTAATTACGTACAGCCAGGGTGTAATGAGGGGAAGCACCATCTTGTTGATACCATATGTCATCAGAAGGTAACATGGGATTGTTGGGATGGGGAAATATGGCTGCTATTGCTGGCACAATATTATTCCTTAACAGGTTCAAATATTTGTCACCATTTAAATTACCTTCTATGAAGAAAGGTCCGATTATGTGGTTATTAATAATCCCTGCCCAAACATTTATTTTCTGCGGCCATTGCGTGTGTCTCTCCCTCATCCAACGGGGATTACGGCTAGACCAAATCCGGCAATTATGTCTGTTCACTTCACCGTTGAGGCAAAACGTTGCTTCATCAGAAAATACAATTTTTTTTTCAAAATTAACATCAACATTCTTCTTTCCTTCAACTAATTCACAAAACTGCAATCTGCGGTCTGGGTCATCTTCTGCAAGTTCTTGATTGTAGTGAATCTTATAAGGTTTCATTTTTTCTGACTTCATAATTCTTATAACGGACGTCTGAGCGATATTGTTGTCTAGCGCTAACTGGTTTGAAGATACTTGAGCATTTTCTTCAACTTGGAGTAGCACATTTAGTTTCGTATCATCATCTGTAGCAGTTTTAGGCCTGCCAGATTTAGGACAATTTTTAACATTTCCAGTATCTGTATATCTCTTGATAGTTTTGCAAACGGTTGATCTATTAATAACGTGTTGAGGATTCAATTCATTAAATATTCGTGTAACTTCTTCATACGTTCTTTTCTTGTCACCAAAACCTCGTAAAATTAGTATTTGTATGCGTTGTGTATCGCTAAGGTAAACCATTGTTATAAAGTGATTGACACTAAATAATTATGACAGTTCACTAATATTTAGTTAGAAACCATAGCCACCTTTGTCACAATGGCTTATCTTAGCGATACACAACGCATACAACTACTAATTTTACGAGTCTTTGATGACAAGGAAAGAATGTAAACTTACACGAATAATGGTTCGCACTTTGAACATTTATTGTAGTATTTGTTTGATATTTTTTTTTTTCATTTCTTTAAATGATGGTTATTGTTATTATTAGGATTTAAGTTATAATATTAATGGAATAAAAGTTTTGAGGCGTAGTCGGTACGCTTTTCATTATCCCTCCGTTTGTTTTATTTTCCTGGCAACCCTGCAATATGTGTAAAATGATGTCTTTATGTCTGCCGTTTATTAGATCTGCGTAACCATATGGCAGACATAATTTGGGTATGCAATAATTAAAGTGCCGATATCTGCGTAACCATAGAATTTAGGCATATGGTACCTTGTATCAAAGTTATTCTAGAGGTCAAAAGAATTCATAAACTGTTATAATATACAGGGTATTCCATTTAAAAAATCCATCATTGCAGTCATTACGATTTTTAGGACCACCCTGTATATTTTGTTTTAAGGCGAAAATATGGTCCTATGGCAACCATACAACACCTGTTAAGATCGTATTTCTATCTTTTTCCGTTTGTGAGATATTCAGATGTTTCCATACTTTAAACTAACCCTGTATATATATATCGACCGCTCTCCAGAGGTTCATTCATAATCTTTCCTCGCTCATCTACGAGATTTATGTGAGCGCAAAGTATCACACGACTGCGTAAAATTATGTGAAATGAATTGTAAAGTTCCGTACCTGAAAAATTTAGTTTTCAAGATAATTGAAAATCTGAAAACTTCCGCTTGAAGTGTTGAAAATCGCACAATTGATTACTGCTTGACCGTTGCGAAAGTTGAGTTTATTTATTGAAATTTATGACTTCGACTGCCAACGTTCGAAGTTTTTTAATGGAATTTCTATGGTTATTAATGATTGTTCTGTGTGCCGCTGGCGAATCAGAATTCTTCCATTCTCTGTTGAGTAACTCATTGATGGTATTACTTCACAGTTGCATGTTGAAATACTAAAATAGCGAATTAATAGTTCAGCTATTACAGGCGGATTTTAATTAGCGGAGATTCGACTGATACTTCTGTAGTTTGTCATTTTTTTCATCAGAATGAATACGTATAAGTTCAATCGTTTTGTATTCAATGCAGGTAGTCTATTCTGAAAAATTTTGCCCGAAATATGCGAATAATTGGAGTGAAACTCGAAGAATTTCGCAGAGAAAATATGTTCTCTGCGGATGGTTATCATATTTCCTTCTTATTTGGTTCTTTGTTTATACACGTTGTTTTACCTTGTCCTGAAAAACCCTAAAACAAGAGTTTGAATTGTCATTCAACGTTTTCATCGTTTGTTTCAATCGTAGTTTAATTGGGACAAGATCTAAACCAATTCCCATCTTCTGGTAGTTTGAAGCTTTTGAGCGTGTTTGAGGATCCAGATAAATATCTTATCATTTATGAAGGTTTAAAGTATGTTTACAAAGCGATGAAATACATTTAGTGTTTTTGGAAAAGTTTTCACTCTCTGTTTCAGGATACAACTCATTTTTTATATCGAAAAAATTATGCAACCATATCCGATCACGGTATTCCACAAAAGCGATGCGATATGTGATGATCACACAACTGCAATGGTCGAAATTGTTTTCTCTGTGGATTTTGAAGCCTTGAAATATAGAGTAGTGGAAATTATTTCAATTGTTCTGAATCTTGAATATATATTTTCGTTATAATGGGTGTTTTTTTAGAGGTATAGAACTTTAAATTGCAATAAAACAACGATGGATCATTCGATTACAAGAATTTTTTTTATTCGAAAGATAATCGTATGGCATTACATATTGAATATGATTTCTGGCATATGACCGCCACGGCTGGCTCGGATGTAGTCCAATCTGGACGTCCAATTTTCGATGACTTTTCCCAACATTTGTGGCCGTATATCGGCAATAACACGGCGAATATTGTCTTCCAAATGGTCAAGCGTTTGTGGCTTATCCGCATAGACCAATGACTTTACATAGCCCCACAGAAAGTAGTCTAGCGGTGTTAAATCACAAGATCTTGAAGGCCAATTCACAGGTTCAAAACGTGAAATTAGGCGGTCACCAAACGTGTCTTCCAATAAATCGATTGTGGCACGAGCTGTGTGACATGTTGCGTCGTCTTGTTGAAACCACAGCTCCTGGAGATCATGGATGTTCAATTCAGGAATGAAAAAGTTAGCAATCATGGCTCTATACCGATCACCATTGACTGTAACGTTCTGGCCATCATCCTTTTTGAAGAAGTACGAACCAATGATTCCACCAGCCCATAAAGCGCACCAAACAATCAGTTTTTCTGGATGTAACGGTGTTTTGACATACACTCGAGGATTATCTTCACTCCAAATGCGGCAGTTTTGTTTGTTGACGTAGCCATTCAACCAGAAGTGCGCTTCATCGCTAAACAAAATTCGCTCATGAAAATCGCGAACAACGGCAATCTCGTTTTGGGCCCATTCGACGAATCTACGCCTTGCTTGATGATCGTGAGTCTATTCATGATGAATTGCCAAACAAAACTGAGAATAAATCACTTCTCAGCTGTTAAATCGGTCGCCATCTTCAAGAGTAATACCAACATAAAGTTCTTTACCTCTAAAAAAACACCCGTTACATATAATTTCAATGAACTTTTTTGAATTTGAAAAATGCACAGCAGGAAATAATGGTATCCTTTAGTTTAAAGAAATGGTATCCAAAGCATAAGAGATATTCATTGTTTCTATTGGTTTCATTGTCACTCGTTTCTGAGACGTCTGGTCAACTGAATATTCAAGAGTTGGAAAGGAACTTCTGTGAGTCATAATACCTGTCCAATGTAGTTCATGAGGTGATTGAAAAGACCACTCCTCAACTTCCTCCTGCAGCTATCGATGCAATTAATTATCTTTTTCATTATTGAACACTTACATTTCAATCGTCCAACTGAAGAGCACGGGTACTACGAAACTGATGGAGAAAATACGAAATGTATTTTGTAATTTACGATATTTGGAGAGGAAATTATACGTCGATATTCCCATGAGGTGAACGTTTTTTCGGCATAATTAAGACCGGATCAATTTTAACTCTACGTAATAAATAATCGAGTCGAAAACCGGTCGGTCCGCAAACGGGCCCCCGAAAGAGAAAAAAGACAGGAAATCGGCGCCAAAAACAACGAAGACAATATTCGTGTAACCTAATTTCGGAACGACGGTTACGCAACCAAGAGAGTCGCTCTCTCACTCTCCACTATGAGGATGCTGCTCTAGGTGATTTCGTTCTCCGAAACTGAATGAACTCTCGACCGTCGCCTCCTTCGGGCGCCATTAAAATCCGAATTGAAACGAAGCATGAATGGCTCTCTATTTTGTCCGGATGACGTCGTACCGTAATATCGAAACGATCTGTTGAAGTTGTGATGCGTTTCATTCACGAGAAATAAATATTTTCTAATGTTTATCTGCTGCAAAATGCTGCAATGCGTTATAAATTGTCTAGAATTGTGGGTTAGAGCTAATTACTGCGTTATTTGTGTGTCACATTTGAATATAAATAAACTAACAGTTAGTATCTGGTGTGTTTACGTAATTTACATAAAAATAGTTGTGTAAAATAACCTCTTGTGCGAAAATTTGAGTGGGTTCTTAGAAAACCAATAACTCGAAATAATTATAAACATTTTGACAGAAACATGATTTAACAGCAATTTTTTCATTTTGAGTGTTTTATGATGTAAACTACATGTTAAATATCGAATTAACGAATGTGAAACATCACATCACATCTTGAATGAGTTGCAAATTAATTGGAATGTTATATTGAATAAAATTAAGATATTGTTTTTGTTTAGTGTTTGTAATAGAATTTAATTTCTATTTAATCTTTCGGTTTTTGTTTCGTTATAATTGTCATGAAAATTTTGGATTGTTTATTACGCATTTTTTAAAGTTATATTTCTTAGCCTCTTCAATATAATGAGGAGAAATTCAACTTTTTTTCGAAGATTCTGACTAAATCATCGGTTATTCGACAATAAAAATTTTATTGTAGTAGATTGAGGTTAGAAAATGTTCTCGTTATTTTGTATATTTTTCATTTGTAGAAACAACAGAAAAGTTTATACATAATAATATAATAGGTTCATTAGTTTCATCAATAAGAATATATATATATATATATATATATATATATATATATATATATATATATATATATATATATATATATATATATATATATTTTATGAATGATTTGCTAAATGAAATAAATAAGAAATTATTCGACTTCTATTCCAAACATTAAAATTAGAGAAAAGAATGTCATAGTAGTTATGGCAATGTGAAAATGTACGATGTGATGCTTCATCGAACTTCCAGGGATAAATGTTGGAATCGATGCAACACTTGATGAAAGCACAAGACAGCTGTTTCGTTCTACAAGGAACTATCAGTTTTGCTATATCTACGCCCAGTGAGGCAACAACTTCAAAACTCTAATCACGTTTCCATGATTTCAAAGTGCCACTTTATATTATTAATACACATACAAATAGATATGGATAGAAAAAACATATATTACTCAAATTTCGATAAATGAGTCATTTACTTCAAATCTGTTCCAGCGAAGTACAAAATAACCATAACTCAAAATTCTATAATATTTATATTTACCAAACTCATAAGTACGATTCATTTTGGACAAATACGCTCTCCTTCGCGAAATTAAATAACCAAGATTTCGTTATGGGGTATGAAAGGTGGTCAGGTTTTCTTTATAACAAAACATAACATATTCGGTTCATGAAAATATATATACCACCTTTATTCTCATTAGACTTACACCCAATTTCAGGAAAAATTGACAATTATTCACATAAAAAAACAAATAATAAAAAATAAACACGAAAAATGGGATGAAAAAAATGTGAAATATATAAAAGTAAAATAAATTGAATAAAAAATGAGCAACTATTGCTGAATTCCATGTATACAACAGAAGTGAATGGGAATTAGCAATTTATCATTATTCTGTTATAAATTGCTTGTCAAAAGCACTGACAGTTCGTCGAAATAAACATCCCATCTGATATCTTACATATTTAATAGAGTTCACTTGATGTAAATCCATCATAATTGAATATAAACTTGAATTCAAACTTTTGAACTAATGATTTACACTTTATCGACTAAATAACATGACGCGTTTCGTCGTTGCAAGCGACGTTTCTACATTTTTGTACGTTTTGACAAAAAGTCGTTTTTAACGACGAAACGCGTCATGCTATTTAGTCGATGAAGTGTAAATCATAAGTTCAAGTGTTTGAATTTATGTTTATATTCAATTATATCTTACACGTAAACTTGATAAGATAATGTGACATACCATTTGATTTTCTGTAATCGATATAAAATGTATTATTTCGTCTCAGACCTGGTCTTGAAGCGCGAATATTTTTTTTGCCTAAAGGAATTTTTGTTTTTAAGAAATTTTGCAAAATTAAACTGTGCAAAATTTCATGCATAAACATCAGGATCTGCCGTTCACTTCTTAACTTTAATACTTCAATTCCAAAACTAATGATAAGGACGGATTGGTCGAAGGGCCTCAAAGGAGGTTGCCCATAATATCGTAAGTACATATACTTCAAACACTCCTAATCTCCGAACCTCCCCCACGAGTCCACGATAGAATTATTGTGTAATTATTTACAAAGCAGGAAAAATTATGGAGGCACATTCTAATTTTTTTTTTTCATCAACAAAGCTGATCCAATTTCTGAATAGCAGAGTGTTAAAATCTTTGTGCTTCAAAAAAGAAAGCTTATAGTCAAAAACAACCCCTTGATTCAACACATACGAGTATATCAAGAATATGGAGCCGCCTAAATGTAAAATCTGACAATTACGAAATCTTGCAGACCAATGGACAACCAATGTTGGACACACAAAGCGAAATAACACGCAATTTGTCAAATCACAGGCTGTATATTTTGAGCTTTTCTTAATTCAGCAGTTAATTAAGAAAAACAATATTTTATTCTTTTAACATTTCCTTTACTGTCACAACAATATCATCATTGCATTGGTATTACCAATCCTCCTTTTACTTTCTCGGAAAATCGATAAAGATTTTTGGAGATAATTAAGTCTGTCTCGAAGTTAATCAATATCGATCTTATGTTAATCAATAAATTTTTTTCTGAATGAACCAATTTTGCAGATGAATAATGTAATTCTGTGTGGCGACTGGTCTATGATTCAGATCGATCCACATTTGAATAGAAAGTGGTCGTTACGTTTCGGGAAATATATTCGGCCTCTAATTAGTACACCGATAGCTTGGACATTGGATAACTGAGATAATAATCGTTCACGGAGATTCGTGTTTAGAAGAGAGTTGGACTTTTTTTCGCCGAATCATGGTGTACAGTAAATTATTTCGATAAAAAATTATTGATTTTGATAAACGAATATCAAATTGAAATTAATTGAATCGATAAAGTATTGCATATTGAATTAAAATGTTTATTCATGACAGATAATAATTTAGTAAAAAGGAAACCTCAAAGCAGATATTGGGACTGCCCATAAAAGTGAAAATTAAAAAATATAATCCAACCCTTGTTATCCTCGGATATTTGAATTATTTGTTTGATATTAAATTGGAATTTCTGATTTCAAATTCTTCACATTTGTCTATAGGAACACAACAACAATTATTTTTATCTTCACATCTTCAATTTATTACCAAAACACATAGGCAGTGCCGAATTTACAAATTTGCTGCTCATAGTGTCAAAGGATTTTGCCAACCACGCCTCTCCAAAACGATATATCAGTCATATTTCAAAAAATAATTTAAATAACGTCATAATTTTATAGCTTTATATAACCTTACTAACTATGATGTAGGAGTAATGGCAATTAGTACCTACTTGTTATGTGGAAAATTATGATTTCGTTTTACACCTCAAGATATCGCTCCAACGGTTCAACTCAAACGATTATTATCATCATAAATAAGGACAAAATTGGAAGAAAAGTTAAATATTTGGTTATTCGTTGCCTACGAGAACAAAAACCATAGTCGTCTTCCATATTGTTTTTTGGTCTCACTATTTTTTCCAACCATTCAGAAATGACAATTTTTGGTTCATTTAATTACTTGATTTCATTCAGAAAAACTTCATTCATTCAATTTCTTGAATTCAATTAGCTTGCAAAACATAGAGTGAAAAGTATTCACCTTCTGTAGATATTGCGAAGATGCTTCAGATTTTAGATCTACCAAAATTCACTAAAAAACACTGTAGGTATTCAATTTTCCGTTCGAACATTCCTCAGGAGAGTATATCAACAATTATTTTGTTGATAATAAAAAAATATAAAAAATTAACAGATTAGAAAGACCATTATAAAGACCATTAGTATTGAGAAGTTACTATTACTTTTTTTCTTTCGGTAGTTAATATCCTTCATAGATTAATTAGAACCGCTATCACATTTTGTACTTTGTTATTTTTCTTTAGTTTTATTATTTTTTTTCAAGTTTATATAATGTTCTGTAGTTCTATTATTTTGTTTCAAGTTTATATAATAATTGATAAGGTTTATATTTTTTCAAGTTATTCACGTACAAGTTTTAAACTTCCGTGAGATAATTGGTTTATTCGAAATTATTTATTGTAAGGGAAAGTAAACTTTATGTTATCCATATAGTGTGTACAAATAAACATTATTATTATTTGTACTCTTCACCAAGAAAGTAAATGATTGAATTAAAAAATACTCAAGCTTATGCAGATCAAATTGCACCACTCAATTAAATATAAATTTATCAGTAAGTCACATAACCTTACATTCGATGGTATATCAAGTTGAAACATGGTTACATTCCTTTTTGATCCTGTTTTGACTAACAAAATAGGGATATTAATCAATTATTCGAAAACGACTAAAGATCTCGAGAAAGACTGGAAAAATTTAAAGGGTGTCTTATTTGAAATATCAAAGTCGCTACTGCTTTTCGATATAAGTAAAAACGTCACAACGCTGCAAACATTTCAGATCGATAAATCCATGCCTGCCATCCAAGTAAAGAAATTTTCAGAAAAATCGTCACGTTATCCGTACCGTCTATCATCGTACCGTACCATCGTTGTGAATCACCCTGTATATATTATATACGTGTGTAGTGTATATGTATATACATTGAATATGCTATACATTATATAAATTATATTACAGTATATAATAAGATAATATTTCTTCAGTGAATATCGATTTCTTATGGAAAATATATTGAGTTTATACATTTTCTATTAGTTCAAATGCTCCGATAATCCATGTACAATGGATGTACAATTACATCCTTTCATATCCAATTTGTCAAACAATTCATCAGAGCTAGTGCAACTGTTACCGGATATTTCTCAAGAATGCTGAGCCTTCTCTTTTTTGTGTGCATCAATTCATAAAAGGATATTGTTTGTCCTTAATTCTCTGTTGAATATCCACTATATTATGGAAACATTTACGACTCCAATCATTCATCTTACGGTCGCTTCCGTCAGATGTATAGTTTGTGTCTTTGTTATATTTCGAAAGTCAATGGAAAGGTTTATTCAGTTCTCCAGAAAAATAGTGCAGGACAGTTTACGAAAACTTGGTACACGATATAAGAGTTGAGTTTAGAGTAAATTATTATTACATAACAGTGAAGACTGAGGATTTACCTGGAGTGGCAAATTACAGAATAATCGTCTGTATAAACAAATTATTATTCAGAAAAAAAAATGATAGAGGGTAACCTAAAACTGAGACAATTAATCAATTTTGTTTTCAATCATATTAACTGACGATGCCAAATCTGTCTCCTTGTCCAAACATTGTCAGTATAATATTAACATAATATTATACACTTCAATAATAATAGAAGTTTGTATTTGCTATTAAGTCATATATCTCTACCTTTTATATAAAATGCCCAAATGATTTTTGTTCCCAAATTTGGTATGTCATTAATTCTTTGATGATTTTCTTAGTACTTATAATTGAATAAAATTTGGTGATCAACAGTTTTGGCGCATGCGAAACACGTGCAAAAAAATTTTACACTCATTTCGCGAGAAGATCTGAAAATCGTTGCATATCTATCATAAGGTATTTTTCAAATTTTCAGAATCAAAATAAGGAAACCTTAAAGTTAAAAGTTAAAATTTCGAATTAAGATATAAAATAAACTAAGAATATTACATAAAAGATTATAAGATTAAATATATATTTTGATATATATTTATTGGTATCTATTGGTATAAGTGAACGAAGATGAAAAATGAAGATAATTTGACGAAATTGTATATGACTATTTTTATTAGAAGTTTCAAACGTTTTCTGCAATAGGTACTCTTATCGATTTCATCAATTTTCATGATACTTATTTCAATATGATTTTCTTCGAGAAATCCATCAAAAAAACATGGAACGATATAACTGAACGAAAAATCTACATATCTGAAAAATCATAAAAACTAATATTTCTAGTATTTTCAGAGAATATTAGATATCTATTTTTATTTATATTACTAGCATTGTCAATTGTCAATACAGGACGCATTTTGAAAGTGTATTAGTGAGTTTTTTCTGTATTTTGAATATTAAACAAGGTGTTTTATTATTATAAACATTATGGATGACATAATTATGGATATCATTGACATAACTAAAGTTGACATTAATAGTAGTATAAATATTATTATTTATACTAGTATTAATGTTAGTATAACTAACTTTATTATACTTGCTGTCCTTTAGTTGTTTAATTATGATTTCTTGAAATTGTCTGACTTATTAAATTGATTTAAATCGCCTCTTTTAAGTCAATGCGTTTTCCTTTGTACAAGATATAAAAATCTTCAGGTTTTTTCATGGTAGGAGATTTATGCGTGCATTCAACTGAGTTTTTTTGTATCTATGTACATTACTCCTTATATACCCATTTTTCATAAACACTTAAATCCATGTCTTACCCGGGAACCGAACCCAGATCCCAATAGTGAAGGGTCTTGACTCCCACCACTATGTCGATGATAAAAAGTGAGTTAAGTTGAATGGTCGTATTTACAGGGAAGGAAATCATGGTCATCCATTGTTCACATAATTTCGAACACTCTTTATATTCCCGGTTAAAATAATTTCTTATAACATGTCTAACCGGGTTATCTGTTGAAACTGTGGCTACTACCATCTTTGTGGTTCGTCTGTTAACAAATTAGTCTTATAAACGAAGCATTCGTTAAATAATTGTGTACACAAGAAAAAATCTAGGTATTTACCGTCTAACAAGGATGAAGTCTAGAGTTTCCCGATACATATGTATCAACCGCAGATACCGATCTACCATTTCGTATAATTAGTATAAAAGAATTTATCTCTCATCCGTGCTTAATTGAGTTTATTAGCCGAGAGAGAACAGTGGGAATGCCACGAAATGAACCGATAGATAATCCTGAAAATCAAAACAAAACCACAGGGGATCGTTCGCGTTACTGAAATGGTTCGACGACATTTTTGATCGTCAGATATACCATTACGATAACTTGAATTATTTCGAATCGGGGGAATTTTAATGGAGTAATATGTAAAACATCGTTGAAGTGTAAGAGCCTTCATCGTGGTAAGAATTGAATAACAATCTGAAGGCGAACTAGTATTAGAGAATGAGATGCTTAACAAAAATCTTCAATATGGAGTGATGAGAATGGAATTGGGAACTATTAGTGTGAATTTGGATACGTCTGACATCTATAGGTTAATAGGCGAATCGAACATTTTGTAGGTACTCATTTTTGTACGCAGAAAAATACATGAATGGATAAACATTATTAGTGATAATTTAAATAAAACTAAGTAGTTTTTCGATTTTCACTATAATTAATTCAAAACATGACAATATCGTTTCGCCAACACAGTGGCTTCATCAGATGTTGATGATAAACTGAGCTATTACATTGTGGACTGCGTATATTTATCCTCAAGAGCGTGGGGTGGGAATGACCATAGAACACTGTTCTTTTTTTTACAGGGGGATGACTATAGAACATATTTCTTCTTAATTGTGGGGGATGACCATAGAATACTTTTCTTCGATTGCATTTATTATTGTCATTTATTACATTTATTATTGTCATTATTGCATTTATTATTGTGAAACGATATTATCATGTTTTGAATTAATTATAGTGAAAATCGAAAAACTACTTAGTTTTATTTAAATTGATAATACCTAGGTTTTAGTTAATTTACATTCAATTTTATGTTTTATGTTCAAAAATTTTAACTTTCCTTTATTTGTTCTTAGAAATTTTAGTTGTATATTTGTATCTTTCCTACATTTAGTAGGAATACCCGACTTAAGAAATTGATTTTCTGGGTTCATCTCCAGGTATACGATCCTTTTGTTAAATATTCTGTGTTTTCATATTGTGTATTAGTGTATACTCTATGGTCCTCATTCCAAGTCAGTCATAGAACATACCTGGTATGTTCTGTGAAAATAGCTTTAAGTATTGACTTTGTGAAATTACACATAGTATTATGCGTATTTTATATTGAATTGTGAGAACATTCTAAATATTGTTTTATTATTTATTTAAATTATGTATTTAGATTTTCATCAAGTATCGGCCCAATCGATTAATGATTATTAGTGATATTATTTATTTCAATAAGGGCAGAAGTCAGATGTCCTATAATTTCCTCGTAGTAACTCAAAAAAATTAGTAATTTTACTTATTCAAAAAGTACAACGGAGCCAAGAGTTCAAGTATTACGTAAGTACTATAGGGGGGCCGGTAGGTTTATGCTTTGTATGTTTTTGATGATATGAGAAGCAGGTAGGTCTAGATGGTGATTACGTCAGCAATAGTTATTAATTTTGTTACACATATGTCAACCCACACATTTTTTATATTAGAAAACAAAACGAACTATCGGGGGTTCCCAAAAACTAATGAATACGTTTAGGTACTAGGTTAGAACCGAGTAGGCGAATTTCCGCGCGCTATCCACTTGTATAAATTCCTTTCGTTGAACTATTGTTTCGTTTCTATACGATTTGACGTGTTTTAAGCAAGGCAAATGTACTGCTGATCCAATCTCTTCAAATTTGAATTGCTCAACATGTTGTTTCGAATAGACTAAACTGAAGAAATACTTTCCTTCCAGATTTTTCTCTTTTATTTCGTTTTGCTTTTTTTTGTCAAATTAATGTGTTAGAATAAATGACATTATTTGTATGGATATGTCATCTACTTGATGGAAATTTATTATGACAGTTACGATAAAACACAATCGTCTAATTTCAAATCATATTTATATTTCAAACTATCAAATTTGAGATATAATATAATATTATATCCGTATTTCAAATCAATGATATTTCAAAAAGCTACAATGTTAACGAAACGTGTTGGAAATATAAATATGTGTGGAAATTTAATGGTTGTCTTTTTAGGTTTTCGAAAATTTACAGCAGCTACTTGATGTAAATATCCGTCAAGAATTGAAATGATACTTCGCACTAAATCTTTTCGAAGAAGCCATCGTAATAGTGAAACATACGTAACAACTGCTGATTGTAAGTGTAAATCTAAAAATCAGTGTTTTTCGTTTAAATTTTTTGTCTTTTATTTTAAGTGTGATAATTCATTTCCATTTGTTCAATAACTAGTTGAAAAATTAATCTTCTAAAAAATCATGCTACATCTGAAACAGTTTGATACTAGAAAAATAACTAAAATTTTAGTAAAACTTCTTCAAACGAACTTTTATTTTATTGACATTGAAGAGTAACACTTTTTCCAAGATTTTTATTGCAGCCAGCATTTTCTGAATTGTTTATTACAAACTGAAATCATGGGAAGCACTGCAACGTATCGTACAATTTCGCGAAAAATTTGTGTAAATATGACTGGTTCAAAATTTATCGGCGGACCGATCTAAAATTGTTCACGTTACAACTCGCTCAATAACAGGCAATTAAATCCAACCATGTGAAATTTCTGCGTGTCCATTTTCAATTCCTCGTAGAGTGTATTTGCGTTCATCGTTAAAATTAGATTATTGTCAATTAAAAACGATGTCAGTCGGTTTCCGGTCCCATTGTAACTCAATGAGAAAGAATTGAAGTATTGGACATTACGAGCAAGAGCACCTAAATTAGTTGTCCTTTATTTAAACTGGTCTTGGAAGTTTTGCTCACCAATTATACCTATATCGCCAGAACCAATTAAAGCATGAGATTATCTTTCTGAAGATACGTACATACACACAAACACATACACACGTGTATGAAACCGGAGAGGAATGCGAGTGACTTTGCATTACCTTCGTTAATTGCATTTCATATCGTAAATAATAATTGTTGCTTATTCGTTTTAATAATAAACCGTAAAGTATTTGATTCCATTACTATTTGTGAAAAAACGGTCTAATGAAAGAGAATGCAACTTACAGGTTTGAAAAGGCTCGTCTCGATGTGTTGCGCTGCATACTTTGGAAATCTTGGTAATTGTATTTGAGGTTATCTTCTCAAGTCCAAGCGTCATATTAATGTGTAATATTCTGAAAATAAATGTGTTGCCAAGTCGTTTACGAGAAATTATATTTAAAATTCGAAACTTATGGTTTATTTTATTTGCGGATTTGAATTGTATTAGATAATGAATTGCGTTATAAAACTGTATTAGAAATTGTTGAAAATTGCTAAGTTTATTCGCGGTTTCATTAATACTTCATCAACGATTAACATTTATAAATTTTTAATGATAACATTTTTTCTCTTTAATTTTTTATCAATTTAAATAATTAGTTCAAATAATTCAAACTTAATTTGACTTATTACAGTTTAACTGATGATGATTAATTTTCAAAAATTTTGAGCATTTTTTCCATTAATTCTCTACATAATGAAAATATTTTTCATTGCAATTATCTTAAAAATTCCAATATTGAGTTAATCATTAAAATTAATATATTCATTCGAAACGATGGAAATAGAATTGTTTTAAAAAACGGATTATTAAATATTTTATAACTATAAAATTTTTCTAAATCGTTGGTGCGTATGCAATTAGCAATCCTATTTTATGGAATCCTTGAGATAAATAGTAATACCTTTGCTTCTATAAGATATATTCAGACAAGAAATTGATTAGTATAATTTTTAATTTGTTCATATACCGACATAGACTTCATTTAACAGCACGATATTATCCTCGGTTGAGTTTTTATTCAATTTGATATGTATGTTGTATTATTCCATGAAGAAACAATATATTTAATTCGATATGTCCCAATTCTTAAGAAACAACTCATCGAATCTAATGATTTATATACATGGTTTTTATAAAAAGTTAATATTTCAAGTAGCATAAGTATTTTTGTTAGTTAATGTCATATTCTACTGTTCATATAAAAGTTACAGTAATAATAATTGGTTTTCATTTTTGTATTTTTATATAGAAATGGATGTCTGTTTTTAACCTTTTCTCGAATTGAATGCCCTGAATTTCATATTTCTATTCATCGTTCATTCTTTTGTTTTTCATATATATTGAATAGAAACATTTCTGAAAAGCAGTATTTCTTTTATCTATGTTTCAAATGTCTCTTTAGTCAGTGTTTCTTATGTCTATGTCCATGTTTCTTTCACAATTTCGTCTTATTCTATGCCTCAATTTTGGTCTCAAAAAACTGAATATTATTAATTAAATAACAAGGCAAAAAAGCAGAGTAAAAGATAAGTTGAATATAAACTAAAATTCAAACACTTGAACTTTTGATTTATACTTTATTGACAACATAGCATTACGCGTTTCGTCGTTACAAACGGCTTATTCATATGCTCAGATATTCAGATCATTCTGTAATCATCTGAAGAAGTCGTTTGTAACGACGAAACGCGTCATGCTATGTAGTCAATAAAGTGTAAATCATAAATTCAAGTGTTTGAATTTATGTTTATATTCAATGCTAACAGAATACTTGTGATTGTACTGTATTTTTCAATATTCTTTGATTCAAGTTTTCTTTCCTTGTATAGCCCCTCTAGTTGCCGAACTACTGGTGTTATGTGTTCTTAGTTTAATGTAATTAGGGAATATTTCTTTCTTCAAACATGTTGTTGAAAACCATATATTCTGCGCGTGGATAGCACTTTTAAGTAACAGCTTAAAGAACCATCGTCCCAAAAAGCCGTTGTCAGCTTCTTTTCTGTTTTCTTTTCTGTATTCTGTTAGCATCTGAAGAAGTCGTTTGTAACGACGAAACGCGTCATGCTATGTTGTCAATAAAATGTAAATCAAAAGTTCAAGTGTTTGAATTTTAGTTTATATTCAATTATAATGGATTTACATCAAGTAAACGCTAACACTATTAAATATGTAAAAGTTAAGTATATTTTGTCATATAAAATTTTTGTATATTATCAATACATACTTTCAAACAATGACCGCAGTATAAAATATAATTTTTTGGAAGTAAAACATTCCGATAGGTTGCATAATTATGAGAGATAAATTATTTAGCGATATTTCAATATATTATATGAATTTTTCATAGTCCCATCTCCATTCTTCGGATTAATATGGACTAACTAATTTACCTCAAATTTTTTTTTCAATATAAGCTATTTTCAAATGAAAATAGCTTTTGATATTCCAAGTCTTCTTGTACATATAAATTATTCAATATTGAATTCAATTTATGAATCGGAGCCGTTAATCTGATTATCAGTGGAATATTGGTAATAAAGTTTTTTCACCAACCCGACACTCCTTCCTCAAATGAGTGCTCCTCCCCTATTTAAAACTAACTAATGTTACGAGTCCATTAAACTGGGCTCATTGCGTGTCGGTCTCAGATTTAAAACGATTTACTATACAGTTACTTTGGCTCCGTCGATAAATTAGCCGAACAATTTCTAATCAAGCGGAAAAAAATAACGTAATTAAGGTATACGCAGAGCCCGCCCGCGTTATTCGGAACACTGTTTCTTATTCGGAGGCGGCTTCTTTAAAAAGCTCGGCGGCAATTTTTAAACTTGCCCATATCTACGTCGAAATGACCCGAACACAGATTTGCCCTCAGATATTTCGTCCAAATTAATAGCGTAATAATTGTCTATTACCTTCACAGTACTCATTAATAGATAAACGAACGAAAAGAGTACTTCTATCTGGCTAATCTCGAATTATTGGACGTTTCGTTAAAAGCGTTTGTATGAAATCGGAATAATTTGTATTCAGAAGGTGTACATTAGTAGAAACTACCGAATCCGGGGTTCAGTACGTCGTGTTCATTAAGATAGGTTGATGTTTTTCCAACTCCTGTGCATCGATCTGAAGATAACGCAAGTGGTTGGTAATAGCGACGCTTAACGCTTACGGTTTCATGTTGACTAAGTTTCTCACATTGTATAGCGTTAAATATATCATCATCCATCATAGATGATTCTCTGTGTTGTAAATGAGTGGGTTCGATGCTAATATGCCATGTCGAGGAATCAAATTAGTTTGAAATGTTCAGTACTAATGGTACTATGCTGTCCGAATTAATTAGGACATGGGATAAAAACAATGTTTTCGTAAAATCTTGCCTTTTAATGAAGTAAATACTTACAAAATAACGTAAATTCTCCATATTGATATGAAGTATGTCCTCCTTTTCACTCTTTTCGCAAATAACTTCTTGAACTCGTCTGGGCATCGATTCCACTAGCTTGGAATTGTGGCAGGGAGCCAGGTCGTGCTGAAATGTTCCATCAAACGTTCTCATGAATGTAACAATCCTGGTGCGCAATATTTCCATATATTTCACTGAATTCATCATCCCTGTTATAGTAGCAAATCGTCCAGTGCCATTGGTTGTGAAAAAAACCCAAAACATTTGTTTCTAAGGATGTTTTACTGTTTGCTGGATGTGATCAGACCGCAAAGTTTCCCCATCACTTCATCTAACAACACTTGATTTTTACCCTTGAACAAACAAATGTAACTCATCACTAAAACCACTTCTTCCAGTCGTCCACAGTCCACGCACGGTACTTTTTGGCCCATGCCAAACATTTTTTCATCATTTTCTGGATAAGCAGTTGCTTTCTTCTTGGTCTTCTTGCCTTATGGACACCCTCCAGTCGCTTTCACACAGTTGAGCTGCTCACCTCTACACCAGAAAGCATTAAATCCCTTCGAAGATGAGTGCTTGTCTTTCTCGGATTAATTTTGCTATTTCTTTTCAACAATTTGTCTGTTCTTGGAGTAGTTTGCGTTTGCGACCACAGTTTCCTTTTCTGTTTGGAGACGATGAGCCACTTTCTTCAAATGTTTTTAAAAGTCTCGAAACGCTGGACTTTCAACAGCTTCAACTATATCTCTTACGGTCATTGATGTGTGTTCATTAAGTGCGATAATTTTGACAATACAGCACGTATCAAAATTGAAACCACCAACTGTCGCACCGGTATGCTCTTAACTGAATTTCTGGCGAGGTTAAACCGGTCAGAATGTAAATGATTCAAACGAAAAAAAAATGTTTGTCCCAATTAATTCGAATAGCATAGTAACATCTTTTGGTATTTTTTGGAGATTGCCATTCTACGTATTATCAAACTGATCTATGATTTCAAATTATTTTCACTTGTTTCGAATTCTATATTTGATCAACGATATTAATGATATTTGTCAAAGTTGTTTTGATTGTTTACTCAAACTTCATTTAATAGATGCACTTTGAAGTGTTTAGTGAATTCCTGTATCTGTATAAACTAGAGAACACAAAAGGATTATTTTTAATAACTTTTGTTGGTAAAAACGAAAAATATCTCAATTTTTATCAGTATTTATATCACCAATCAATTCGAACGAAACTCAATGAATATCCAATGCGATATTGTAAATTAAATTCATTTACTTATTTGATTTTCAATTATATTGTTGAAACATAACATGAGATTTTCCAATACATTATCGTAAGATTTATATGATAGGTACACTAAGTAAATACAATGTGAAACCATAAAATTCATACAGTTACAAATAATAGATAAAAATGAAGAAATAGAAAAGCAAATTTTGTATTCATGGTAAGATGTACACCATAGCCAATAAATTCATGGAATAAGGGAGTAATGAAGAATGAGAGGATGAAAAATACCAGTAAGGAAATATGACAAAAACGGCCTACACTTATATCTATATTAGCACATATCGACTATTTTCGTTCCTCCTGTACATTAGGAAAGTTCCAAATAGTCCAAGTAACGTCAACGAGACATGAAAATTCTTTTGATCTCCAGAATTAACCAAGAGCATACTTTCCAGGAAAGGGCAAAAACGGTATATTCATGGATGTTTCTAACAAGCAAGGAAACCTGTTTTAAAGAAACCATCTGAAATAATACGATCAATCAAGCTGAGAAATGAAAATAAAACGATAACAACTACAAAGCGAGCACCGATAAACAAAATGGTGTAAGAGGGTATATCGAAGTAATGCCTACCCCGATATTTATTACCTGACATAAAGTGGTTGAGAGGAAATTATGATTGTGATAGAGAGTTTAACGAAAAACTTTCTCTCTAGTATTAGTAGAAGAAAAGAAAATCTATCCAAAAGAAGTACAAAGGACCAGGAGAACATACAGGCCATAAGAACAATTTGAACTACTGAGATACAAATTAGCTACTGGAAATATTTTCACAATGTGAACTATTCATTTCCAGATGGTCATTCATATGAATGCCAAAGAATTGACTAAACAATTGTCATGTTTCAGCAATAAGTAGTGAGAATCACAGTATTTTGAAGTAATGCCTCCTCCCATATTTATTACCTGACATAAAGTGGTTAAGAGGAAACTATGATCGTGGTAGAAAGTTTAACGAAAAACTTTCTCTCTAGTATTAGTAGAAGAAAAGAAAATCTATGCAAAAGAAGTACAAAGGACCAGGAGAACATCAGGGCATAAGACAATTTGAACTACTGAGATACAAATTAGCTACTGGAAATATTTTCACAATGGTGAACTATTCATTTCCAGATGAGCATTCATATGAATGCCAAAGAATTGACGAAACAATTGACATGTTTCAACAATAATTAGTGAGAATCACTTGGAGTTTAATCAAGTAATGAACCATAATCAGAGATTTGATTACCTATTCGTTCCTATAATTTTCCTGTTCTGGTTTATTACAAATGATGAACCTCATTGATAAATTGAGAGATGAATTACATGAGGGTAACGTGAACGTTAACACCAGTTACTCTATACCTATAAAGTATTTGTACATCCGCAGCTTTAGAATAAATATTACAAACTTTTAAATCAATGAGCTTCAGTTTGTGCCTTCAGAAAAAAAACCTAAAACAGTGCATCATGACGGAGATATAATAGAGATTTGTTTTTGTTTGTGTAGGATCTATATAGGGTTATTTATTTGATTATAGTGTAATATTTAGAACTTATAATGTAAATTCAATGGACGATGAATTACCTCTGTGATAGTTCATATTTAAATGAGAGGTAATAATAAATACTTGTCTAAAAATCACTGACTAGTCAGTGATTTATAGACAAGTATTTATTATTACCTCTCATTTAACTTATAATGTGTTGTTATGTCTTGGGGGAATATAACTTGTCAAACCCCTACTATTTGAAGAAATGAATTGCTACACAATAAAGATTATTATTATTGAATAAATAATTATCGGCTCAATCACATATTAAAGAAACAATGTTTCATTTAAAGCAGCATGTGATGCAACTTTTTGACAGAAATGTCAAGGCAGCACCGTTACAGACACGATCTCAATTCAGTTGCTTCGTCAGGCGATTTTATTACCGAACTGTCTCTCTAATCGAGATAGATACAATCTAACTTCCAATCGATTCGTCTTCCTCAAATTTCGTGGACCACACATAATTGATCGCTATCCACATTAGGTGCACCTACTAATGATACAAAACTTACACATTTTAATTGATTAAGACACGGTGACAAAAAATCATGACGCTGTCCTCTTTTGAAATAGTTACTAACTAATGACTCGACTTGACACTGACAGAACTTAAAATGAAATATGAAATAAGTGGCAGCATGTTATTATGACCAGACATGGATATGGTGAATATTTTTTTTCTCTAACTAGAACGTTTTTCGTTGATAATTTTTATCTAGCCACTAGAATTGATAATTTCGATTCATCAGATCATATTAGCTCTCTTTTTCTAGCAACAACGCTGACAAATTTTAAAAAATCATCGATAAAGAGATAATTGACTTGATTGAAAACAAAGATATATATATATATATATATATATATATATATATATATATATATATATATATATATATATATATATATATATATATATATATATATATATATATATAAGGAATGAAGAATTTTCTTGCGGTGAAAAGTATAAATGACAAAAAACACAATTATCGGTATAGCCCGCAACTCAATTGGAAGCAGCCTTTGGCACGTGTTTCGAGTTTATTGGAAATTATCTCCTCTTACGCCGTTCTGAGGAGAGCCAATAAGCTCGAAACACGTGTCAACGGCTGCTTCCAATTGAGTTGTGGGCTGTACCGATAATTGTGTTTTTTGTCATTTATGTATATATATATATATATATATATATATATATATATATATATATATATATATATATATATATAGCAGTATTTATTTTCGTGTTAACCATCCACGTACGGACACGAAGAATGTATTATTATTTTTATAGTGAAAATTGAGAAACCTGGAGAAGACAAATGCGTTAACCTGAAGACGTGGGTTTGAATCCCAGTCAAGTTCGAAAACTTTTAGATGTGTTTTCAATTCTCAATTTTAACTATAAAAATAATAGGACATTCTCTCTCTCTCTCTCTCTATATATATATATATATATATATATATATATATATATATATATATATATATATATTCGATATTTCGATATGCTATTTCGTAGCTTTTTCGAAACATTATTTCGAATTAATTGGAAATTTTGAGATTTCACGATGAACTTTGTAGATATCTATTACAAAATAATAACAAGAAAAACAATAATTTTTTCTTAAATACATAATTCTAAGATTCATTTAGCAAAATTCAAATCCTAACAATAAATAACAAAAACTGTAAGATGCTCAATAATACTTAACCAGAAACAATGCAATATGATACAAAACAATATAATACAAAACAACACATTAACCCTAAATTGATTAATTAAAAAATTGACAGTACCCCTACATAAAAACACCATATTTCTAGGAAATTTGCCAATTTATAAATTATGTCGAAAAGTTCAGTTTATACTAACTCAATTCAATTTGCACTGTCCATTTCCAAATTCGAAATATCACAAAATTGTCATTCCGAGATGTCATTCTGAATTTGTCGAATTATTAGATCAATCTTGGTCTAGATGTAGACATATAATTGGTAGTAGTTGCTATTTGTTAAGAACCAAATATGAAAAAGGTTTTCCTTTATGCCAAAGCTTTGTAAAATTGTAATTTTTTAAAATGTCGTTCGAAAACCAATCTCGTGGCGAAACATCAACAACTTGATAAAATGTGCTACAAAATCTCTGTAAACCTGAAAGGTTTCTAATATTATGCCTTATTAAACAACAAAAAATAGTCTTTCCAAATTGAAAGTAAGGCATACGGAATCAATTTGCTTTTTATTTGAAAATTTCATACATTGTAAATTACGGTATATCAAATCAAATGTTCAAATAATACGCATCCTTTAAATATATCATCTGCCTCTAATCTATAGACTTATATAGAACATCTGAATGTAATTACGTGTTTTCTTGAAAATATTGAAGAATAATTTTTAGTACTGCTTTTTAACTTATTCAAACCCATTGGAAAGTCTTCTGACATATTATTTTATTAAAATATATAATTATATGAAATAATTTTGTTTTTACTAACAATTGTTTTTTTTTCAGGTAAGTTGAATTTTTGATTTAGTCACGATCGAAAATGAAAACAGGGGTAAGTATAGCATAAAAGAAAATCATAAGAAATTAAAACTTCAACGAGCAAGGATTATGAAAAAACAAATGATGCTAGTATCTATTTGTCGACTTTAACTTGATTTAATTTCAACTTGGTCCATTTTTTGTTGAACATGTACAATTTATACATACATAGCAAATTTTTTTGTCCAAATGTTTTCTTGATAGGAGAAAATGAGCTTCAACCCACCACAAGCGAGATTTCATAAAATAGAAGATCTAAGCTTTTTTGATGTCAAGTTTTTTGTAAGAATCAGATATTCCTAAATTCAGATTGAAGAATTTGAAAAGACAGTATTAATTCATATTCCACAATTATAGTTTCGTTTTTAGTTATTGCATTTCATTTGTAATTATGAATTAATTGTCATGAATGAACGAAAACTATACAGTTTCATAAATTACGATATTTATTAGATTAAAGATTGATTCGATAAAAATTTTGCACCGTTATTCCTGCTTCATACGAATCAATCCTCTACTTTAGCGCCTATGCAATAAAAAGTGCATAAGTGGTAATTAAATTTCATATCTCGGTCTTATATCCGACGCTTCCATCAACCCAGTTATTATTGCAACATGCTCTATGTTAACACGAAAAAACACAGTGAGCATAGACGGAGGCGTTCTCCAACCTACGAAAGTTGCAATTAACGAACCGTCAGATAGAGATGCACAACATCGTCGACATTTACATCGATAGATGAAGAGGTGAAGTATAGAGGATACGATACCAATTGGGTCATCGAATACGATGAAGCGATATAACTTCTGTTTCCCACGATCAATGAATGAAATACAGGTAGAGGAGAGGTCAGTATACCTACTACATATAGCTGCAGGGCCAAATGAATAAAAGCAGGAAATATACGCGTGTATAATTCTGTGACCAGTGAGCTGCTCGAAGTTTCGGCTATCTTCATGATATATGCATAGATTCAGGCGAAATTCATTTGTTAGTCTTTGTTTCGGCCCGTTATTCCTATTCATAAAGTATAGGTTTATGCAAATGGCTGTCCGAATTCAGAGAGAAAACTTTGTGTTGCGATGATAGCTCGTTCGCTTATATTTTATTAGAGTTTTGGATTACAGAGAATGATAATCTTTGGAAATTAATTTCGAACTGAATTAATCTGGAAATTAATGTGCAGAGTTCATGAATCGAATACGAATGAAAATAATGGTGAATTTCTACATCAATAAGTCTAATTAATTCTTACAATCAATCCCATGATTTTCTATAAATGTGAATAGTCATATAAATTCTAATTCTTTATTCCTCAAACTGAAATAGATTTAAGTATTGGAAAGATTCCTTTTCCTGAATATTTTAAACATTATTATTAATGATAGTTCGGTTAAAAATTAAAAATGTGCCTTTCAATAAGATTAAGATGATTCTAATTTAATTTGTTTCTTTGTTTGGATTTTTTAAGTTCAGAAAATGTTGCAAAACTATATAAATTTGGAAAATAAAATGAGTGGGTCTAGTTATACTTCCATTCGGTGTTAAATTGGTTGTCTATTTATTTTGCAGAATTATTTTTTCAATTGGTTGTTTTGCGCAGGTAACAACACTCTCCATGATAATTTCCGTAAAATGATATTGAATTGTGATACTTTTGGAAAAGGAGAAAAAAGTGACCCGCGCACTGTTTCTTCTGGTGTAAGATTGGTTGTCTCTTTATTTCAAATAAAATCCTCATGAATAGGTGGTGCGAGCACGTAAAAATACTAAATATGGTAATTTACAGAGTATTACAATGTAGCTTTTTTGGAAGATGAGATAAGTGACCCTGGCACGTTTCCTTTAGGAGCTAGATTAGATGCATATTTGTTTTGCTGAATATCATCTTCAATTGGTTGTTTTGCGCAGGTTTAAACAGTGTACATGGTAATTTTCAAAGATATACCATATAAAACTTTTGGAAAAGAAGATGATGATCCTCGCACGGTTACTACTTCTAGTGTTCTGATTGGTTGCCTATTTGTTTCATAAAATGTCTTGTCTAGTTAGTAGCTTTGTAATGTGTGTAAAAATGTCGCATATAAAAACTCTGTATGTAGGTACACGGTAATTTTCAAGGTATAACCAAGTAAAACTATTTGGCAAATAAGATAAGTGAACCTTGTCACCGTTCCTTGTAGTGTTATATTGGTTGCCTATTCCTTCCACAAAATATCCTCTTTAATTGGTTGCTTTGCGCAGGTAAAAACACTGGATGTACATGGTAATTTTCGAAGAATAACCATGTCAACCTTTTCAGAAAGTAAGGTAAGTGAACCTTGTCACCGTTCCTTCTAGTGTTTCATTGACTGCCTATTTGCTTTGCAAAATATCTCTTTCAATTGATCATTATGCGCTGGTGAATCACTGTAATGGTTTTAGATTTATCAAGTAACACTTTTTCAAAAATTAGAAGAAACACTGTTTCTTCTTGTGTTAGTTTGGTTGCCTATCTGTTTTGCAGAATATCTTTTTTCATTGGTTTTCATTTGGAGGTAAAACACTGTATATGTTAATTTAAAAAAAAAATTTTTTTTCAAGTACCCTTTGGACTTTTTGGAAAATAAGAAAAGTTCTCCTCGCACAGTTCCGTCTGGTATGAATTGCTTATTTGTTTTGTAAAATATCTTTTCTAACTGGTTACTTTACGCAAGTTAAAACACTGTTCATAGTAATTCTAAAAAAATTACCATGTATCAAACACTTTTTGGGGAGGCAGATAAGTCAATCTTGTCGCCGTTCCTCCTGAGAATAGATTGGTTTCTATCTGTTTCAGAATATCTTTTGGTTGTTTTACACAGATAAAAAAAAGCAAATACGTAATAATTTTCTAGGAAATACAATGAATTACTTTGGAAAAGCAGATAAATGATCGTTGCACAGTTTCTTCTGGTGTTAAATTGGCTGCCTATTTCTTCTGCTGAATATCCTTTTCAATTGGTTGATTTCCGAAAGTAAAAACCTTTTTACCTGCGCACTAAATCAATACAATAAGATCTTTTATTGATTTGTACGTCGATCTATTCGTTCTCATGAGAATTTTTGTAATTGGTTGTGTTAAAGAATGATATAGGTCAACCTTCGATATATAAAACAGATGTATTTGATTCGACAAACTACTGATGTTAGCTCAGTATTACGAAACAAACTTAGGGAATGTTTTTAATTTTACAATGCATTATAAAATGTTTCACGTGTTTATGATTCGATTATCATTACATCAATGTACCAATCGAATAGTTCATTCAGATTGATTGATTTCTTAAACAAACTCAATTAAGATTGATAAAAGTTCGAAGTACCTAAAAACGAACATAATGAATGATGCAAGTAAACGATCAAATTTGACAGAATCGAAACCTTCAAATCCAGATACAATCTCTGCGCGGCGTAATTAAAAACGTCGGTATATTTGCGACGACTTATTGAGCCCTACTTTTATTTTGAATATTTCATGATCTAATAACTCAAGTTGCTGTGTGTAGCCTCGCCGCTTGTCTCCAACAGTGTTGAATGTTTGTGGGAATAAATACGTGTCGAATGAAATCCAAGTATTTATATCAAAAAGCCACATCCTTCCTACGAATAAAAATGACGATAACATGTAACTACGGACCGATAAGGAATCGGGAGTGATTTTTTTCATTCGTTTTAATTTCCTGTAGTTAAGGTCTTGTCGATCGAGTTTCTTTGTGATATTCGAAAAGCATTATTTCGCAGTGGAAACTCTCATTTTCCTCTACTGGAACCACCTCGAAACGTGTGCGTGATCGAAAACTGTGTAAGACTTGTGTGTTTGCTGGCGAAAACCGTGCCGTAATATCATATCAGTATAGACGGGATGTCCTGTTTCTGGCTCTCTTCGATAACAATGAGTGATAACCAATTATCCCAAATTTCTGGATAAAACCAAGCTGGTATGTCCGTTTATTTACATTCTGCCTTTGGATACATCTCGATGTGTCGTCTCTGTGCGTGTGCTCGTTATGCTGCTTCCGAGTACCCCGTCGACGTTTGGATTCTTTCTAATTAAGTTCGTTAGTGTTAACGTGTAGATATTTAGTTGTGATTGGTAATTAAGGTTTTTCTTCGAATTCGAATTTAATTCGAAGGTTATTTTCATCTTAACGTTCTTTCAAATTTTTATTCTGCTACATTAACGAAGAAGTTGAATTTTTTTTTATTTCAACTAGTCTGAACACCTTCAATTTCACAACTATATGGAGAAATTTGCAGAAAAGTTTTTTATTGGATATATTAGTTATAAACTTTTGTCTATCTTCGCTATAGCCGGTGGCAGTATGAGAATATATTCTTATACTTAAGTGAAAAAAGTACTCAAGTATATTTCAAGTGTATTATTATACTCTTCAATTTCAATTAGTATTGATGTTGTAATCAATTCCATGTTCTCCAGTCATTGAAGTCCCTGCTATAAAAATGCATAGTAAACATAAATATGGTGTAAGATACCATATTTCACAAAATAATTGAATAATAATAATAAAAATAATAATAAAATGAATTTATTGAGAAACATTCCTTACATTGTAAAATTACATTCATTTCAATTGATACAACAATTACAACCAAGAAGAATGCTCTCAAAAGGACTGAAATCAGGTTTGAGTCTGATCTTCCATTCAGCCCTCGAGCAAAAATATTGGTTCAAACAAAAATATTGGTTAAATTTATATTTACAATAATATACAATTTTATTTGAAAAGAAAAGAGAAAAATTACCTCTGAAATATTAAATATTTGAGACAATTTCACATGGTAACGAATATTTGTGTTAAAAAAATATACAAACATATGATACAATCGACGAAAAAATATGCTAACACATAGAACCGGTCAAAAGTCACCACTATGAAAATATCGTCATCACTTTGAATTAATATTACCTAGATCTATCTTGTAGAAATATTTTTCAAAACAATGTTGTTGTGCTCAAGCAACTTATGAAAATTATTTGATTGGTTTAGATAACTTGAATATCCTTCTCTTGTTTAAATTGAGGTAGTTGATTTTTGTGTGATTGACATGTGGAGACATTTTCATAATAGCAATGTAACTGATTGAAAATCAATGGACATTTTTTATTAGACATAGTAAATTTTCACTTTTTGTCTATTTCACGAAAGTCGCTAGATGGCATTCAAAAGTATATTCTTATACTTTATTAAGAAACTGACACTTCAAATCTAATTAGTATTGATGGTGGAAACAATTTCATGTTCTTCAGTCAGCTATTATACTGAATTACGTTGAAAGTGAACCTATTATATTCTTTATATCACGGTGTCGATTGATTAATTTTACAGACGGTTATTCAATTCCATTGAATCCTTTCGAACGTGAACAAACATAGATGTGGGTGAAACACATACATTACGTCACATCAGCAGCGATTTGCAAAAAAATCGATTTCCATAGAAATTCATGTTCCACTTGGCACTTATTCTGAAAACACATAACTATCGTACCTTGAAATGAGACATTGTCTAATTTAAGTTAATTCGTCCCTGTGTAATCTACGCATCCGGTCATAGTTCATTGTTGATTCGTTCAGGTTGGAGCCGAGTGAGACGGGCCGACATTTTAAGCTCTTTTTAATAAAGTGAACAAGTGTTTTTACACATTGCTAATGAAGGCAATCTGACCTGAGAGAACGGGAATTATTTGAAAAGTATCGATAATGAGAGGCGTCGTGAAAGCGACGAACGATTTTTTCATTTAATTAATGAATTCGATTAGGTCTGCTGCGATGAAGGTGATCTTCTAACCTTATAAACGGATCCTATGATATACAAAAAGAAAACATGTACAATCAACCGATTTTCAAAACTTGGTGGAGGATTTAGGCTTAATTTACAAATTTTTTCAATGAGTGTTACATATTTTTCGAACTACTAACACATAACCAAGATTCCTTTACAACTATTTGAGAATAAGACCTATTTGCTATTTGAAATCCTTACATATAATGAAAAAGTAGCAGATGGCTGCTTGTACATGAAAGATTCATGAAAAAAAAATTTATTGGAACATTTATTAACGTAAAAGCAACAACAACAAAACAATGGTTGTTAAAATTTTTTTAATAATGTGTCTGTTTATCTGTTCGTGTGTAAGTTCTTGCACGTTCATAAATGAAAAAGTTATGCCAAGTTAGAGAATCACGTCGGACATTTGTTAATCTATCTATATCTATCTATTATTTCTATGTTCCGTAGTATTGACTGGAACTTCATAAACTTCATAATAATGGTCCATAAAAAATTTTGATTATTAAATAAATAGAAGTTGAAAATAATCAGTTTCAGAAATATTTAACAATCAAATGAGATGTAATAATGAATACTTGTCTAAAAATCACTGACTGAACAATTCTTTATTCGACTAGTTTCGCCTTTTACGGCATTATCAAGATAATTCTTTTACGGTATTCTTGATAATGCCGTAAAAGGCGAAACTAAGTGAATAAAGAATTGTTCAGTCAGTGATTTTTAGACAAGTATCTATTATTACCTCTCATTTAAAAATGAACACAAGAGTCTCAGAAAAATTCACAAAAAAAGAATCACAGAGTTGGTTCATCATCCATTGAATTTATTTAACAATCAGTCAAGTTAACCTCAAATCTATATCATCAATCATATGAAATAGGTTTCAGCTTAGGTTGGACGTTTCTCGGTTGTACACCACTGCGTAAGGTATTATAACTCGGAATTGCTGGACCAATTTTTTTGATATTTGTGATTGGTTTATTATAAGAATATAAGGAGTTTTCTGGGTGATTTGTTGGTTAACTGTTGGTTGGTTGTTCCAAGAAAATCGCCGATTTTGATCTTTCCATTTTTGAATTTTTCATAGCAGTAAAAAATTATCGACTGATTAATTGACAAAAACATCAACTAACTCTTTTTTTCCATTTTTTTGAAGCAACTGTGTTGTGCGAAAATTTTCTCGTTTTTGAGAAATCAAAATATATCTCGCTTATATAATATTTGCATCTATTTTTATAATGTTTTGTTTTTGGCGTAAATATTGAAAAAGTTCATGGTCGAATCACTAATAGATCAGTGATTGTGACATGCAGTCCAAAGAAAGTGATAAATAATTTTGATTGAAAATTACTTTATTATATTTTATTCGGTTTTAAAAAAATGAATTAATTTCATTTTATTCGAATTGTTAGACACGTATGCTTTAATTGAATTATATTGAATTTATTTTCAACTGGACATACTTCGAAATTTTACATTTTATGATCGAAAAATGGCGAAGGCGCCGGCGGACTATTAAGTTGGTTGCTAGAAATAGATCGAATATTACTCAATAAATTGCATTATTTATCAAATTACTTCCCATTTATCATTTGCTAATATAATAAAATTATCATAATAAATTCGCCAATGTTGATGGAATTTTCTTTAACGCGCTCTGCATTTAAGTCTTGTTTTCTGATAGAAAATCTGAAATTTTTAAAATCACATTGATTTTTCTCAGAAATAGGTAGTACTATTTATTTATTCATTTAATTAACTGAACTTGTCATTTTATAAATTTTGTACAAGTGGACATAAAAAATATATGGGGAAAAATATAAAGATATAGCTACATCATATTAATTATGACCCAAACAAATACATCATCTACCAATAAACTATCCTACTAATATAATCAATTATCGTACTAATATATCTACTGTCACATTCGAATGAAACTAGAAATTTTTAAATATTAGCAATCATTGTTTTGATTAGGATGCGAAGATTCATTATGATAATACGCTACCAATTCGAGATTGAAAGTGATTTCTCTAGAATATTTGGATATAATAATATTTTTCAATATTTTTGTTAAAGTAGGTAGTCATACAAATTTTGAAAGTTTTTTTACAACAATGATGTTTTTTTTAAATTTTATCGAATATTTTACTTCGAAGAATAAAGATGATTTCAGAATTGAAATAAATTTCCAAAGCATTATTTCAAACTATGTATTGAGAAACCTTTTTTTTGTTCAATTTTGTATAATGAAAAAATGCAGTATATAAGGAAATACAGGAGTATGTAAATAAAGGTTCGAATTTTTAGAGATATTCTGCCGAAGTTCACCATGCAATTTGGTGTGTTCTGAGTTATGTGTATTGATGATAGATTAAGGGGCCTTTCATTCATTTCGTAAGACAATTTAGAGGGAATGTGGTGTCTCATTTTCTCTTAGAAGGGGATGGGAGGCAGTCTTGATAGTTCTTACGTAAGAACACAAATAAACGCAAAGTTAGATTTGTTCCTGAAATTGTTACTTTTCAAAAATAAACATTGAAACCAACCAAGCGTATATTCATTTTAAAATTTTCACGTGATAAATATCAAAGAGAGAGAGAGTTGTCGACCTATTCTTATTTGTTCTCATTCACAGGGTGTTCAAAACCTAGTAAAAATCGCCTTACGTTACAAATGAATGGCTCCTGAGTTGATGATTGCAACGAAAATACGAAAGGGAATTGTTGAAATGAATAACTGGTCAGTGTTGACTTTTCGTATGTCGCTTTTGTGCACTCTGCCTCATGACGAATCATATCGACATCACGGAAAGGTTATTCCCAGAGGCGAACATCCCGCACGCCTCGCCGCAAGTACGGATTGAATAAACGCGGCCCCATGAGCGCTCCGCCTCTCGCATTGAACTTTAACCCACGTACTGCGCGACAATTGGTTACGTACGAACTCGTCGTTTATGTAAATCTTGGGCAACCATTCGGACAAAGATAATGCCGAGTATATGTAGGTATATGCGAGCGCAAACACCGCCGATGGTGATGGATACAACGGCGTCGGATGTTCTCGATGGCAATTTGTCAGGTTGATGCGGTTATACGATAGCTCAACGAGCGGCGAAGACGTACGTAGGTTGTTTCCTCCCAAGAATTGGTGTAAATAATAAACGCGAAAGCGGAATTAATTTCTCGCCAAGATAGAGGAGCACTTTGCGTGTTGGAATGTAGATGGCGGTGAATAATCTACACCTCATTAAAACTCACGAGATTAGATTGAAAATGCGGTGTTATCGTAGTGACGAAGAAAATTTCCTCGAAGATTGTTGCGGAGAAGAATTTTTAAAATGAATATGTTTGTTCCATAAAACAAACAATAATTATAGGTACTTCGGTCAGTTGAATGACTCGAAATATTCGTAACGCAATTGCATTTTACCATTTACACGAATAGATCGTACTGTGTTGTATATTAACATATAGGAGATTATTTGTTCAATACATTTAGGCTTTGAATAAATGCAATACCTTCAAAGATACTCAAGTTGATATCAAGTGGTGTAGTCTTCGACCAGAAGCTTTCCTTTGTCCCACACATCACCCTACTTATTTCATCTGCCTCTGAAATATTTAGATTCGTTATAAGCAATGGCAAATATTTTAATAATTAAAAACATTCATAGAACTATTTAATACCATAATCCGTAGCCAGTTGGAGTATGTCAGCATGATCTGACATCTTATTTACACTTGCCATGAACGCCATCTTGAGGCTATTCAGAAAAGGTGCTTGAAATTCTTAGTTTAGAGGATAAAGATTATCCACAGAGAGGAGTCAATCATAACGAATTATTGAGTCGATTTAGTTTAATCTCATTGCAGAGCAGGAGAGAAACTATATCAATCAAATTTTTCTACAAATTACTGCACAATAGTATTGATTGGTCTGTTCTCTTGTCCGCTTCGAAATTTTGCGTTCCTAGGCAAAATTCTCGTAATACAGAATTATTCCACCTAGAGATTACGAGGATCAACTCCCTAATACAATGCACCATTTGGTTTAGGAGTCTACATTCAATAGGATTGCCAATAATCGTCACTTTGACTTCATATAAGTTATTATTATGAGTTATGTGAACAAAGAAAATTGACTAAATGTAATTGATTTTGATTGGGTACTTTGTTTCATTGAATGCTATAATGTAGTTACTAGTTGCTATTTTTTTAGATTTGATTGAGCTCTTTGTTATAACTGTTGAGAATAAAGAACGAATTTTTCGAATTGAAAAATTTTAACAGGTCTGCTATTACTTAAAATATTGTACGATATAATTTTTTTTTCGCGAATGTTTATAAAAGTGGATTGAATTCATAGATTGATTCACTTATATTTCAAGTCTTTAGACCTATAGAATATATCGAATATATTTCGTGTAATTCAAAATACTTGGCTGAATTTCACAAAAATTGTTGAATGAATAAGATAATTTTGGAGCGTCATCCATTATTTAATATATTTTTTCAAACTAGTTCTACTCATCGAACTCCTGATGAAGCTTTTGTTGCCCAAAACATTTGTCGACTATTGAATAATTTTGATGTAATAATTGATATAACTCATTATTATATCAAGTATTTATATAATGAATTTTGATTGTAATTCATTTCAAACTTTGTTGAATATTCACTGTTCTCTTGGTGAAACATCCTTTAATATATTGAATAAATAATACTTGGATTAGTTTCAAAAAATTATTTCAATTCCTTGTCGATTGTTTCGGTGTGTTACCCCGAAAGTTATAATGATTTATTTTCATTTTTACAATGTCACACCAAATGCATTATATATTTCATATAGCTTTGGTAAAGTCGTTGTCCAAGTATAATTTTTCTTGAATTTTATGGAAAAAACCAATTATGTATATCTGTCAAATTCAATTTGGGATAACTTGAAGAAAATGAGCACAAAATATTCACAATTATGCACCAATAATACACCAAGAAGGTGAAACATAGGTTTATAACAAAAAATCAATTGTCTCAAAATAGAATTTTTATTGAAAATATACTTCAGAATAGGTATGAATAATGCAATAAATATTCGATAATTATTGTGTCTTCTTCAGAATACCTGACGAATTTAATCTTTTATATATTTTGAAACCAGTTCGTTTGGCTTTTTAGAAGAAAAAATTGACAAGAAAATAACTTCGGAAATTTTATCTGGGTATTTTTATGATACTATAATCCATTTTTAAAGATGAATTTTCAGATTTTCAACGAATTGATGGCACTTCTTCATTTTTATATATATATTCCTCCAATAGAACAACAATCAACATCATCCCCATAACTTCGAACCTCCTTCTTGATAAAAATGACCAATCCGAGTACGACTATTAAATCAATTAAAACTTTAAATGCCTGTAAAACGACCGATAATATCAAATAAAAAATAGCTATTCATTCACGAAAAAGGTCTCCTACCTAACAGACGCCATTTTGTCTTCCGGTGCAGTTGTTTTTAATTTTTACGATAATTATAGTCTTAATTAATAATTTGAGGAACGAGTTTCTTCAAACTAATCAGACGGTTTTTCTTAGAATACGACAGAAAAAGCTTGATTGATGCTGTCCAAAGTGTATATTATACCACAATTAGGAGGTGTAGATATAGTGTTATGTTTCTATTTACAAATATTTGAAATTGGAAGTAGTCAGATCCACCTCATCAAGAAATAATGGAAAATTACTTTAGTGATAACGAAACAATAAAATATTGCAAAGGAGAGAATGAGAAATAATATCAACATTAGGAATTATGCTTATCATAAACATCTAAAAACCATGTAACCTCTGATAGAGATGATACATGTAGATATATTCTCATTTCAAGTTGAAATTGTGGTCGATTGTTCATTTTCTCCTTCGATTTCTATAATATACAGCTACACCTGAAGAGTATGAATTTGTTTCTGGTTCAATGAAATTTATATGCCTATCCAACTTCTTTCATTAAGTCTTGAAAACGACGATCAGTTATTCATATTCAAAATAGGGTTGATGTTGTCAAATGAGGAGTTGTTTCCAATTAGGAAAATAAATTTTTTTGTTAATTTAACTGAATCGGAGTGTTATTGACATTTTTTGAGAGAAAATATATTCTTATACCTTCAAATGTACCTAGTGTAGTATCCATTCCAAATATTTTGTGTTTTTTTTTCGAAAATTCGTATTTTGAATTCTCCTGTACTTGAAAGTTAACAACAGAAATTTTGATTTACCTTAACTGAATCGGATGTTATTTTATGAGAGAAAATATATTCTTATACCTTCAAATGTACGTAGTATCCATTCCAAATATCTTGTGTTTCTTTCCAATTTCTATAGTTTGTTTCCATCCTTTTGGGTAAGGTTTAAAATTTTTTACTTGAAAAAAAATTAAATTGGGAGTTGGAGGAACTGCCGATAGGAGTGAAAATTTAAAACTTTTCAGTATTGAAATTTGAAATTTCAAAATGTTCAAATTAAAATTATCAACGTCAATCTGATTTTCACATCTATCGACAAGCCAAGCAAAAATAATATGCGAATTTATGAGCGTTTTTATTATTGAAATATATTACGTGTTGTACAAGATCATGACAAGTATAAATACATTTCAATTCAAATAAAAATTAATACACAATCATATGATTTATTTATATTATTTCTATTCACATAATTTTCAATGTACTTGATATTTAACATTATTTTCATTGTTAGCATGATTGTCATAATTCATTTTGACAATACTTAGACTTATTGGTTTCTAAAGAAGATATAATAGGCTTATGGTAACTGAAGTATGAAATGAAAATGTTTCACTGAAATTTAACTAAGTACAATACGTTAACTGTATAGGTACAGATATACTGCTATGAGCATGTCGGTGACGAAAACGCAGTAAATTTCACCCATCGAAAAAGCGTCTAACGCGCACAGCACGGTGACGCGAAACCATAACATTTTTTCCTACCAGAAACAGCAAAACGAGGCTAAAAAAATTTTTACTGAGAATATCAGAAGCCTGATCCCAACTTCTTGTGCGCAGAATGAATAAAATAATAAAGTACCCTTGCATTCAAGACTTCACTTATGATAAGAACTGAAATACGATGTTCTTTGTAGACAAGAAAAAATTTTTACATCAAAATTTTTCTCTCTATCATTAATTCTCACTGGAAAATACAATTTCTGAAGTTGATGGCATAAATTTAGATGCAAATTGCTGTTGCGGAGTCCTTTTATGAATTATGGAAATAGTTTTCCGACGTCGTATATTCTAAACATATTCGTCCACACCTGTGCGTCATCGAGAGCGCTCGTAAGTGCCACCGGTGGTTGCGGAGCGCTATTCCAGCAATTCAGAAAGTGCTTTTCCCATAGTTTCTAGGATGAAATATCGGTTGATTATCCGCATTTCTGCGTAGAACGCGACACCTGCTCAGTGCATTAGCCGCGCCGGTATATCATCTTGTTTCCCACGCGGTAACGTAAAGTACGATGGACACACGTGTCCGGCGGCCCTTTCGGCTCTCTTCGCGATCGCTGCCGCCGTACTCCGGCCGTAATACCGTCGTCGGCCGGTAATGATGCGTGAACACGAAACTACCCAATTATATCCTTCGTTATGCTCCACTGTTTTAATAGATTCACATTTTTATTGGTGTTTTAATGCGCCTAATTGGTCACCAAGAACGATGGCTGACCGTTACTTAATTAACTGAAATATGAAATCTCATTGTCGGCTCTTCGGAGAGCATGCCACTGTATGCTGCGTAAGAAGGCAGGAGAAGACGATTATTATGTTTTATCTATTCAATATAACTGCTGTACGCGTGTTTTATAGCGAAAATATGCCGACTAATCAGAAGTGACTGGAACCTCATAACTATATTCCTAGAAGTAGGTAACCGAAAACGAAAGAAAACAATATCAAATTATGGAAAATAACTTAATCGTGCCTCAACATATGCTTTTGTTGCTTTTTATCTGACAAACTCAAAGCTGAGCTGAGCTGAAGTTATTTACAAAATTTATTTAAAAACATTCCCTACAGTGTAAAATTACATTAATTCAATTGATACAATAATTACAAAACAAACTAAGAAGACTAAGAAGAAGACTAAGTTGAATTAATCATAATAATAAAATTTATTTAAAAACATTCCCTACAGTGTAAAATTTTATTAACTCAATTGATAAAATAATTACAAAACAAACTAAGAAGACTAAGAAGAAGACTAAGTTGAATTAATCATAATAATAAAATTTATTTAAAAACATTCCCTACAGTGTAAAATTACATTAATTCAATTGATACAATAATTACAAAACAAACTAAGAAGACTAAGAAGAAGGCTCACAAAAAGACTGAATTCAGTTTGAAATCTGATCTTCCATTCAGCCCTCGAACAAAAATATTGGTTCAATTTATATTCACAATAATATAGAACTATATTTCAAAAGAAAAAAAAAGAACCTCAGAAATATTAAACATTTCAGATAATTTCACATGGTTAGTGACATTAGTGGTAAAAAAATAAACAAACATATGAAACACATGATACAAAAAATTGATTCATACATTATTGCCGACATTCGAATCATTGAAGTACTGTGACACACTATAGTATGCCTTTGTTAACATCAATGACTTAACTCTTTCCTTGAGCAAATGAGTTGTCAGTAATTTCAAATTTAACGGTAAATGGTTGAAGATTTTAATACTCCGATAATAGAGTGATAATAGAGCTTAAATTTAGCTGTTTTATGCTTAGGAATAATTCGCACATCACTGTTCCTTGTGGAATACTCATGATTACCTATTATTACATTTAATAAACCTATCTTGATTTTCTTTAACATATAGTAATAATTTAACTTCATTTAACTAATCTGAAGCGACTGGAAACTCATAACTATATTTTCAGAAGTAGATAATTGAAAACGAAAGAAAACACGATTAGATTATGGGAAATAACTTAATCGTATCTTAACATATGCCTTTGTTGCTCTTAATCACCTATACTCAAACCTGAGCTGAAGCTTCACTTAAGTGCATCTCCTTTCTGAATTAGATTCTTACTACTAAAGAATTCACATAAAATAGTTTTCGAATTGAAAATTTCTTTAGCTTTTTTGGCACTTTTTGATAGGAGAAAATTTCGCTTCACCGACATTGTTAGCAGTTTGCTGTGGTCGTGAGTGAAATCTCGTGCGAATCTTCGATTCAAAGGTTTTTCAACCACGTTCGAGTAGATACTGCGTTTGATATACTGTAATAATATAAGATTGAGTGTATATTTTATCTTTATTAAGTGAATGTCCTATCAAACTTGTATTAGAGTACTCTAATTACTGCTGTAGTCCTTTGGTGCTTTTCGAAGTGCGGTGCTTCCTGCATATGCCTTTTCGTTTTCGTTTTTTCCACTTTTCTGCCATGTTATGGAATGCATCTATTCTTCAGAAGAGGGTGAAAACATTGGTACTTTTTCACGGAACCGTTGATGATATTCTACGGCCAATAACAATCATACGACGTCTGAGGATCTAACATCTAGCCTCCGTAGACGGTTTTTACAGAGTTGTTGTTTCTTCGGTCCTCTTCGTTTTTTTCTCGTCATCCTTCGAGGTCGCAATGGGATAGTGTCCTAGTTTTCGGTGAATGTTTCATTCCGTCGTCCTCTTCTGTTATCGATACTTCGTCAATTGTCCACAGGTGTCCACAGCTGCAGTGCCCTCTTCGATGCCTAACTCTGAATTAATAAGGAATACCTAACGATTACTTTAATTGTTCTACTACATACATATTTGTCACAAAAATAAAATATTGCCTTATACTCTACATGAATCATCTAATGTAGTTATGATAACAAGAACATTCTTACTCATTTTCTGAATCAAGTTCTATGCTTCGAAAAGCTTATACATTGTTTTCATTTCGACCATTGACCTCGAAACTGAAATAAAGGTACGATTGGTCATCGTTCGTTCATTTAATCAATTTTTCTAGAAATCTATGGAAATTTTGCGGAAGTATGTTTAATTTGCCATCTAACTTCGAATGAAAAAGATGAGGGCGCGAAAATGTTGTAAGTATGAATAGTCTAAAGTGTTGAATGAATTTATAATTTTTATATGCAAGTAATCAGATAGAATATTCGGTATCGATGACACAAATACGTACTAGATAATGTATTATCATAGAATTAAAACTTAAACTTGATAGGTGAACTTTTTCATATTCGATTTCGATAGAAGGTGTTTACCTACTTGTTGATCTATCCTCGTATTCATAGAGATAATAATAATAATAATAAGCATATATTTTCAACAGGCAACTACCCAATTACAGGAAAGTACATAATGAATAATGAACTACAAAATTTGGTGACTAAAAATATCAATAAGAACATAGATTTTTCATAATAAAGAAAAAAATAATAATAATAATAATATAATACTTTATCAAATATAATAATCTAATTCTATAATATCAATATCTAAATATTCAATTATTCAACTGAATTTCCAAATAATGAGTAATAACTAAACAAGATAACAAATCTCTCACAACTTGAACCAGAAGAAATCAAGATACTTCAATGGTTAACATTTGAATACACATTAATGGTAACAAGTGAATAACAGTGCATATCACATCAGCTTGATACCTGGTTTGCAATAGAATATGCAAAGCTGAGCGACGATTGCGACAGAAGATTGGTTCTGATGGTTTTTAAGTAAAATGTCTGGCTTATTCTAGTACACCTCTGAGGAACACAAAAATTAAGTTTACCCAGAACCTTAGGATAGTCGAGATTATCATTGAGCAAATTAAATAAAAATTTCAATGCATTCAAACTTCTCCTGGTGTGGAGACTCCTAGTATCAAACCTCGACAGTAAACGTCAAGCGTGATCACAAAACCTAGATGGATATAAACCATCCTCTCGAAATGAGAGCCATTTCAAAAACCTCCTCTGCAGTGTGTCCAGGCGTTTTATTATGTATTGGTCGCCAAACAAGACAACCATACTCCAGTTTGCTTCTCACTAGGACATTGAAAGATAACTATAACTTTAAGTACGCTACTGTCAATGGTAATATGCAACTTATAGAAACGAAAATAGACTAGAAAAGACTAGAAAAGGGAATTTTTCTAGTCTAGTCTAGAAATAATTAGCCTATATTACCTATACTACTACCATTCATGTAGGAATTATGTCTCTTTACTTATTGAATTCGTTGGAATTGTAATAAGGTATCCTCGATACAAACAAATTTTTAAGTATTATTATACTAGTGGAAATTGTTACGGAAGCCTCGAAAACAAAATAAAACTCAACTAAAATCAGTTATTCAAATAGTCCGAGTTTCTCGTGGCAACACATCAGTTTACATTTCATCGACCAAATAAATAATCGCCAAATCATAATTTGCTGCATAACTCCGCAGTGCACAACACGAAACTGCCAATCACATTCACAGAACTAGAATTATTTGGATATACGAAGAATTCCACGAAAAGAAACTATATCGCGAGTCCGACTAATAAGTATAATTCACGAATTCTGATATGATATCTGAGAAAAGAAGACGGTTCGTAATTTCTGTAATTTGAGGTTGTTACGTTGGCATTAAGCCCCGCGCTGCGCCGCGAAGCGTGTCGGGGGACGGCGCGTCCACAGGTGGGCAGAAGTGTGGGAACCCCTAACAGGTGCGCCACCCACAAAAACTGAACTCCCCTAGATACATCGGCGGGACAGCATGAGAATTATTTTGATAGGAAAATATTAACACCAAAATGAAGTCTTTAACTATGCATTCGTGGCAGATGTTACCGAGTGTTTTTAGTGTAACGGTTTTCGCCCTTTCGATTTATATACTATACTATTATTATTTGCATGTTAGAGATGGGTAGCGTGGTTTATGAGGCACGAAATTGCGCAATTTGTCACTAGTAATTCATTTATGAACAAGGCATTCATTTATTTGCTCTCTTGAAATAAATATAATAGTTATATAATTGATGGATGGTTATGGGCACATAAATATGAATCATGCAATGTTTTCAATGTAAATATTACAAGTGCATAAGTTTCACATAATTGAACAGTAGAAAGATACAAAAGAATTACAAGAAAGAAGAATTTCTCTACACCTATTTTAACGTCTTCTATTCCTAACGATTTCATTTCAAATTCCCTTTTATATCTTTATAAAAGTATATATATATATATATATATATATATATATATATATATATATATATATATTAAATAAGTAGTTTCCAGATTCATGAATCTTTCATACTTTGTCAATAATGTGATTCTCACTCGAAATATTGCCAATGGAAACACAACCTATCACTTTCGAGAGTGAATATTAAGTGCGTGCATAATAACATCGAACTAGTTGAATAAAATACCATACAATTGCCTCATGTTTATTAGGAATCTTCAGTGGCATACATCTAAACAATCAAGTTTCGATGGTTTCTCAAACACACCCAGGTCCTACCTTCAAATTGAGGTAGATATCCATTTGTGAACTAATCACATGAGCTCCCTCTATCGAAGAAACTAGAGAAACTCCCTGGAGCATTCTTGTGACGAGATCAAAAAGGATACATAAAGACTTTTTAGACATTTCATTCAAACATCTCAGAACTTTTTCGTTGACAACATTTGTATAGACATCTCTTTGAGTGTTTTATTCGAAATATTTCGATTAAGAATCTCAGTATGGACTAACTATTGAGGATTAATGAATCTGGGAACATGTCATCGAATTGCCTGCTTGGGTGTGAAATCTATAGTAAACACTAAATTACTTATAAACATGTGTTTCTCGCATCCATATGAACAGACAGAGACAACATTTGAAAAATCCTTACAAAGGCATTTGTAGTAAGAGGATTTTTGACCATTTTTTTCTAATAAGAGGGTGAATAGTATTGTAGTCAAGAAATTACCAACCCATAATATTATTAGGTGACTAATAAATTCAAGGTTATTTAATAATCTTCAATGCATTGAATTATTACAGAAGACCCTTCTGAAGATCATCTGATATATCCATTTCTTTAGAGCTTTTTCAACTTTTAACATATTAACTAACTATGTTTTTCAAATAATGCTGCAATTCATTGAATGTTTGTGAACCGAAAAATTTCGAGAAAAAATAGTTTATTTTTGCATTTTTATTTTACTTTTTTCCTTACATTATTTGATTATTTTTTCTTTGAATATGGTTCTCTTCAGTTTATTTCTATATTTTTAAGTTATGCATCATTATTATTGTTATATACCTAATAATGAAAATAAAAAATATATGACACCTTAATTACTGAATAAAATTCCTTTTATTTGTCAAATAATCATATTTCTTTTTTCAATTTCGATACAGATAGCAATCTTTCATCAATATCAAGATTTGAATATGGGTCCCACTGAATTTCAAATTGAAGTACTTTTATTTTGAACATAGCTTATTCATAAGAATATAAACCACAATATTTTCAACAAGCATTCTGGTCTTTAGAGATGTTTTTTACTCAACAGAATGGCAAAAAACGGTTTCAAGAAAACACGGTATATTAAGCAACTTTTTCAATTTATTATTTATGTTTTAGGTGAAACGAAAATGGCAATTCGGACGTCGCATTAAGCGTTCGTTATTCGTTACAGTTTTCTCATTTACCTGATCGGGCCTTCGGTTCATTTTGAAGGTGGCTAAAGGTCGAGAGCTGGGGGACCCAGTGGGGGCACGTCATGCACCACTGCCCCCAGCACATATGTGTGCCTGTCTCTGTCTCCAACTAATGACCATCAGTTGTTGTGAACGCCAACAACTAGGTAGACGCGATTGAGCTGCATTTATTGTTCGCCAACAAAAACCTTTGTTCGAATAATTTGGAAAATTGCACGGATCGTTCGCTACGATCTCGTCAAATCCCAGATTCATTATATTTATTTAACATAAACTGGTCAAACTGTCGCTTATTCAGTATTTTGAGTACTTCAATAATATTCCATTATCATTAAAAACATCTTTCGAATGGTAATGAAATAAATCAATATTTGAAATAAATAAAATATAATTATATTGATTAATAGTTGTTATATTGTTATAATAATGATTATATTATAATAATTATTAATAATAAAATTAATACCTCATTGATAAATTAATATCGAAAAATAATATAATAATAAAACACATCCAGATAGAGTCCACAATATCAGAAGCAGCGAGAAAAAACAAATTAAACGGTACTCTTGAAAAAATATTAGTTTCCTATACTAAACAAACGATAAATCTTCTAGAATCTTCATAATAAATGGTGAAGTGTGATATAAATGTGGTTTGTGGTAATGACCCTCTACGGTCGAAGCAGCGAAAAAATAAATAAAGAAAAATAAATAGAAATAATAAAAAAAGAATGAGTAAAGAATGATTTTGAATAACTCCCATCAATGACATAATCGAAATGTATATAAATAAAATATTTTCTGATTACAAATAGAAAAATTACAAAATAAATAATGAAGATTTCAATGACACCTACTTTGAATGTTCACTTTCACGTAGTACTTGTCCCGACAAATTCAGAAATAAATTATTCCTTGACAGGTCTCTAAATCGAGCTTCATCTGCAAATAATGACAGGAAATTAATGTGTCGTGCCTTCTACTGAACTTGGTTCTCAACATTTAATATAATTTAATTCCTCATATTTCTTTTCTTATTTCTATTTATTTTTGGTAGTGTGAACTTCGAGGCAAGGTGGATAAGGGCGAGTATGAAATGTTCTGATTGCGTTTTTATCCACCTCCTCCCCTGAAATCTCTCAATCAACATTAACAGCACACCTAACGTTAAAAAATGTGAACTCTTTAAGTTTCATTTGCTTAAGTTTGTCCTTTATATTTGTAAGCACCTACAATGTAATAATAAAAATCATTTAAGCCTAGTGTTTTTTATATCGCAGTCAGGTTTTTTAAGTTTTTTCAATTACTTCAATTTATTCGAACACTAATCCCTATTAAACGAGTTTCAGCAGTTGAGAATTGTGAAATTATTTGTACTTCATCTATATATTTAGTCAAATCTCTATCATAACCTATGTTTTTAATATAAATTATGGACTCATGGTTCAGGTTAGGAGTCTTCGTTACTACATTGAATTATTTCCGTTCTAAAGTAGCTAGAAGCAAAATGATTTGTGTTTTTTCAAAGATTGTTCTCCCTTTTCGTGGAATACTCACGTTAAGTTCAGTAATCGTTCAGAAATCTATCCATCTATCCATAAAATCCATTAAAAAAGATTGATGCTTTTTTGAAAGATGTCTTATGTATACTATTACTAAGTCACTGTTTACTTTTCAGTGCTTAGTGTACACAATAACCTGTAAAAAAATTAGAAATGTTGAACTAAATTTCAAAAAATCGTTGTGATGATTAGTGTCAATCTTGAAACTCTGGAACTCTACATTAAAATTAAAAATTTTTCAATCAAGTTGCATAATTAATTTTTTTTTTTATTTTAATATACTATTTCGATCTGATCATGTCTGATCAACGAGAAATTTCGTTCCAACTTAATTTACTACAAGATAACAGAACCAAGATAACGCTCAATAGCGATTCTTAGAATCTAGATAATATTGAATCACATAATTAATGAAGGAAAAATGTATATAAACAAGTACTGTCTATATATTTCATTCAGAAATGTCAATTGGTAATCTACAGTAGATTTCGTAAATCGAATAAAAATATTGACAACTCTGTAACTGGGATCGATGGAAAATTCATCAACTGATACTCTAGAATTTCGGAGAAGTTGAGCAGTTTGGACATTTTCGAGTTCATTCTCACGGCGAGAGGAAGGTGTCACTTTTTATATTAAATTTATGTCATCCTTTTCATGAACCAATAACTCATCGGAGTTTCCGTTGAAAAATTGCTAATTTTGACCACTCTAACAATCTATGCTTTCATGCAATAAATCGGCGTTGTTTCTTTAATTTCAGATTCTGTAGAGAACGTACATCCACTCATTAATCATTTTGAAGAAATTTGTGTGAAAAAGTATCTGTTTCCGCATTTTAATTGATCCAGAAGTATCCGTTTTTAACATAACATTGATGATTTGTCACAAAAATCCAATACTAATACATTGACCAGTGTTATAAGAGAAATTTAATTTCACATGTACAATAAAAATAAGGAAGTCGTATAAAATAATATTTAATTGGCGTAAGTTGGTGAAAAAACCTATAATTATATATAGGTTTATTATATAATAAACCTTTAATTAATAGTCGTATTAGAAGTCAAGTATTTTTCCAGGGTTTTGAGTGCCACCTATTGCTACTTAACTGCTTCAACTTCTGTGGATAATGAATCTACGAATAAACAGTTATAATATAGGGTGTTTTTTTCAGAGGAATAGAACTTTAAATTGCAATAAAACAACGATGGATCATTCGATTGACAAGAATTTTTTTTCATTCGAAAATAATCTTGTGGCATTATATTTTAAATATGATTTCTAGAATATGACCGCCACGGCTGGTTCGGATGTAGTCCAATTGGACGTCCAATTTTCGATGACTTTTTTCAACATTTGTGGCCGTATATCGGCAATAACACGTCGAATATTGTCTTCCATCAAGAGTTTGTGGCTTATCACAATACAAGATACAAGATCTTGGAGGCCAATTCACAGGCCCAAAACGTGAAATTAGGCGGTCACCAAACGTGTTTTTCAATAAACCGATTGTGGCACTAGCTGTGTGACATGTTGCGGCGAATTGTTGAAACCACAGCTCCTGGACATCATGGTTGTTCAATTCAGGAATGAAAAAGTTACTAATCATGGCTCTATACCGATCAGCAAGGGCTGTAACGTTCTGACCATCATCGTTTTCCCATAAAACGCACCAAACATTCAGTTTTTCTGAATGTAACGGTGTTTTGACATACACTTGAGGATTTATCTTCACTCCAAATGCGGCAGTTTTGTTTGTTGACGTAGCCATTCAACCAGAAGTGTGCTTCATCGCTAAACAAAATTCGCTCATGAAAATCGGGAACAACGGCAATCTCGTTTTGGGCCCATTCGACGAATCTACGCCTTGCTTGATGATCGCTTGGCTTTTGATGATGAATTGCTAAACCAAACTGAGAATAAATCACTTCTCAGCTGTTAAATCGGTCGCCATCTTCAACAGTAATGCCAGTATTAAAGTTCTATACCTCTAAAAAAAACACCAGTTAGTATCCGGAAGGAATATATATTCCTCTATTCATACGAGTTAACAATAATTTTTCACACTTGTATTTCGCTATTTATAAATCGGTGCAAATTTATTCAAATTGTATAATTGCGCGAAAGTAGTGTACATCTGAAACAAGTACTACCGTAATGAATGGCCCTCGGTTCGAGCTCCGGAATTCATTCCATATTTCCATGAGATAATCACTTAATTCTGAGGGCGATAATTGATCACAATTTGTTTTGCTAATCAGGCCCCATAAGAAGCCACAACATAAATCGCGTATTTATCGCGAAGATACCATACAAAAGTATTGAAATATTGCTGCGATCGTCGAGTATTTTCCTGACCGATGACATGTACAGTTTATTATTATTAGCGCGATGTATTTCATGAGCTGCAGGGAATCTTCACACGTGTAGCATTTCTTGTACTTTTTGCTGCGAAATGAAAAGAGTCTTCCATGAGATCAATTGCATTGAAAAGTAGTATAAAGGTCTTGTGAACCAAGGTGTGGAAGCATTATTATGGCCAATAAAATCAGCTTCGATAAAAATTGAGCGGATTGTAGGCTGCATTTTGCCCAAAGACATAATATTGGAAAGTATGAAGAATATCAAAGAAGTGTGGTACTAGTTGCAAAATCTTTTTTAATTCTGGTTATTTCTGGTAGTGTTTCTGGAACGTTTGATCTTAATCTTTTCCTCGCATTTCTTGTCGTTCATTTTAGATAACTTGATAAAAATTTGTAGGATTAACACATTATTGATGTTCAGGCAGATATTTTGAAACTTTTTGGATATTTTATTGGATTTTATATGATATGCAATGTGATTATCGATTTTAAATGGGGTTTTCAGTTACAAATGAAGTGATAGAATTTGAGAGCTTTTTGCAACCACATTGAGTGTTGAAGAAAGGTTTCGTTTCCATTCTCAAGCCATGGTTATTGCTTAGTAGTATTATGTCTCAGAACTCAATGAGTACCTAGTGTCTCTACGTGCATCAAGTTAATTCGAAACAATTTTTCTGTGATTTTAAGCATGATTTATTGCACTTTATTTTTATGTGGATATTTGTCAGTTGATGTTTCGGCCAGTTTGGCGGTTCTTCGCAGATTTTCTGAAGGCAGTCACAACGTCGAAAGAGTTTGTGTGACTTAAATTTAGATGTCATAGATTTTCCTTTTGTTTTTCACTCTCATTTAAAAGTACAAAAAAAACTTACAACATTCCAAGATGTCCATAACTACGGGACGAGAAATAAAATGAATTTCATTGTTGGACACAGAAACAAGACGACAACTCAGAATTCATTATTTCATGGAGCACTATTGAAGTATAATAGTTTACCAAAAAAAATCAAGGACTGTACTAGCTTTAAATCATTTAACAAACAATTATTTGATTATTATTTGAATAGAATGTAATTACTTTATATACAGTTTATAATATAATATAATACAGTTTAATAGGGTAAATATGCAGGTAAAATATTAAAAAAATATAATTATGTACTTATACATGTAAAGAGAAGAAAATTGTACAGCTACTAGCTAATAAAGATGTTATTATTATTATTATTATTATTATTATTAAGTTTTTATGTGAAACTTGCTTCAGTTTTCAAGTAAAGAATTATTTTGAATTACTTTTTTTTTGAATTTATCTAAATCAAATATTTTCTGATTACAAACAAAAATTACGAAGAAAACTAAAGATTTCACTGAAACATACTTTCAATATTCAATTTCATGAAGTGCTTGTTCCATCAAATTCAGAAATAAATTTTTCTTTGATAAATCTCTAAATCAAGCTTCATCACCAAATAATGAAAGAGAATGAATGTATCGCGCATTTTACAGACTTGGATCTTTTCTTATTTATGTTTATTTTTGGTAGTGTGAACTTGGTGGAAGGTAGATAAGAGCGAGGATGAAATGTTCTGATTGCGTTTTTATTCATCTCCTCCCCTGAAATCTCTCAATCAACATTAACAGCACACCTAACGTTAAAAAATGTAAAGAACTCTTTAAGTTTCATTTGCTTATTTTGTGCTTCATACCTATTTGTAAGCACCTATAATGTAATAATAAAAATCAATTAAGCGTAGCGTTTTTTATATCGCAGTCAGTTTTTTTTTTAGTTTTTTCAATTCTTTCATATATTCGCTAAGGATTAACACTAGTTAATCCTTATTAAACGAGTTTCAGAAATTCAAAATTGTGAAATTATTTGTACTTCATTTATATATTTACTCAATCTCTATCATATGGTGTGTTCATAATATAAATTATGGACTCATGGTTTGTATTAGGAGTAATCGTTACTACATTGAATTATTTATTTATTTATTTGAATCTTATTATCGATTTTAAAAGGGGTTTTCAGTTACAGATAATGTGATAGAATTTAAGAGCTTTTTGCAAGCACACTGAGTGTTGAAGAAAGGGTTCGGTTCAATTCACAAGCCATTGTTATTGTTTGGAATTATCATGTCTCAGAAGTTTATTCGAAACAATTTTTCTGTGATTTCAAGCATGGTTTTTGCTCCTTATTTTTATGTGGATATTTGTCAGTTGATGTTTCGGACAGTTTCACGCTTCTCCGCAGATTTTCTAGAGGTACTCACAAGGTCGAAAGAGTTTGTATGACTCAGCTTCAGATGTTATAGATTATTCTTTTGTTTTTTCACTTTCATTTCCAAGTTTTTATGTGAAATTGAAAAATTCAGTTCTCAAGGGTTCAAATTTAATGAAATAAATTAAATTCTGAGAATTTCGATTTGAATTTGATAGAAAATATTGTCTCTTCCTTTTTCCAATAATTCCTTTAACTACCGTCAATATAGTTCAATTTGTTTGATTTGTGAAATGATGGTTTTGAATGAAAATCAGGATAAAAAATTATAAATCTCCTCTGAGATTTTGAGATGCTCCTTTTTGGATGGCAAATGAAAAATTTATTCAAAAAGAACCATGCGTATTATTTCATCTGATTTTCATTTCAATTTTAATTTGAATGCAGTTTGCAGACGATTTGTTTGTCCAAAAGTAATGCTTGAATATGTATGAAGGATTGTTGATTTGGATATTCAACAATTTCACGTATTGTGCAAATTATATCAATTCATCACACTTTTAAATGAATAAAATTACAAGGAGTCAATTAATTTCTATTTCTTGTCAAATGAACAGACAAAAAATAAAAGCGACGGTCGATTCGGATAAATTGAGTATATTCAGTCAAATCGCCGTTATCTCGCTTAGATGAGGAATGCAATTAGATCCTTTCCATATTATTCAATTCAAAGGATAGCTGCGATCCTCCACTACTGTCGGAAAGAATAAGACACTCTGATATGAGGGTTGGTAAATATTTCCAAGATTCTCAACAATCCACACTAACACCCTTAATTGAATAATCTAAAAGATATTTGATTTTATCTCAGTTCTTATCATCGCATTCACGCTTCAGTATCTTCAGCTGTTCTAGTCATTATCCTAAAGAACTACAGTTGAACGCCCTTTCACTTTCTCTAAATTAATATAATAAATGGAGATCTTCGTAATTTAAAAATATGTCATCAAACTGTTAGTGGGTTTAGAGGTTTTTGTAGGGGTTTTCTGACGAGAATAATTTTAACCCTTGCCGTGTGCTGAACAAATTATTTCCTTGTGTCACTTCAAGTTGATAAAAATAAGTTATTATAAGAACAACTTGCAAGCATTTGTGATCGTTTACCAAAAATTCCTGATACAGTTAAACTCATTTCATAGTTGAAATTCAACAAACACCTCCTTCTAGGCATTATTTCGAAGCAATGGTTAAATTTTCTCATATATTTAAGAAACAAATACGCATGATGTTCGTTTAAATATACATATAACGAAAACTTTCACACAATCTGAAGTTCTTAGAATAGAATAAACTCAGGAAGGAGAAGAATAAATTATGTAAATACAATTGGAAACATGAAAACAGATAATGGAAGATTTACAAAATAGGTATAAAAATTGATCAGATAAGTTGAAAATACACGAAAATAAAATGTCTTGGGTATATCGAATTGGTTGTGGTAGTTTACGATAAATTTTATATAGGAAGAAGTTTAAAAAATTTCCAAGGTAGTTGTAATTATGATAGGAATAAAACCACTTTGAGAGAACCATTGAATAGAGGAGAATCAAGCATCCAGTTCAAAGTTTGAAATTTTGAATGAAGAGAATAGAGTTCTCAAATAAAATTACCTAGAAACATTACAAATCAATAAATTAAAATAATTTTGGCGATTTTCTTAATAATCAGTGAAATTATAATAATAGCCCGTTATTTCACATATTAAATAGTAGCTTAGTTGAAAAACGTAGCTTCCAAGTAATATTTACACATATTGTCGAGAATATTTCATTATCTGTCTTCATGTTTCCACTTGTACTTTTGTAATAAGTCCTCTTCCTTCCTGTGATTTTCTTTTTTCTTAAAACTCTAGATTATGTATAGGTAAATAGTTATTATTTGTATATTTAATCAGTAGTTAAGGTGCATCCGAAGAAGAATTAGTACTTCGAAACGAGTATTATGCTTATTTGTTTTTTTTTGATACATAAGAAAAATTTAAACATCGTTTTACTAGGGGTATTTGTTTTCTTCAAGTATCGGCCTTACTAATAACATTCTTCAAGAACGCAGTTTGACCTTCACATACCTCAGTATATTGGTTTTGAAAGAAGTTCTTATATCTCTAATATTCTTTTCTTGGTGTTAACACTTATATAGCCAAGTTTTATCATACAACACTTATTTTTCAATTCGTGATATAGGCAAAGGAAAAGAATATAAGTAAATCCGAACTAGTGGTGTTCACTTTGCGAGGCATGGAAAGGCACCAAAAATGCAGTGGAATGCACATATTGGGGAACTAGTAGCAAAATCGAACAGATTTTTTCTTCTTCGTCGCCCGGTTGATAATGTACCTATCATCGATCATGGTGTTGAAAACTGCTTCTCTTGCGATGTTTCACTTACATCTCTCTCTGTTGTTCTTGTATGGGGATATGCACGTGGTGCAGCGAGTGGCACTGAATGAGCACTGAGTGGCATCATTTGACATTTGAGCATTAAATTTGATTACTACTAAGTACTGAGACGGTGTCAGAATGACGGAACTATCGGAAAATTAAATTTTTCAATGTGCTTCCTGATTCTATGGAGACATACCTTCTAATGAATATAGAAACAGAATTAAAAATTTTCTATTGTATTGAGTAGAGGAGTATTTTAATTGTTTTCAACATTGTCGTTTTTCTTAGGGTTTTTTTGATTTCTTTGTTTGACATGTGTGAACCACCCATTAATTGTAATATTCTTATAAATTAATAAAGACATAGATTTTTCTCGAAGATTATTGTACTGTTCGCTATTCTCAAGAATATACGAGTTGGAAATTATCCCAGTTTCTATGAAAGTTCAAATTCAATCGGGTATCTACAATGTGTGTAATTGTCGCTGGTCGCCGCTCCTTGACATAATACAAATTATCGCCAACGTAGACTACGTTACCTTTTCATGTATCGAAATGTGGAATTACATGAGCGTAAAATGGTGCAAGTTCGAAAACGAAAAATCATCGTGCTGAGTGTGGTGGGGAAGCGGTCATTTGCAATGCTAATGGCGCACCTGCTTTTATATTTTTCCCATGGATAGTTTCTTGACAGTTTAAACCATTGGCGTGTCTATGATCATTACGAATGCTTTTCATTGTGGGGTATTATCTCATCAGTTAAATTAGCGGACCATTTTGTTGATTTTCGAGTGTTTGTTTTCTTTTGATGCGAATTCTGAATAAGCCCCAGTCAGACGATGATATCAGAAGATATCATGAGCAGTGAAATTTTAACAAGGTCCTATTTTATCTCATTTGTTTCACAAACACGAATTTCGAATAATTGGAATCACAAAACATGGGTTTTATGATCAAGTGGGTCATAAAAGCTGAAAAGACAGAATTCTTGTGAATCTCGAAAATCTATCGAAAAATTGACCATCGAAATCTGTTTTTCTGTATATATTTATTTCAATTTTCCTTTCAATTTTTCACATCATATCTCCTAATAACTGAACTTATAAGACTGCTACTAAAGATAATATAAGAAATACAATAGATAATAGGAAGGAATTTCTAAGAGAAAATAAAATGAGGAAATAAAAAACTCACGATATATATGATTTATGAATAATCAATTATACAGGTCACGGTTTTAAGAAACTTGCCTCAATATTAGAAACAGAGCAGTTGAATATATTCAGCTTAGCCCTGAAAACATTGCAGTTCACACATCGTGTGCTAAGGAGAAAACTTCTGGTTCTAGGTGTGGAGAGTAGAAACTGAATTTGCTTCTAGAATACACCCTGAAATAAATTCCCGCTTATGATAAAACTCCTTACATTTCACTTCATTGTTAATCATTTTATCAAAAAATCTATTGTATAGCAATTCCTTCACAAACTGAGGGTGTTTACATTATGTCGATTTGTGATTAGTTCATGCTGAGTGCCTATAGGATGATATATTCCATCTATTTTGAAACGCAAAAGTTAAAGAACTTCCTTCTAATAGACTCAAGCCTATCCAATGTAACTGATAATCAGGATTTCAAACTGATGGCTGGTATTTGAGCTTATATCTTAGCAATGCACAATACAATATTCCTATTGATACAAACGCAAATTCTTTACATTTATTTACAATTTTTTTTACAATTTTAATTCCGTTGAGGAAGATGAACCATACATTTATTTTGATTTTATGATCTTCCAGAAGTTTATAACTGTAGCATAAATATGTGGTAAAAAGTCATTCGAGGATGAAAATTACCCCTAGGTCAACAAAAATTTTAGGTCATCCTAAAATATTATTTCATCGTTCACAAATTATATTTTGTGTAGAACAACATAAAATGGCATTTGGTTAATTTGTTGAGATCACACTAATTTACAACATTACGCAAGTTTTCAGCGATGCATTCACAATTCACAGCTACACATGCCGAAAACATATTGATAAATCCTGAAATCATCAGCAAACAATGAACCGTTAATATATATCACATCAATTTAAAATTAATGAGAATTGTTAAAGAAAACGACCACGAATAGAACCTTGAGGGACTCCAGATAAGCCAAGGTATTCAACTGATTTATACCCCAAGCTAAAAACATATTATTTTCTACTCATTAGGTAAGATTTGAAAAGGTCAATGAGAGATTTTGAGAACCTGAAAGTGACTAATAGTCAACAAAATACCGAGGCTAAGCCTGATGAAGGCTTATATTAGTCCATGTATATCAGATCAGTGTGTTTACGATTGCGAATTCTTTCAGCGATGTACTGAGTATACTTGGAGTCAACTTAGATATCATATATTTTTACCTATCCTACTCAATTAGACGCAATAGAGATCCAGATGAAATTTAACTTGGACATCGTCAAGTATCTGATGCTGGCTCAATCTCCAAAGAGACATTGTATTACGAGAACATAGAGAGAAAAATACACCGTTTTTGGTTGAACCAAACAAAATGATCTTAAGTTTGTTTTTGTATAATTTCACATTGTTTATATTTTTGGTCGATTGTTTCTCAGTAGCAAATTTCGAATTTTTTTCTGCATAATTTGAATTTAATTAAGAATGAGGGCTAGTAATCCTAGATAATTTATCTATACACTACATTTATTTATCATTTGTGTTTGTTTTTTTTCTTCAATTTTTCCTTATTTATTGTTTATATACAATTTGTTATTTTTTCCTTGTAATTAGATGTATAAATAATACTGTCGGGAATGTATTATTATGATTATTATTATTATAATTCATTCAATTGAGTAATATTCAAATTAATTGTTCGAATTGTGAAATAATTTCAAGAGAATTTTGTCGAAGCGATATTTACGAACTCGTTTATATGTAAATAAGTTAAACCGATAATTATGCGGTGTAAAAATGAAACAATTTCATTCGTTTTCTCACATAACGTTTAATATTTTTAAGTCATTATTCAAGAATTATATCATTCTGTAGGTATGCCTACGTAGGTATAATATGGACGTCTTTTCGAACAAGAAAAGGAGATTTTCCCACTGATAATGAGGCATTGTTCAAATTTATCATACGTTTTTTGGTGTTAAACCAACAAACATGTTTTGGGACATTATTTATTGCTTTTGGAATGCATTATAATTGAATGTGTTTTTAAAACGTACGAAGTTTGTTCAGCCTTCGATTAGGTTATCACGTTTCATTTAATTGGAATATAAGGTTGATTAACGTTTTCTACATTTTGAATAAATCGTGTTATTTTAGAAATACCTAATATCAATCCAATATTTATAGGTGCAGAAAAAAAATTAAAATTGGGAGTTATCAAAATTTACTCTTGTATTATCATGAATTTTTACAGAAAAAATGCAAATTATCAATGATAATAAACATTAATGTGAGGGTTAATCCTGTGGAATTATATATATATAACAAATATTTGCTGTATATCTCGTAAAAAGTGGGATATTATGTATTTCAATTTCTGAAATAGTAAGTGAATGCATACGAAATGTAATGTAATTGAAAAATGTTTTCAAATATGAAATCCGAGATAATTTTATATTTTTTCGAATTGGTTTTTCAAGTAGATTCAATTGAACTATTTATTTTTAATTATCTTACATGTGCAATTGTGAAAAACACCTATTTAATGTAATAAAATATGAATTGGAAGTACGTTTTTCTTTCTCAAACTTTTCTTCATTTATGATATGTAATTTTTATACCACTATAAAACAACGAAAAACACAAAAAAAAAACGAAATGTATGTAATTATTTAATCAAATTTTCAAATGTAAAGGAGAAAAGGCTAATCCTATTATAATTTTAACATATGTTCTAACTTGCGTTAATAGTTATTATTTCGACTTTCATTTAGTTGTGAAACACCTGGTAAGATTTATATAGGTATAAACAAAACCATCCATCATCCCAGCAATAATTACAACCACTTTCAATGTATTCGATTATTTATAACCTTCATAATTGCGTAAAACACCTGTAAATTTTTTCGATTCAAATTTCGATTATCGGCTCTTGCACTCGAAACAACCCTTGTTTTCATCTGCTTATTTTTCAATTTCAATTTACTTCATGTCACATGTAAACGATTTTTATCGCCGCTACATGCCTATAGTCTTCTTTCTCATTAGTTCACCATTCACTCATCAGTAATTGTTTTATTGTTGAATTTTAATTCTGTATATATAATTCAGAACTTTTATAGGCGTATTTTAAAAAAGTGTTCCAACTGAAATAACAGAGAATTATATATCATTAATAATTATAACTATGCATTAGTTGTATAAAAATATAATATAATCAATGCATAGTCATTTCCATTTGTTTTGGTTTATTTTTATTGAAAGATAAGATCATCCTGTTTTTTTTTTAATTCAGTGGACCTACAGTTTAACGCGTTTCCGAAAGGTCATTGGGCTTGTAACCAATGTACATTAGCCAGCATTTATAATTAATTAAACTACTTAAATCATAGACCAACACAAACACCCATGCCTTCAACAGGGCTCGAACCCGAATTCTACCACACCTTAGTAGGGTGTTTTGGCGACTAAGCTACGGAGACCGGCATTATCCTGTTTGCAAATGCAACAAAATGTTTTTCTCTTCGTATCATATATTATTCAGCTAATCAAATTGTATTCTTGATATTGTGTTATATCTAACCTAGTTAGCTGTAATATTATTTCCTTTTTTTAATTTGGCACAATTTTCGTTGTCCTGTGGCGCTTGCATTTTTATTCAGCTAATCAAATTGTATTCTTTATATTGTGTTATATCTAACCTTGTTAGCTGTAATATTATTTCCTTCTTTTTATTTGGTACATTTTCGTTGTCCTGTGGCGCTTGCATTTTTTTAAAGTTTGTTTGTGAGATATCTTTAATTTCTCATCTTATTTCATATTAATATTAATAATAATAATAATAATAATGAATTGTCTTTATTGAAGGCGAAGTCTAGCTGAAAGCTACTCAACTTAACCTCTATATATTAAAATAATACATGAAATTCCAAATAAGTTAAAAGCAAAAGGAGGCGAGAATTAATAACAGAAACAAGATATTCGAAAGGAAGAATGCATAACATTATAAAAAGAATAATTGAGCAAATAAAAACAAAATAACAATGTTAGTTAATTTCAAATAAGAAAAAAATTATAAGAAAAGATAATGCAGGTAGATGCTACTAAAATAATGTTATTAACATTAGGTTCGTTTTATTTTGATACATGTGATTGTATTTTAATATGTTTTGTATAATAAGACATCCCCGTGTTTTATGTATGAAGTCCAAATGGAAAAATAATTTTTATGAAGTATCGGCCTCATCAAATGTGTTAAGTTTTATGGATTTGAAGAAGTCGTAATACGTTCACATACGAATTTTTCAGAACTGATCATCTTTCATCAGCGAACAATGAAAAATGTGTCGCGTATAAATTATAGATATTTATCATAAATTTGTTAGCTTATTAAAGAGATTACATGGAATTCTCTCATAAGCAGAATAAATTCATTCTGCTTATCCATTTAGAATCATACAGAACCTAACTGGCTCTATAATGGAATTTAGAAATGATGCAATTTAGTTTTGCTCGTTTCCTCTCTAATTTTTATCTCTTTCGACGTTTGCGTATTATAATTTTTCCGATGGTGTCGTTAAATATCTCCTTATTTATTATTTTCTTGATATCGCGGACTGGCCGGGATTATGGTTCATCTGAAGCAAATCGTCAGTTGCATTGTATGGATAAAATGATATATCTTCGGTTCAGAATGCGTTATTACTGCTTTAGCAACGATCTCTAATGATTCAGTGGCAAATTCAAAGCTATTACTGTCGATTATAGATATTTATTCAGATTAAAATTTAAATTTATGGGTAGTGCCTTTGTAAAATATATGGTGCGCGGGGAACGCAACACGTAATGATGGTCTGAATTGAAGTGAAGACTAATAACCGCAAATATTGCTCAGTTCTGCGGCTATTAAAGCTATGCGTGGTCTTTGTATCGTTGTATTCTATGCCTGACAATGAATAAGATACCAAAGTTGACTGAGTGTTCGCTGATCTCTTGGTGAAACATTGTTTAAGGCCAGCTTACTCCAAAAAACGTAATTTTTTTCAATATATCTTATTTGTAGTACAAAACATGTTGAGTAATCAATTCATTTACATATGAAAGCAGATATATGAAATTACTTGAAAAAAAATTTTTTTTTAAATGGTGGTCCTGAAAATGGCTGCTGAAACTCATCTGAATCGGAGATGAAGACATCATTTCTTGGAAAAGAATCATCTGAAAGCAAAAAACAAAACGGTTTCATGTTTCGAATTGGCTATGACCTCAAGCAGAATGAAAGATTTTCAATGAAAAAAAAACAAAATGGCGGACTTTCGAATTTTTTTTACCTTTCTCTCAACTTTTCATTGTTTATAACTTTTTTAAATAATAATGAATATTTCTGGTTCTGCTTGAGGTCATAGCCAGACATCTAAAGAGTAAAATGCCGTTTGGTGCATATCGATAAGTGAAATAGTTTTGAAATGAGAATGTTATTCATGCGAAAAAACGTGGTTCGGAGAAAAATCAGTTCAAAGTTTTTATTCGTGAAAAATCGTAAAAAAAGTGAATTTTACTCACATATCCATTCCAGCTTCATACACAACACCTTCTGGTCTTCGTAAGCATCATTCTTAAGAATTTGCATTTCTCAAAGCAGTTCAACAAAATAACAAGTAATAACAATAAAACAAAGAACAAAACAATAAGACGACCCGAAGGCATGCAGCAGCTGCCGCAACCGAAAGCGTTCTAGCGGCCGGATTTACTGCAGCGCTCCCTAATCTTTTATACCTGCTTCTCGGTCTTGCTGACCTTCGGAACTAATTCTATAGTATTTCTACGAGTATATAATAGCAATTCATGAAACAAAAAATTTCTTTTTCAAAGATTTTTTCAAAATTGTTTGAAATAAGCTGGCCTCAATATGTAAAATAAAAACACTTGGCTAGGTTTCACAAAATTTATAATAAATAAAAACTTAACAATTTTTTCGGGGAGTTGGCCCATTTTCAGAATTTAGACATCAGTTAAATGAAAAAAGTGAAGTTAAGTCAAAAAAAAAAGTTTAAAAGTTAGTCAGTCTAACTTTAGAAAATGGGGTAACACCCCGAAACAATTGTCAAGTTTCTATTTATTATAAATTTTGCAAAACCTAGCCAAGTGTTTTTATTTTATATATAAAAAGATACCATGTATGTACTGCGCTGCATGAGTGTGGCAAATACTTCCGTTAAAAATTAAAAAGGGGTGATCAGGGAAACCCAACATGTCTTTGAAAAAAGTCCAGAATTTATTTCCTCATCTTCAAGTATGGCAACGGCCAAAAGTTCATGGGACAATTGTAGATTTTAATATCAAAAAAAATATAGTGTTTTTGTAAAAATAGGGTGTTTTATCCACCATCAAAACACATGAATGTTTTCTTTATTTCTAAATATTTGAGAACAAAATAAGTTTTTTGATTGGGCTAATTGTTCAGTCATGAATATTTATCAATTAATGCATACACTCGATTATCTAACCACCTATGTAATTGTCTTTATAATGAATGTTGAACTTGAAGTGGAGCTTTTCAGTTTTCAATACTGCGACTCCGACTAACAATGCCTACATATAGCACCGACTCAGTGGAACCATAGATTATGATTTCATACACTGCAACTATCGAAGAAAAAAATTAGATCTCAACAGTTATTAGAAGTGATGATGACGATTCATCTGTATTTGCTACTTCCTTCATGCTGAATCCACTCAGGCAAAATTCTGAAAGCATGAAAAAATTTTTATTGAGTCTATGGAGACCTATACATTTGATCTGTCAACCTAGCTCGTTTTTCTATGGACGAAGTCCTGACTACTTCAAACTAAAGCTTGACTGTTATCCTTAATATTTATAATTTCGATAAAAACTTTTATTTGCCCCCATGACTATGTCGCGGCTAACTCTGTGTGTAGGTATCAGGTCTCAGATCATATATATTTTCATGCATTTCGAAATAGTTACTAATTTGAATATCGTTTTCCTCAGAAGAACTCCTGCCTGTCAGTTGGTTGACCAAAATCAGTGAAATATAACGTTGAAATTGGCTAACGAATTCTAGTAGTCGTACATGTATATTTTCGTGAACTGTGTTTTGAAATGAAAAAGTGAATATTACAAAACAAAAATGAAGAATTGAGCACTCAATACCAGAAACAGAAATAACTCATATTATGGTTCATGGGATACTTTTGAATGTTGTCACGATACAGCATTCAAAAAACCTTACCTAATAATAATAATAATATTTATTTAGCAATAGCTATTACTAAATCATATATATATATTTAGGTTCAAAATATATTATTTACAATTATATGTTTAAAACGAACCTAGCTAATTTACGCTTGAATACCCTAAGGTCACTAATTGTTTTTGTGGAGCTAGGTAATTTATTAAATGCGTTAAATCCTTCGTAGAATATACTATTTCGAGCTTTATAAAGCTTACAAACTTGCATGTAGAAATTGTCAGAATTTCTTGTATTATAATCGTTCACATTACTGACACATGTTACATTTTTCATTAGTTTATATGGGAACAATTTGTTTTTAAATTCAAATATAAATATATATGTAGCGAAAAGAATTCATTTTTAACTGACATAGTTGTAAACAATTTAGCATGCCTTGGATTGGAGAATATCTATTACATTTCAAAATTGTTCGCATTGCTCTATTCTGTAGCTTTTGTAGCTGTTGAGTTTTTTCTTTACTCAATCCCAGTAACAGAGTGTAAAAATATTCGAAGTGTGGCATTATTATTAACTTAAAGAGCAATACCTTTATATATGTCGTCAGATTTTTTCCAATTCTTTCGAAAAGTTGATTTTCTTGGCGATTTAGACCATATGAAGTAGACATGATCATTGAAACTCAATTTCTCATCTAACATAACGCCTAAATATTTAACAGGTTTTACCCTTTCAATGATCTGGTTTTTAATATAAATGCTTATATTTTCGTTGCGATTTACCTCAAGAATTTTACTTGTACCAAAATATATAAATTTAGGCTTTGAATCATTCAGAGATAAACTATTATCACTTAGCCGTTCATTCATTCATTGCTGCCGAGTGTCTATTGATCCAATCTGTCATAGTCGATATTTTTACCACTAATATAAATCATTGTATCATCTGCGAAAATCGTATATAACATTTTTTAAATGAAAAAGAATATCATTATAGAGGAATATAATTATATTGTTATACATATGAGATATATATATAAGGAGAATAGCAGTGGACCTAAGACGGTACCCTGAGGTACGCCAAAATCAACTCCAATGCTGTCCGGTGAAACACGATTGAACTTAACTTTTTGAGATCGTGAATGTAAATAAGAGTTGAACTATAATGGTAGGTATCTACCATATTCTTTCTAATACTGTTTTGAAAATATTATTCAAATTTCAAAAACAAAATAGAATGATAATATTATCAATAAAAAAATCTACGAATTAAATCACTGAAATATTACTAATGTGATCTGGATGATTTATATTTGTTCGTCTTTTGAATGAATGAAACATTGAAATAGCAGTTCACTAAATTCAATTTCAATATTTTCTTAATTATTGGGGTGATATCAGTTATGTACATAATATGCAAAATACATAATCCATGACATCTACGATTACGTATTTTACACATTAGATATATTCTTATACTAATTTTTCTATGTATTTATCACGTTGAAGGTTTAAATGATAATAATTTCATAGTAAGAAAAAAATATATATCTTGTAATTTTATAGAGAAAAAAAAACCGATCACTATTTCAAATCGCTACTTCATACATAAACCGTGGAAAGATATGAAATAACGAGTTTAGTTTGCAAAAATTTAATTACGTAGATATTTTTCACTTCGGCATCAATTCACATACAAATTATCGAAGTTTCAATTGAATTTGAGAGGACTAAAAGCCCTTTTCTGGAAATACTAAAAATTAGATACAACTGTCACTTCCATTGAACACATAATAATGTGTAAGTAGCCCGAAACTGTCGAGTGTAGTAGTAGTAATTTCGTGTACATAAATTCAGCCAAATATTTCAAATTATATGATCAGTATTTTCACATCTCCAGCTTGGCTTATAGGATTTATAGTTACCAGCATGTTGTCGATATATGCAGCTTCACTACAATTATGTTTATAAACAGTGTAGCATTTCCGTATTTCATTCGCTACTATTACACATTAATGCCCCTCAGCTTTCTAAGCAATTAAATGGTAAATATTCTAGAGCAAATTCGACAAAAAGGATTTATTCATTATAGAACAAAATGACCTATATTTAGTTGTTTGTTCAGTTTCGTTATTACGCAATTAACATACTATATCTAATCAAGAAATATACTTGGAAATTTTGTGGTGTAGGCTTTTCACGAGTATTTCGACAGTGGTTTGATAACGATGAAATTAATTCAACAAATTTAACAACTTGTTTGGGAATATTGAAATATGAAAGACCTCTGTCAATGCTCCATTTGTCTTTCGTATTTACTGTGAAAAGGTTGTTGTTGTGTGTCTAGTACCTAATATGTATGGCATTATATATATATGTCATGATTTTTGTTTCGAAACGTAAATTTTCGATCGTCATACGTATCGTACGTTTTTATTTTATCTTATAATCTTTTGGATAGATTGATTAGGTATTCGTCTTTTAATTGAGAACTTGTTTCATTGTATTAGTTGCTTATTTTTCATTTTACTCAATTTTCCGATGTCAGGATTTACCTTTATGTCTATGAATGTGTTTTGTTGTTCTGACGTAGCTTTAGATCATATTCCTCAGGTACCTGATTTCTTATTGAAATTAAAATTTTCTTTTCTAGTTCTGGTGTACAAAATAAATACTTGCAGGAATATTTTGATGAGTTTCTGAAGTATTTGGTCCATAGATAAGTATGGTTATAAATGTTCACTCAAAGTTGAGATGGAATTATTATTATATAATAGTGAATAACTTAAACTTAGAATAGTGACCATTGACACGTGTTTCGTGTTTATTTTTGCGGTTATGATATGAAATCCGTATTGGGAGATTCGATTTTCATGTCTTCATGTCGATTTCAAAAATAAATTCCAATGTACTATTCGGTTTTCATTCCTCTTGGTGTATGAAAATGCACCATATGAATATATGCTTCCTATTGGAGAAATTCTTATTTGTCAAAAAGAAACTGTTCTTGAAATAGGGCTTGCTGACATTAGACAACATTTGAGAGTAACTTTTGAAATGTCGAAATGGACAAAACGAGTAACATTTCGTCGTTTTGCTACACAGAACAACAAACTCCAAAGCTCTCACCCTCTGTAGTTATATATTTTTTTAAATTCCAAAGTATTTTAATGAAAGCTAGTTTCCTTTCATAATCACTCTGTGCTTGTGCCAAAGTTGGACGCACAGTTTAATGCCGATTTCGAACGGTCCAAGGACACGGTGGGAATCGAACCCATCTGCAGCAGTAGACCGAAATCCTACTTATACTGAAGGACTAAAATACATATTCTGACATTTATTCCTGTTTTTTTGAACTAGGCAGTACTCAAAATTGTGCTCATTTTCTGAAGGATCGTAGACTGAAAAAGATTCAGAAACGCTGTACTAGACAATATTAAATTCTCTTTCCTGGTGCGGTTTTTCTTCCCATTGAAATCGTTTCGCTAACACTGCACCTCTAATGAGTGCCCTTTCGCAAATCGGCTCTTAATTTCGACGCTATTCAAGTCTAGAATTGTCTTTCATTTCGGGTTGGAATCGTAGGAACATAGCCTCGCGCTATTTGTCCAACAGTGGCTGGAGTGCGGTCTATTTCAGACGAACGATTCCTTTGGCCACATTAGGATATATATTCTTTGAACGCGCTCGCTAAATTGACTTACAACTAAAACCGGGGTAAATTTAATCTTACGATCCGTGTCTTCCGTTTTCGGTTCCGCAAACACATTGTCGTTTTATTGGTTTCTAACCCTTTCAGGGTTAAGGCCATCCACTGGGGGCTTTATTGGCACTCGCAAAACGTTTGATGGCTTCTTTATGTTATTCGGTTAAGGGTGAAGGTACCTTGTATTAAGAATATTAAATACTTCGTCAAATAGCATGAAATTCTATTTGCAGAAGTTCACTTCTGGAAAAAAACAGTTATGGGGACTGCCTAGAAGTGAAAACTTATTGATTTAAGTATTAAAATTTGAAATTTCATAATGTCTAAACTAAAATCATCAATATTATTCCTTTTACATCTATGACGAGTGCCAATTCTTAGCAACAACTATATGCACGTTTATATGGTTTTTTATTATTCGAATATATTACGGACTGAACAAGATTATGACCAAATATTAATACAATTTAATTGAAATAACAATTTATATACAATCATATTATTTATGGATAGTATTTGTATTTACATAAATTTCAAGGTACTTCGTTCAATTATCATTAAAAAAATTTCCATCATTGGCATCATTAATTTCAACAATACTTAGACTTTTGTACTTTCAATTATTTCATTGTGTTCTTATTCTGATTGTAGCTGTGTAGCTACAGATAAACTGTTAGGAGCATGTCGATGAAGCGAACGCAATGAATTTCACTCGTCCAAAAAGTCTCTGACCCGCACGGTTCACGACGCACCATGTCGGTGACGCGAACCCATAAGATTTTCCTCTACTAAAATAATATTTGAAAACATGTTTTTCCGAATATGACACTGGAGTTGCCTCCACTGGAATTATTAATTTGCTGGGAATATGATCTCAAATTCAGAAAACTTTTAGACTGGATTAGAACCGAAAAATATTTCTAGCATATATTACTATTCAGTAGATGCAGATAGTATTATTTACCATTTATATCTTCATAGAAAAGAGTACTTTGTATGATATGGGATCTTATATTTCAGAAAAATCGTTTTCATCTACAATTTTGCAGAAAATCATATGAAAAATAAAATCACTTTGAAAAGGTTTCATTTCTTCGGTGCCTATACCATTTTGATATTCGTATTGTTTTCTGTTAATAAATCTAAATTACCAAGTTAATAACACTATCACAATTATTATAACACTCACACCTATTTAATAACACTACTATCGTAATGTTTCTTTGCCGTGAATTGTTTCTTAAAAAATTCATTTGTTACAAAGTAGGAATTATTTTCATATATGGGTTGGATGACAGTTCAGAACAGTGTTGCAGAGTTAGTTTGGGCTCTTATATAATATTTCTTTGTATGAAGCACTTGAAATGGTGTATGGTGAATCCAAAATGTTATACTCATAGCTGAAAAAAAGTTTAAAACCTTATCATGTAATATAGTACTTTGTAATCAAAGTATATTTTATTCAAAAGACTTTTCAGAATCAACGCAAGAAGATTTTCAAATATTGTGAAAAACAAATAATAGGAAACATAGATATTTTGAACTAGATGACATAATATAAGATATATTCTATTTATAACTTTCTATCAATCTACACATCGATAGATATATAGATATAAATAGATATAGATATGCAAAAGCGTTGGCTAGGACGTTGCTACTCTTTGAAATTAAGTAATTATGAAAGTATAATGAAATATTGCATAATAGGTATAGGTTGATAAACCTGAATTTCATTGATAAACATTCGAAAAAAACTATTACTACAATAATGCAAGATAACACGATTCCTTGGATGATATCTGTATTTAATGTGGCTACTTCTACTGAGTGATTTTCATTTTAGTAAGTAATTTAGATGTGAGGTTGTTTGATGATTCGATGATGTTTTGTAAAAACATTATCGAATTTTAGTTAGAATTTCAGTTAATAGAAATTTTTAGTGCTAGAGAAACAATTTTCTACACTAAATATAACGATATAATATTTGTAATTTGTAATTACTGATTACACTATGGGAATATTGATATGTTATCTGTAATATTGAAAATTGTCATATCCCAGTGTTAGTTGTAATAGTCCTCCGAAAAGGCTTAACTGATTTTTCATACGCTTAAATGATGCAGGGGGTCGACGCTAAAGAATTTTTTCCACTTTTTGTGGAAAATTTTAATTTTTCAATTTTTTATGATATGGCATAAAAAATACAACAACCCTATGCAATTTTAGCTCTACTTTACCACCATTATTTTAAATAGTGATTTTAGTGATTCAATAATTTTTAACCCTGGTAGGTAATCAATCATATTAACAACAATTATGAATTCTTATCAAGATAATTATCAATGGTTGGATCGGTTCTTATGATTTTTTTTTTGTATTTGCCTCTTTCTGAAATGGGTTTTTGAAATATGATAATCATCAGTAAAAAAATGTAATTATAGAAAAAAATTTTACGCGATTAGCGAAGCTCTAACAGGTGAAGTAACATAAAATACATTTTTTGAAGAAGCCGCCCGGCGTCGTCGATGAAAGACTGTTTTGACTGGAGATGAAAGTGGAGTGGAGACTCATTACTGACACTCGTTCCGGGGTGAGAGCAGTAATATTTTCTCCTCATATCGATAATTTAATGATTGTAAAATTCTATTCATTTCAATACGTTGATTGAAATCATCAATTAGGTTAAGCTGAAAAGTATCACTTTATTCATTACAGTTAAGCTTTACGAAATATAGGATTATATCAATGATTGTGTGAAACAAAAACAACATTCAATATGTTTTATATGTATTTTGGTATGCTACATTTCCAGTTTTGGGAATTCAGCATTAGTGAGCAATCACGTAATCTTCTTCTTCTCGTGCCAAACGCTTACAACGTGTAGGCGATCGTCCACTCATTCTATAATACGTAATTGCCCCTCCGTAGCTAGTGCGAATATATCACCCACATTTTTCACTCCACACCAGTTCTTGATATCGCACAACCATGAATGCTGTTTTTGGCCTGGACCTCTTCTACCTACTATTTTACCCATTAATATTAGTCTTAGGATATCATATTTATTGCCTCGGAGTATGTGGCCCAAATAAGAGATCTTGCGTTGTTTTATATTTTTTAATAAGACACGGTCGACGCCGGCTCTTCTAAGTACTTCCTCATTCGTTATTCGGTCCACCCAAGGAATCTTTAAAAACCTGTGGAGTGTCCACATCTCAAAAGTCTCTATACGAGTAATGAATTTTATTTTAAGTGACCATGTTTCGGCACCATATGTTATTATGGGCCAAATATAGCATTTTACCATACGAAGTCTTATGTCTAATGATACTTCTCTTCGACATAGATATCTCTGGAATTTAATAAATGTAGTTCTTGCCATTGCCGTCCGTATTTTTATTTCCATATCGCTATCCAATTTGTCATTAATGCTACAACCAAGGTACTTGAATTTATTGACCCTTTCTATGGGTTTATCCTCAATAATTATTGGCCTGATTATGCTGTTCTCTACAATCACGTAATATAAGTCATTAATTATGAAATCTTCGTCTACCCAAATTGTCTGTCTATGCGATTTATTTATGTCAAAAACCAGTCTATTCTCCCCTATCTCCCAGATCATGCACATCGTGATTACTTTTCCACTACCAAATAACAGAGCCGCGCATTCAAAGTTAAAAACGGCGATAACGTCCTCAGTCTTGTACCTCGGTGTAAATGAACATTTCGAACAGTCGACATACACACCGAACTGTCAAGATGTTATATCGGCCGTTCGCATCGCCCCAGCGAAGCCACCGCCGTGGAACAACAAAGCATTTTCTTCGAGCGAATTCCAAGATATAAAACAATTATGTCCTAAATAAGCCCCGCAGGGATCTTTGACAGAATCATTAAGGTGTGTGTACAATGGGGTCCACTCTTCGCCGGATCTACGGTACGGCGAGCAGCGCCAAGTGAAAACCCCACCTCCGAACGGACAAACACAGTGTAACCTTTTCACCTCATTATTGTCTGGCGAACACGAACTGGACGTTGATATTCGATGCCGGTTGCAGCTATTTGCAGCAATTTTTCCAATTTTTCAACTCTCTTAAACATCTTTTCGTTTTACTTCAGATAACAATAATAATAATAATACATTTATTCCCAACATATATACATCCAATTACAGAGAAAAAATTACAATTTACAAAAAATTACAAATTGTTCACAAATAATAATAAATAAGAAAAAATTAACGAGGAAAAAAACAAAAATAGAGAGTATAAGCAAATAAAAATAAAATACAATATTGTCTATTACAAAGTTACGAATGGTCAGCAGAAGTTGACCATGAAGTAACGAAATATGTTTGACGAATAAATATGAAATTAAATCGATTGTAATAGTACCATCTAGTAATCAAATGAAACAAATAAAATTAAAATAATAACTAAATTAGTATAACTAAACTAAGTCATATACAAAAGAGAAGTTCAGGAAAATATCACGGCATGCCATTGCGCTGTTCTGAGTGGCATGCCAAGATAACTGATAGCCGATCAAAATAGATATCACATCGACCGCAACACCCATCATAAAGATGACATATACAGTTGATAAGAGAACGTGACTTAACATTTGATCTGCTGTGAGTGACATAAAATGTATTATTGTGCAAAGTTTTGAAGAGAAACGTTAGGCCGAACCATCCACGCCTCAACTTCAATAATTCAATTCCCAAACTATCGGTTAGGATGGAATGCTCGAAGCCTCCAGAAGGATATTGCCCATAACACCTGAAGTACATATACTTCAAACATTTCCTCTGATCTGCCTCCAAGTCGACAATAGAATTAATGTACACCGGAGACCAAATTATAGATGAATATTCCAGTTTAACGCGAATAAAAGAGTAGTCTAGCGTTTTCATTGCGCCAAGATTAACAAAACTGCCCCAATTTCTGACCAAATAACCCAGCATCCTAGAAGCAGAGGCCGTAATACAAGTTATATGTTCAGAGAAGGACAGCTTATACTGCATATAATATATACTGCATATATATATATATATATATATATATATATATATATATATATATATATATATAAATTGCCTTGAATTCATATATATTATATTTTTTTACATTTATTTTATTATTGTAATCATTAATCACACTACTTCGCGCCGGTGCTTTTTTTGGACAACTACCACAAGCCAAAATTTGAGTAAACGAACCACAAAGCTTGGAATATTTGTTGACCAACTCTGAACCTGAAAATTTTAATTCATTCCTGGTATCGCATTCCGTTTCTAAAATAAACCTTATCAAACAAACTAATTTGCACGAAAAAAATTATGAAAAGGTGGTTTGAAACCTCAAAATGAGAAAAATATTTTTTCTATCTTCCTTCCTCATTTGATAACATAACAATTTTGTATAATAACTTTCATGTTGCATTTGTAACATGAAAGAATTTTGTATTTTATATTTCAATTTAATATAACAACGTAGAAGAATTCATTGATTTTTCACGAAGTAAAAAAAAGTATTATTGACATAATGATTTTTATGCTCTACGTGGACCCACCGGTCACTATATAGTTAGGCGAAAGGGTAATAAACATGCCCTCCAGGCGTCAAGCACACGTTAAGAATATATATGTGTTGGCGGTCATATAGTCCACCACGAGAGGAACAAAAAGCGGACTATGTGTCCGACATGTCAGTTGACGTGTTAGAAATAGATACATATATCAAACAAAGATTTGTTATTTAACATACATAAGAAAACGTACGTATACTGATACTCATCTTATCAGTTCCTGCATCAATTCCACATTCCCAAGAAAATAACAGTAGAGAAATATCACTTATTACTAAGCAGTTACCGGAGAATAATGCTTATTCGGAATCAATTATTGACAAATTGATAATGTAAAAGACCCATACACGAATAATAAAAGCAATTTTTCCAATTACAAATGTAGCAAATAATAATACGATAAACATAAACACTCAATTCACAATAGGACCATTTTAATAATATCATTGAATAAATAAAATTAAAATAACGAAAAAATCAAATGAATTCATGCACATCTCATATCGACCATCCTTGATAAATCGACTAAAATTCACACTGCTCGAAAAACACTTTCCTCGTATATCTGGAATCAGACAACAGCAACAACAACAAAATACATTTATTCAACAATATACGCTTTTATTAAGAAGTTATAAGGTCTTGCGACCTTCTTCAACATTGTGCAGCTTTATTATCTTGATGTACAAAAAAAAAACATTTTAAATTTGTTATGGCCTAAAGGTGCACACAACGAAAGAATCGCACAACGGTTGTATTTTAGGAGACCTATGCCTTGAAGAATTAATGAAATACATATTAAAAATTTAATGGCAAATAATACATTACATCTATTTCAATAGCTGTCTGATTTTGTATATTGTAACATTTAACTTTAAATAAAATTAATTAATTTTTCAATAAAAATTTTTGTTCTTAATTCAGTATTGAAATTTATATGCTCTGAGCCAGCATGTGTCATGTTTTCAGATTGTTACATGAAACAGGAACTTAACAATATATACATTATTTTGATATTGTCAGGAAAACTGAGCAGACGGTATTATTCGATTCCATCATATCAATAAAAGGGATAAATATTATCAACATTCGATGATTTGCATGGTTCGAATGTTTTTTATTTTAACACGTGATTTATTTTCAAATTGCGGTTTTTGAATAATGAATATTTTATCGCATTGATACCGAATGATAATTGTATTGTCTAAGGTCACATTCCGTAATGATTTTGGATTGCCAATAAAATATCTGAAACTTCACACAAAAAACAGAAAATTATTTCCATATTCATTCGAATATATTTTGATGAATTCATGAAATATTTCTGTAAGATTTAATCCTTTTTATTTATATATATATATATATATATATATATATATATATATATATATATATATATATATATATATTATAGTAATTTTTCGTGTTAAGCAACCACGCGCGGACATGAATAATGTATCAATATTTTTATAGTGAAAATTGAGAATTGATATTACTACACTCCAAAAGTTTTCGAACCCAGGTCTTCAGGTTTACGCCCCACTGCTTTGGAGCTCTAAGGTACCGAGGTCTACACTTTGAGATGCAATTTCAATTCATATCTAACAACTAATTTATTCGTCAAGCTAGTTATTCGACGCTCGGATTGTCGTCTTCGATACTTGCAGACACTCACTTTCTAATATATTTTTGTGATAATAATCAAAGTAGAAATTTTTATTTCTCATTAACGTTGTAACAGTCACATATCACGTAGTAGACAGCTCAAAATGTATACATTCTGAATTAATTTTTTACTTATGCAGTCCGTGACTGTGTATCAGACACGTCAAACTCATGTATATCGCGGGTCATGTGATCTTTTTACATGAAATTGGATGCCGCATGGTTTGAGTGGTTGAATACAAAAAAATCCGACAATTCTTCTTTTAAAGCTATTATAATAAGTAATTTTTCCAACTCATTGTCATGTCGATTGGTTATGAATTGTACACCCATAGTCATTTTTCATGTTTTATTATTTTTTGTGTGAAAATATTCTGAATTTTTTCGTGTATTACTATATTACTATATTATTAATATATTTTTATTTCTATTTACATGCAACCATTAGAAAGGATTGCTATCATGCGCCGAATACTCAAATTGTAAGAACTATTGTGCAAATTGTGACGAACATGTATATAAATTTTTTCTCGATAAAAATGTCCTGGCGTTTTTTTGACATTCTTGGTGTGGATATTTCTTCGCAGAAATTGCACAAAGAAATTCCGTTGGGCGAAAGAAAACTTGAAAAAGGATAAAATCGGAATAAAAGTAATTTCTTATGTTAGCAAATAAATAATTGCTTTCAATGTGTTCACCACATTTGATGCAATGTGTTTTGACAAACTAACTCCGATAAGAATCGATAGCCATTTCTAAGATACCTGTCAGCAACGAAATATGATGAATTGGGTTGTTAAACATCAATTAACATTGAAATCCTAAACTGAATTTCAAAATTGGGTACTGTATTTTTATAATTATGGGAGTATACAGTTGAAGCAAGTCAGACAGTTTTAGTGATAATAACAGACAAATATTTATAAAAAGCAATAATTTCGTATGATGTGGATACTGAACTAATTGCACGATGGCGAGTGAAAATAATCACTAAGCTAATGAAAATATACAAAATTGAGAGTGTTTTTGGTACGTTTGCCAGGCGTACATTTCTAACCTACTTTATCAGGTTATATTTCGGAAAAAGTAACGGGTGTTCTATTGAATGCGAATACAACGGCGTTACTCAGAAGTCTGTTGTTACTGGCTATATGCTATTTTGCAAAAGACTGCTTCAAGACAAGACCACCTGCCTCGGTGGTCTTGTTTGTTCCTGAATTACTGCGTTTTAATGTCAACCTATAATTATCATTACCTATATTCAATTTGAATTTGCACTACTTTAAGTGAATACTTTTCAAATTATATGATTATCTGGCATATTTAATTATATTTTGGTAACAGTTTTGGTAAGTTTCCACTCGTAAGTGAAGTCTGAGCTCCGAAGTAAATATTGTATTTGTTTGGCAATATCTCACTTTCAATTTTGTAGATGCTCCTGATGAAGATATAATTATAGTCCTGAAAAGCTCAAGTGAATAAAAGGAAAAGAATTTATTCATTATATTGAATATATTCTTCAAAAAAATTATTGGCATCTCCAAGATGAAAAAGATCACTATAAAATAAAAAATAAATTCAAACACTCGATTTTTTGATTCACATTTTCTTTGAATACTAGCATGACGCGTTTCCTCGGGTTACCGGCTTCTTCAGGTGCTTACAGACTTATTTACTGATATTCGGTAAAAAAGTTGATAATACTAATGGGTATAAAATTAAAAATCAACACACTTGACTTAAGTTTCACTGAATATATTAAAAACACTACATATGTTCCGGTTGGTTAGCCCATTATCAAGAGTAAACAATATTACTTAGTAATTACTCAGTAATATTGTATACTCTTGATAATGGATTAATCACCCGAAACATAGTAAGAGATTTTAATATATTCAGTGAAACTTAAGCAAGTGTTTCGATTTTTAATTACATAGTTTTTAACATAATGTTTTACCAAGAGATAAGCGAAACCTCTCTGTCATTTACTAATGAGTATGTTGCTAGAGTAGGTACTATGAGTATGATGCTACTCGAGGTTTTCAGATATGTTGCACTCCTTTATTTCGATACATTAGAAATAGGTTATTTCGATTGGTTTTTATGGATGTAGATGGATATATATTGACAACTATATGGTCGTTATCCTCAAGAGTAGGTACTCAAAATAGAACAGTATATATATATATATATATATATATATATATATATATATATATATATATATATATATTTATATATATATAAATATATATATATATATATATATATATATATATATATATATATATATATATATATATATATATATATATATATATATATATTTAAATTGATTTATTGCCTGTTCAAGATAATTTATTTTTAATGTTTTTAGCAATAACAGGTTTATTTTGATATGAAAAACTTTATTTTCGTTGACGTTTCGTTGTACATCACAACTTTGTCAAAACTAAATTGATTCATTTATGATTTAGTTTTGACAAATATGTGATATACAATGAAACATCAATGAAAATAAAGTTTTTCACAGTAAAATAAGCCTGTTCGTCACACTTCATCTCAAACTGAAGCTAGGATAATTACTGAACCATTCGTTCGTATTTTTGCCAAATTAAACCAGTAATTTCACATCCAGCGGTTGATTATTGTTGTCGACTCGTTCAATTATAATGTAATTGCAATAAAAAGGGCGTACATAAAGACCTTCAGCGGGTAACCGGTTTTTTTTCCATTTATCTTTCGATGGATAATGATAATAACAAATTTCGAATCTAATCACCAATTCTAAAATATTCTCACGCTCCTGGGTGAACCAGTTTGATGTTCGAGTAACAGAATGAATGTCCGAGACGGCATTCTGGATTCAAAAAGAATTCAAAAAGCAGAAGAAACTTTCGTGCAGTCGTTTCGTATTTATTGAATAATTCGACGAGATACATTGCTTGAATCAATTGTTTCACCTAATACTCTACAATTTTTCCTATAGTTTGTAAATTGTCTAGTTATTATGATTTAACAATATTTTTTTGTTTCAGGTAAGTTGTATATTACGTAGCTCAGGTGAGAGAGAAACAGAAAAGGTAAGATACGAATATTATCGCAAAAGAAGTTATAAATATGTGTTAGTGTTTCATAATTTCCATTTCCATTGGTTTGGATGAGAGAAGAAAAATGGTTGATTTGGAAGATTACTTTTGGCTAAATTTCGATAGTTTGGCCTTTTAAGGTTTAACTTGAAAGATTTTATTTCCGTTTGTCCTTGTCCAGCACTTAGAAGTAATCGTCGGAAAATTTGGATTCGGATACTGCATAAGAAATGATTACTTCTATGGACGGATGCATACGTCAAATACGGATTTGATATTTATGTATGGACAATGCTTTAGAAGCCGTACTCTCGTTTGGAATTAGTGTTGAATTATTGATCTTCCTATTTCAAATATTATATCGCTACATCTTTCTTAGTGCATTCAATTTGAAGAAAAACCGCACAATTTTCATTGAATTTCGTTTTTTAACGTGTGAATTATTCTGAAAAAAACATTCCAAAAAATTTTTAAGCTTCTGCAATAATACGCTAGTTTCCAATATTAGATCAACTTACTGTTAAATTCAAGATCTGTAGTAAGACATCTATAAGTTAGGCTATTATTATATCAGGTTAAAATCTATAACGTTCATCTATAACGTTCAACTCAATATATGTAAAATGTTAAGGTCTAAAAGTGCACAGAAGATGAAGTGTGAAGGATAAATAGAAATAAATATTCAATAATAAAGAAAACATGTCTTAAAACCACTGGACTTTGTAGTTATTGTACAACTGGTTTTGCCTTTTCAAGGCATGATCAAATATGCCTTATCAAGTATTTCCTACTTGATGATACCATTATAGGCGAAAGTAATTGTACAATACAAACCTCAGTGGTTTTGAGATTCGTTTTATTAATTATTCAAGATTTAGAATGAACCACTAAGAAAACGATTCATCTATCAATTTTTCTCATTATGTCTTGAACTTCTATGTCATCTGGACAAGCGCGGAATTTTTTATTTTCTGTATATTTTATGGTTTAAACCTTTTGTTTCACACTGTATAGTTTCCTTTCACATAAAGCTAATGTATACCTTCTATTTTGAATTAACCAGTATATAATTTTTTTCGAAATTTTTTCAATATCTTCTCTTCACAATGATTTTTGTTGCATTTCGATAGCATTTTTTGTTTTCCACCACAAATTTGTTTTCTCTCCTTCTGGATTCAAATTCAAATTGAACCTTTGTTCAATTTTTTTTGAGCAGACTTTCTGTGGATTTAGTGACGGTGATTCCCTAGTTGCTGGTGCACCAAGTTAACGATATCTGTCAATCCTCTACTGCCCTCATATGTTGCTAGAGTAGGCCTTTAAATTACGCTTTTTGGGTGTTTATTAAACTTTGTTAGCAGTGTTCTGATCTTTAGCTGCAGGTTGTCAATCCACTTTACATACAAAATGACTATAATATTTCGCTGATTATAGTATTCCTTTTATTTATTTTTCAGTTTTATTCGAAATAAAATCACAATTAACCAGATAGAATTTACCATATCACTTTCACGTCTTTCAGTTACTTGAAAATATTATATTTCACACTGAGATCAGAGCCTCATGAGTGAAAAACCATTCGAAGACCACCTACACCTGAAAAAAGAGTAACACATCATTTTCGAATTATATAAGAAAATGATAATTATTTACATTTTACCTACTTGAAAATTAAATGCAAACTGTTAGATTGTATTTTAAAAATACTGAAGAAAAAACTATGAGGTGTTACAATAAACTAATAGTGTGAAATTACTTGTGTTAAAACATGGACATATATAATGTTATCACAGAATTATTCAATTTTTAGTATTTTATTTTGTCAACTTGATATTCGTAATCGATTTGAGTGTCGAATAGAGGCGAATTATAATTCACCTGTATTGGATTTTTTTGTTTTTCGAATTTGAATCCGGTAATACCAAATGTTAACACAGAGCCACGTAACTAAATCAACATAGAATTAATGGAGATGATGATAGGTATCCTTTAAAAATACTGTACAAAAAATCAAGCATTGAACAAATATGATCCTCATCTGGGAAATTTATACAAAGTCAAAGATAGCCCCATGTACTGCACCATAAACGTTGGGTATTATATATTTCATTGAAAAAAAAACTAACTGTCGTCAAATTCACGAGAACTGTGAAAAGTAGGTGCTCAAAATTTTGCGAAACTTTCAACCAAACCATTGTTTACCCATCATATTGAAACATCATCGTTGTCATTGACCGAACAAACATGGGTTTAAAGTGTTAACTCTCAAATAATGTTAATAATTGCTCCATTGTTAAGACTCGTTGACGTTCTCCATGTGTGTGTGTGTACAGATCAAATACAAGATGTTTGTATTGTAAACACACTTCGACATCCAATTCTGGAATTTCACTAATGTTCAATATATATAGACTCTCAGTTATACAAGGAAACGCCTTTCCATGTGGATACACAAAAATTGTATTTTAAATATATATATTTTTATATATTCATATATTTTTATATATATATTTTATATATATATATATATATATATATATATATATATATATATAAACAAATACTTGATATTCTTAACATATAACCATCTGTAAAATTGGAAGAATATAGTTCTTTTTAATGTTCGGCTACAAATTGTAGCTTTGCAAATGTTTTGAGATAAATAATTTCATCAACATCGAAGCATTCTTTTTCATTTTATAGGTCCCGTCCCCTTGAGGGGTCGCGAAGGTTCTTTAGGGGGGTGCCAAGAAGTCGAGAAGACTGTTGCTGAAAAAAACGACAAAGTTTGAAAAGATATTCAGATATTTTAACAAAAGAATATAAGTTATCCTGAACACATTAACAAACAAAAATGTCCTAAGAGTTATGTTGTGTAATGAAAAAGACAGGGGTCGTGTCATGAAAAATATTGGAAAACACTGTAATAAAGTTATTCATACAAAGATAGAAGTTGAAGTGAAAAGTGAACGAGAAATATTTTTTTCCATTTTACGGTCTGTTCTATGCTACAAGGAAAATTTCATTTAAAATATCATTAGACAAAAAACTGAGCAATGTATAATAAATCAAGGAATTCTATACAACACCTAGTGTACAATTACATGAAGTACCTGTTTCACCATTGGAATATGTGTAATAACTATATTTTGTTCTATATTGGTCAATGTTTCATATGTCAGTATGAACCTCACCACCAAAAAAATTTCAGAAATATAAAACAAACCATAGTTGTTTAAAATCGAATTTATCAAAATTAACAATATTTATTTTTTCGGGAACTAGGTCGTAGAGAAATATTGAATATTTTTGACATAACGATGAACTTTTTATTCATAATAAACTTTTTTATTATCTATCAATTATTGAACGGAAAGTTCAGTGTAGGTACCTTTTAATTACTATAGTAAAATCTCATCAAAAAACTTATTGAACATTTTTTGGGTTTTTAATGATATAAATTGCCCACAAATAATGAAGTGAAAATGTTGAAATGTTGAAACACATTATCGAATTTAAAGTGGATATTTTAAAGAATACTAAGACAAAAGTATATAATTGATAATATTCCATACATTCTCGGAGCATTTTAAACAATATCGGATTAAACAGATTGCCGGTAACAAACAGATTTATTTTGGATATATGTATAGCGTCCAATTAGTTCTTCAAGAGTTGAAAATATCCGATCTTGAATTTCGCCTTCATTAATATCTTTCGTTTTTTTTCTCCTAGTTATATGAAACTGTAAATATCCCAATTGAACGTTTTTGTTTTTATATTTTTAGGTACTTTCTATCCTTCACTATTTTGTGGGTTAACTTCCTTTGCCTATAAATTTCAGTTCAAATGCTTCAACAAATCTACGATTAAATGAAGCATTGAATGGACAAAATCATCTGAAATTTCCAGCATTCCTGAAGAAGAACTGAAACTTAGTTCGAAATATAGAAACAATTTTTCACTAATATTCATTACCACGGCAACACTCCTCAGTTGATATATGTATATATATATATATATATATATATATATATATATATATATATATATATATATATATATATATATATAAACATAGGTAATTGAACTTGAGAGTGTTGAAGTTGAACATCGATTTCGTTATAATATTCAATTTTTTTTATTTCGATCTGTCTAAAATTTCTGTAGAATTACGAGTTTCACAGAAGTTAAGAAACTTGTTTTTGTGGCCCCATTTCGGCTAATGACATCCACACCAAAAACTATAACGTTTTATTGGATTATATATCAAAATAAAATATTCTTTTGTTACACACCTCTTGTCCACACGTGGCATTTCGGACAAATACCGGGAATTTGTCCCGAAATTAACGCTTCGCGAGCATGTGGGTTTCGGGGACCATAAAACAAGACGTGTTCATATGGGGATCTTAATTTATCGGCGATATCCATCATAACTTATTTTGAATGCGAAAAACGAATACAACTCACTCTGCCAGGCGCCGCGACGACGAGCTCTATTTCTCGAGGTGGATCAACGACATACTTCGAAGACAGTCGCGACGGTCTGCTAGAGAAATCATAATTTTTATCGAATAAATTGTATCGATATGTTTCAACCAATAATATTGAAATAAAATTTTATTTCTAGTTCGTTTGTTAAGACAAAATGAGTTAATAAGTTTAACCCGATTTCAATTCCATAATTTCTGTTTATACACAACTGCATTCTGATAATTTTAATTCAAAACTGAATATTCAATAAACACCAATCTAAACTCCCAAAACTTACCCCATTCTTTGGATCGCTGCTCAATTTCGGTCTTCTATTTTGTTCTCCCACAAGTCAACACATTTCAGTTTAACATCAGTAAAAGACTATAATATATATCAAGAAAAATAAGGGGAATAAAACGGTGGAATTCGTTATGCGGTTATGCCTCATATTCGTTGTCTTATACAAATAAGACAAATTTAGGGTAATACATATTGAGACAATATTGTTTAAATATCATATCATATTTATATTTACGTATTCTTAAAATTTCAAAAACCTCATTATTTTCACATCAATTTTTTTGATATCCTCATCTTGTTTTTAAAATTATGCTCCTTGCTGATCTTCAACGGATAGTTTAGCTTCAATTGAATTCTGAAATAAATTCAATGTTTCGTGTTTTTCACATTTCAGTGGTTTCAATTATTCTTTATTTATTCAAATATAAATCCAATTATTCAAAGTAATAAAAATCATTACGTGTTACTTACAACTTGTTCAAAAAAGTTACAAAAATGTTTGAAATATTTCGTTGTTTGATACCGTATTCTTAAGTTGTATACAAAATTAATCAATTTTACCATAAATTTTGATTGATAAAAGAATTGATAACAGTAATTTTTGATAATGTTTTTTTGTAATGATTCGAATGAAATATTCGAAGTATTTAAGCTTTGCTTTGAATTTATTATTATAATTTCGTTCAATGTTATTGTCGTTATGTCGAATACAAGTTTATCTTTTTTTTTGGCTTCATTGAAACAGAAAAATATAGCGAAATTCAACGTAAACTCAATCAAACTCATCGGGAAATTTATGAATCTCGCTCGTCGAGGATTGCAAGATGAAGCTTAATAAACCTGGTATTACTCTTAAATTGGTAAATTACCATAACTGCCTCAATGCATTGAATGAGTTAATAAACGTGTATCTCAAGACGTCGACAAATTGAAACAACACTCAAGTCGATAATCGTATTGTGGAATTTGGTTGAGTGGCAATATTGACCTGAATGAAATAATGCCGGCAATAATTGAGGTGAATTGTATGGTGATTTCCTTTCGGAGGTCGCAATTTTGCTAATTTATCGCAACATACTTTAAAGGAAAAAGTTTATTTTATCAAAAACTTCAATCCTTCTGATACGTTCCATTCTGGAAAACTCTCATCAATGAACCTAATGTAAGGTCATGTATTACTCAATTAATTTTATTTTTCAAACCAGTAAGATTGGTGTACCAAGGCGAAGTACGGTAACAATTCGATAAATGAGAATCAATTTTGATTTAGTATTATACGTATAAATTTTGGATCTGTATGTTATAAAATCATTGAGGTATTTCGGAAGTAAATTATTCAATGTTTCATATCTGAAAGTCTGACAGACATCTCTTGAGCATATATAAGATATATGCGTCGGTTATGTTGGTAAAATTGTTTTGAACATCTGTAAAACGCATCAAGTGTATAGCATCTTTCCTGTGTTTGTAAGAGGCATTAAAGTTAAAATTGTTTTGCGTGGTCGGCGATGTTCTGCTATCAAAAACCATGAATTGTAGAGTTTACATTGAATTTTGTGTGAAAAGTGAATTTTTGTGGAAAATGTGTTTACAATTGGTATAAACTCTCCCAAGAAGGCTGAGAAGACACCAATGACGAACTTCGCTTTGGACGCCCTAGCACGCCATCGACTGATGGGAACGTTAAAGAAGTGAGGAAAAGAGTGTTAGGGAATCGTGAATAACCATGAGAGAGATCTCATTTGATTCAAGCCAAGCAACTTCATGTTTTGGCGAAGTGTCGTGTGCATCGATGAGACGTGTGTCAGGGATGTTTGTTCCCAAATGGCCCTTTTTGGCCAAGAACAACACCTCAATTATGCCGCAGCCAACGTATTCGCCGGATTTAGCTCCTCTGACCTTTTCCTGTACACGAAACTCAAGAAATCTATGAAGGGACGGCGTTATACAACGATTGGGGACTTAAACCACGTCGCTCAATCAGCTGATACCAAAAAGTGCTCTGAGGATTGAAAAAAGCGTTAGCACAAGTGTATTGTATCTAAGTGTGATTGCTTTCAACATGAAAAATGTGGATGTATAAATGAATAGGGATCCAACCTTGGACCCCTACTATTTGTCCTGTTTGTTAATGATCTCTTAGAGATGGTGGACTGCATGACAATATTGAAATTTATAAGAGCGTGTCATCTATGCATGAATGTTTGAGGCTAAAAAGTCACCTGAATGATATCAGCCTGTGGTGTGATAATAATTGTTTACACTTGAATGTCATGAAATGTAATGTGGTGAGTTTTAGTAGAAAGAGAACTGTGACAACTTCTGATTACAACATTGAAGGTTTAATCTGACTCGACTTCTGGAGGTTAAGGATCTCGGCCTAGTATTTGATTTTCAAATAAGAATTTCTGAACATAAACGTAGCTTCTTTAAAATCAGAAGACAGATTCACATTATGCAAATCATTTGATTAATGAAAATCATATATTCAATTCCGATATTGAAGTTTTGAATACCGCAAACGAGGGAATGAAGCTTAATTTGTTAGAATCACTTCAAATTAATAAATACAAATATTCTGGCAACCTTTTGAACAGCCAAATCGATCATACCTCAAGCCCTCTTCTCAATCTTTTCAAAATTACTTAGTTTGCTATATAATAGTTCAGTATGAATTGATCCCTTCTGCCTGTTATCTAACCTGTTTTCCCTGTATTCATAATTTAAGTTTACCTATTGTATGTATTCGAGAAATGTCATTAGTCTGCACGTAGCATTTGAAAAAGGTGGATCTCATCGAAACGTACGTCATGCAGTATTCTTTTTAATATATGTGTAAATCAGTTTAACAATTGTTTTATTATGTTTATCGATTTACATCAAGTATCGGCCTCATCGATTATTAAAAATAAAACATTGTAGCAGTGGATTCTTCTTCTGTAACAGATGATTTTTCCAATTTTAATATTAAAATTGACATTTACTAGATATTTTATTGATTTCAGTATAATAAGAGACGTTCGCGGTGTTTGTTATGTACTGGACAGGTTCCAGATAGCTCATGTGCATATGTCGTCCAATAATAATTTGTGCGTAATCAGTTCTGAACATGTAACCGATAGTCCCCTCGAACAAACCTATAGTTAACTGAAAATCATTCCAATGTGTCGTTTGCGGTTTGTTTCTCGTTCCGCAGGTGATCCAGACGTACTTGCCTCTCCTCATACATTGTGTGCCAAATTAGAGTGCGCGCGGTGATGTAAAGCGACGGTCAATTTAAACAATGTGTCGTGTACCTTACATTGACGGAGCCCGCAAATGCCGAATTTCCTCCCACTTTTTGCTCAGTTTTGTCGGAATAAAGGGGACCACAGACACTGCACAACCTTTAGTTCCGCCGCGGGAGTCCCGCGCTGATCACAAAAATGAAATATTCAAATGGCGGACCGATAGCGCACGGGGTCAGGGCGAGTCAATCCGAACAATGAACGACTCCTGAATATTCATCACGTTTCATATTATATGTAGATTGGCGGGATTAGCATAACTGCCACTTGTTTACAATATGTCTACTATTTTATACATATATCGGCGCGAAGCCGCCAGTGTCTTTTCGATTTTTTCCTGGAAAACAACATTAGGAAACGTTGTCTCATTTATTCGAAACAGGAGTTATGACGTCGTTAGGCATGTCGAGCTGACGACGAAATTTTTGTTATCGTTTGCGTATTTTCATATACTGCGTTGTTATTTCAAATGATGGTTGAATTAAAGAATCCATGTCGCTTTGGTATTGTTTATTATAATCATTACTGAATATCGTTTCGTAGATACTTCTGTTGTATGACTCACCATGTATATCTTAAAAAGAGTCGAAGCAGATATATCCATACCCATAAATACACACGAATCTCAAGCTCCGGGCGGTATTGTAGTACATTTTCTCTATTTTTATTCGTTATTGCTTAAATTTTTTAATAAGCTTTCGAATAACTCCTTTCAAATATCAATCATTTACCTACTTTATTGATTTGGTAAGACTTCATGTAGTACATTTTTTATATTTTTATTCGTTATTGCTCAAATTTTTTAATAAGCTTTCGAATAACTCCTTTCAAATATCAATCATTTACCTACCTTATTGATTTGGTAAGACTTCATGTAGTACATTTTTTATATTTTTATTCGTTATTGTTCAAATTTTTTAATAAGCTTTCGAATAACTCCTTTCAAATATCAACCAGTTACCTACTTTAAGGATTTGGTTAGACTTCATATTATGTTTTTTTTAACTCGTGATTGCTCTGTAGGTATCCTAATTTTTGGATCTTGCTATTTTATTATTGCATTTAGCGAATTTACATTGCATTCTTTTGGTTAAGCGGCGGTAACCTGAGCTATATACCGTTATTTTCGTTTGTATCTCTTTGAATTATAAATAATTTTGTTGTCAAATTTGTGTGATCAATTCATTTTAATTGATTTCATTATATGTATGTAAGGTAAAGACATGAATGTTATTATATATGTAGGTCAATATGTGAATTTATTTAATACATGAATTTCAACCCTGTAACATCATATAAAGTCGAAAATGAAGTGTTGAAAAAATAAAAATAAAGCAACAGTTACCTGCAAAATTTGCAAGACTTACAAGACTCTTCCTGAGTGAGACTCAGTGTGCAAGACTAAGAACAGATATGCTTACTGAAGGCCAAGACCAAGACTGCCAAGTGTCGTCTTTGTCGATAATTGAAAATGCTACCGATAATGCATTTTATATTATCAAAAGTCTTAAAGTGTTCTTATTGTATAAATAAGCTTCTGGAACTCATTGTTATTATTTTTTAATTCATTCGTGAATCTTAATCCAAGTGTTTAATTTAAATTGATACTGAATGATGTTTCTTCAAGTGGTAAGCCAGAATTCATCTCATTATGTAATTATTCAATGGCAAGAATTTTTTAAATTATACACACTTCCTTTTTTTGCTGGTAATTTTTAGTGATTGAGTTACACCGAGCAAAGGATTATTTTTCAATCCTTTTTGTGAGGACCGTTACAGAAAATCTAATGTTTTTCAATTTTGTGATGACTTCTTTTCATAGCAATAAAAATAGCATATACTATGACAGATTTAAGGCTTTCAATAATTTACCAAATATATCGAAAACTAGTACTAGTATTAAGATATTTAAGCGTGGTCCTAGAAAGTCTTTTTAAATAATGAGATAGGTATATAATTAAAAATTGACAATTCAAAATATGTAGATTTTTGTATAGCTTCAGCTAAATAAATATTATTACTATTATTACTAATTGCCATCCTGTCTACCTTCACGTAAATTAGCCATCAATCATAACTTTCATCAATAGTTACCGTGAAGAGCCACTGAATGTAACGTAAACAAATCCGCCCATATTATAACCCGTATGAATGAAGTAATTATGACCCGATAACATCCATCTTTTTCCCGGTAACATCCGCGATTCTATCTCGCACCGGAGATCGTACCCACCCGCATATTGTTTATTATCTTCAACTGCACAAGTCGATCGATTAACTAGCGATGTCTCAATCGATTATGCATCTCGCCGCTTCTTGGAATTACGTCGCCGCGATCTTTCGCTCTGCGCGTAGGCAGAAACGGCGCCCATTCATCTGCTGCCTTCTTGAATGAAGAAGTGTCCGGTTGAAAAAGCATACGTGAACAGGAAGAGGAAAATATTAAATGGTCAAATAGTTGCGTCATATTAATGAGCCACATCCTGGGTGAGAATTCTGTATTTACAGGTTTGTCTACTTTCAAACACGAGCTGTGCCTTCAAAATCGTCATCTCGCCTAGTCGAGTACATAGAAGAAACTTACTTACATGGACAAACACTCGTTAATAAATTTAACTAGTTTCTTTTGATTCGATTTATCATTTTCTTTAGTTCTTTCTTTGATATGTTTCTTTGTATTAAAATGTTGACTACAGCATGTGAATTATGAGTTTCTTTCTTGAATTAAATATAGACAATAAATTAAAATTAACACACTTGGCTTAAGTGAATTAAGCATGTGAATTATGAGTTTCTTTCTTGAATTAAATATAGACAATCAATTAAAATTAACACACTTGGCTCGAGTTTCACTAAATATATTAAAAACTCTACATATGTTTCGGGTGGTTAACCCAATATCAACATTGTATATGTATAAGCACTCATAACATTGTATACTCTTGTATAAAACTTGAGATATTGTTCTTGTACATTGTATACTAACATTCTACACTCTTTTTTTTAATATATTCTGTGAAACTTAAGCTAAGTGTGTTAATTTTAATGTATTGTTTTCAACATAATAATAATTCACCAAGAGATAAGCGAAACCCCCGTGTCATTGATTAAATATTGGTAGATTTGTCTGAATTCAAATATGAGCTTATCGAAAAAAAAATATGAACATTGAATAGATTATTTCGAATTTGAGAAAAAAATCTACATTTTTGTCAGTAAAACGGAATATTTTGAAATATTCAAGGTTTGTTATACATACTATTCGATTTTTTCACGAATATGCTTCTACTGACATACATAATTAAAAATATCAAAATTTGTTGAGCAATATTAATGAAATAAACACTTATGTCGCAAACAACACCATGAATGTAGCTAATTCTACGCAAGGGTGGTCAAAGACAACTCTAGAAATGATTCTTCCTTTGGAATTTTACATTTGACAGCATTAAGAACGCATGTAGTGTTCAATAGTGTGTATGTAATTCAATATTCTGATATCTAGAATTGCTATTATCATAATCTTATGCTCCAGACCGCAAAAACACCCTCAGTGACATCAGACCGTTTTAAACTGATTCATCGAGAAACATTTGAAATCTATTTGCGACTATTAATAAATACTAGTGGTCGACATGCGGTTCGAATTTGACCATAATCTATTATTATTTAAGTACTAAGTTTGAATTTATCAGATTTGTTTGTCAAAAATTTTACCTCTATAGAATTCGTTATAAATAAACATATAAATGAAATCAATTTCTCAGTTTCATATCTTCGTTTTTCACTGACATCCAGTAAGACCAAAGAGAATATAATCATTGAAGATTTACGTTTCTATTTTGTATGAAAATATTTCATATTTCAACAAAATCTTCACTTAACACGTCAACATAGGTATAAAAAAATAATAAAATATATATATTCTATGTTTGATCCTGACTGAATGGTAAATTTGTGTCCCATGTTTTCTTTTTTATTTTATTAACATTCGTTATATATGAAAAACAAAATATGAGGTCAAAAATTGAGTTTTACTTATCCAAAAAGTACTTTCTATCTAATACTCTTACTTCCTTTTGTGAAACTTCATCAATTAAATCATGAAAAAGCAAACGTGTTTACTAAAATTTCTATAGTCCACATACTCCCCTAAATAAAACTACTGGCTACGCTGATGCACATCAGTATTTTTGAATTTGAATTAGCTGGCCAGTTCCTATAAACTCAATACCAGTCAAGGTTTGTTTTGTTAAAATGAATAAAATTGATTTCATCGTCTCAGAAAATTGACATTGGAATATTCCGACGTGTTTTTGAAATTGAATGAAAAACTCTTCCATCGTACCGAAGACAGCTTCCAACGAGAATTATTTCTTGTTGTCGTTTATACACGAGGTAACGAGTTTGCGACGATGCGAATTTACATGTACAGTGTTGTTCGCCAACTTGAGCACAGATTTGCGTCATACTAAGAAAATTAAATATTCAATGAGAAAATGCTCGTGCATCGAACTTAACGCAGGGGAAGCGATCATAACATAATGTATCATTTCGCAAATTAAACACGAGTAATCTATGCTCTATTAGTTGCAGATTATTATAATGGTTATGCCGTTTTTTCCATCTTTAATAGCTCGCCGAGCGCCCCTAGACATTGTTTATTTCTATTTGGCGATCATTTAAATAACAGTAACCAGTATTAACGAACATTAAATGCAAATCGAGTAGTCCGATCATGACTGGTTGATGTGAGCGAGCGACTGACTACATATTAAGATCTCAGTCGCTGACGAAAGAAGATAAGGACGTCGCCTCGTGCGACTGAAATGCTTGAGAATACAATTATTATTGTCTATTCAACTGGGAAGGAACTACATATGTAGGTGGTCGGTAGATGATTCTTCTCATTTTGGATATATATGCATATACGTGTATATATTGGACTATGTGGGTTAGTTAAATCAAAAAACAATTACGTCGTCCCAAGGAACTGTCCTGAGACCCTTCTTAATATAACGGGTGATTTTTCAAGTTAGATTTTTCAGGCTGGCGGCACTGGCTGGTAATGGCATCCAAACGTCATCTGTCAAAGTGACGTATAGTAAGTCTTCAGTATACTCTACCATTTCATCATTGAAAGACTTACAAACGAGCAACGATTGCAAATTCTTGAAATATACTATCAAAATTCGTCCTCTGTGAAAAATGTGTATCGTTTGTTACGACCATATTATGGTCGTCATAATCGACCTGATGAATCAACAATTCGTGCTGTTGTCACCAAATTTCGCACCAAGTTTACTTTGTTGGACATTAAACCATTGTCTCGCATGCCTAAAGTGCGTAATGAAGAGAATATTACAAGCGTAGAGTACAGTGTTAATGAGGATCGTGGAATGTCAATTCCTCGCCGTTCTCAGCAATTGGGCATGTGTTATTCAACCACATGGAAAATTTTACTTGTTGATTTGGGTTTGAAAGCCTATAAAATTCAACTTCTGCAAGAATTGAAGCCGAATTCACGATTTACCACGACGTCTAATCTTTGGAAAATGGGCCTTAGAACAGCTTAATGAAAATCCGCTGTTTTATTGAAAAATTGTGTTCAGCCATGAGGCTCATTTCTGGCTTAACGGATATGTAAATAAACAAAACTGTCGCATCTGGAGTGATGAAAAGCCACATGCCATACAAGAATTACCGATAAATCCAAAAAAACAACAGTTTGGTGTGGTTTATGGGCTGGTGGCATCATCTGTTCATTTTTCTTCAAAAACAACCGTGGAAGAAACGTTACCGTCAACGCCGAACGATATCGAGCCTTGATACGCAACTTTTTTTTACACCAGTTGGCCGAGTTGAACTTGGTTGACATGTGGTTTCATCAAGACGGTGCCACATGCCACACAGCTCGTGAAACAATGAACATGTTGAAGGAAGAATTTGGTGAGCAGCTTATCTCTCGAAATGGCCCTGCGAATTGGCCGACAAGATCATGCGATTGGACGCCTCTGGATATTTCTTGTGGGGTTATGTAAAGTCGTTAGTGTATGTGGACAAGCCGAACACGATTGAAGACTTACAGGATAACATAACACGCTAAATCGTGGGTTATAGGCCGAAATGCTCGAAAAAGTGACACAACATTGGACCTTCCGAATGGACCATTTGATGCGGAGCCGCGGACAACATTTACATGAAGTTATCTTTAAAATGTACATGGCAAAGGCCAAGTTATCAATTTCAATAAAAATTTTGAATATATGATGCAAATTGAGTGTTTTATTCGGTTAAAAAAAACTACGCTTAAAAAATCACCCATTATATGAATAGTAGGTGTGGTTTATGATAGCGAAATCTCTTCATTAACAAACGAAGAGTTGGTGTGCATATGAACGTTCTTAGACGAAACTCCATAAGATTCAGAAACAATTCGAAATACATACCTAGTCACCTAAATCCGCGAAAGAAACAAGTTGTTTTGGGTAGTGTTCGCAAATCATACAGAATGGAGCTACTCAACGTACTACTATTGCGCTCAATTTTTTTTTAAATTTTTTTCATTTTGATAAGGGTAGTATACTGGTGGTGCAGAGAATTCAAAATTGGACAATGTTTTATATATTGAGATACAGTCCTATTGTGAACATGCTGAATGTTCTAAATCTGTGGTTAGTTGAGCAGAGAATAGTGTTCAAAACACTGCAATTGGTGCGTAAAATATATTCACATCTTAGAACACCTCACTTGTATTATTATACATAATATACTTGTAGTATATTAAATATGTGAAAGCAGTGAATGATCAAAAACCTAGGTGTTTTAGGTAGATCTTTGTAATTGAGCATGAATTATGAAAAGTTCATTTATGGTATTTCAATTTGGTATGATACAATACCAAAGCTAATGAAAAACTGTGAGAAATTGAAGTTGTTCAGGAAACTATGTTTTCAAAATTTTTTTTTGATTGTTCAGTTTTCTTTGTCAAGATTCTTTAAAGAAAAACGAAGATACATTCTTCCAATGTGGAGAGATCATACAGAAGCAATAAATCTTGTTTTTGTTTCTTGTCGTTTGCTGAAGATTTCGCTTGTTTATTTCATCTTCAATATTCCACAACTTTTTAGACTACGGCGTTCTGTTGAGAACCAACAAGCCGGAAACACCTGTAAACTGCTTCTTCCAGGGCAGGCTTCACCTCGAATTTTTATTCCATCATTGAATATATGAGCGAATGTATATTCGATTACAAATCAAAGCGATGAAGCTTTTGCTTATGCCAACCGATGTCAGAAGCGCTAATGTGAAAAATTAAAAAAGAGTAGGCTGTGATACTGTAGCGGTGAAATTAAATATTTTAATTTTTCGACAAGCCATATTATCACTTCCTAATCGAATTGTTTCCATTCCTTCGAGATTTTTATTCATTTTGAGTAGGCAAATTGTTGTGGGATGCGTATTTACGCGAAGTCCTAAGGAACCGTTTTTCTGAACTCTCCTTGAATCACTAATTTCAGAACAGACACCATGAAATAAGGAGAGAGAACACTAGATTCCGTTGAACTAATTGAAAACACGAAATTAAAGAAATCAATTCTCTAAGTTGATTGGCTACAAGTTAATATTCAAAGTTCCCATCAATATTCGAAATACGCTTAGAATGTCTCCATTTTCCGATGGTAGCACTATTCAGAATGTTTTGGCGCACAGGTATCGCATTAGTAATGCCATATGCATACGTAAAGTATTTGCCAATTTTTGTCATGAAAAGATCGTGATAAACATCGATATGTCACGTGTGCAAACACCTGCTGCATTTATTTCGTTGATGTTTATACTAGTAGTCGTATAGTAGTAATAGAATTAAAATAAAATTAGTATAGGTGTAGTTCAATTTTTGTTTTTTTTGTTGTAATTATGAGCAAAAGTTTATGTATCAATCTTCAGTCAATATTCATACTGATAATCTTAGGTGGGTTGAATTGTTTCAATTTACCAAAAAAAAATCAAAATAAAATGACACGGAGGTTTCGCTTATCTCTTGATAATAAATAATAATAATAATTGATAATAATAAATTAAAATTAACACACTTGGCTTAAGTTTCACTAAACATATTAAAAACTCTGCATATGTTTCGGGTGGTTAACCCATTGTCAAGATTATACAATGTTAATCTTCAGTAACATTTTTTTATATTGATCTGTTATAGATCCTTTTGGACCTTTTTAGCCACTCTGTTCCGCATTTACTCTTTAAAATTATATCGAGTAGTTTCTTCGGTATTCTGGACTGTTTCATTCTGTAGACATGTGCATAGAACTTTTCTCGTCGTTTTCTGATTTCTTCCGTTATCGTATTCGTCTTTTGATAAAGTTCATTCTGAGGTGTTCTAGTCCAAATGCCGTTTCCATTGATTGGCCCGTAAATCTTTCTGAGAATTTTCCGTTCTTGCTATTCTATTTCTATAATTCTTGAGTGACCGTCAATAACCATTGTTTCAGCTGCGTAGATTGCTTCTCAAAGAATCGTTGTGTTACAATACCTCAATTTGACGCCTTTCGAAATGCACTTTGTGTTATAGTATTCCGTTTTTAGCTTGTGGGCCCTTTGGAACTTGGTAATTCTGTGTTCATTTGCGAGTCGGTTTAAACCTGAGGACTGTATAACTTCTCCGAGGTATTTAAAATGGCCGATTTGCTGAATTTCGCCATGTTTTTTGATAAGAGAAGATTTATTTTTTAGTGTTATTTTCATGTATTCGGTTTTATCATAAGAAATTTGTAACCTGGTTTTCTGCGCAATTTCATGAAGTTTTTCTACGCGAGAATGGCTTCAGTTCTGTTGATGTGATGATAGCAATATCGTCTACAAAGGCGAGACATTTGACATTTATTCGAATTTCTTCTTTAATACCCAATTGTATGCCCTTGACATGGTATATATATATATATATATATATATATATATATATATATATATATATATATATATATATATATATATATATATATATATATATATATATATATATATATATATAAGATACCCATTAATAATGATTAATAATGAAATCTAGAAACAATAAATTAGAATTAACACACTTGTCTTAAGTTTCACAAGTGGTTAAACCATTATCAAACAATTAGTAACATTGTATACTCTTGATAATGGGTTAACCACCCGAAACATATGTGGACTTTTTAATATATTTAGTGAAACTTAAGCTAAGTGCGTTAATTTTAATTTATTGTTCCTATGTACTGCGAAAAATGGACCTACAATTTAACTCCAATTTCGAACGGCCAAAAACACGGTGGGAATCGAATACACCAGCACGAGAGTTCCGAAAACGTTACCTATTGGATCACCTGGCAAAATTTCGTAGATAATTTCAATAATTTAATTCAAATATATATGGCGGTTATTCGAATTATTTAGTTTTAAGTAACATAAGGCATCAGTTTAGGGCTTCACAAAAATAAGTGTGAATGGCAATAGGTCAAGATAACGTAACAACTTCCAGAATTACTCCTTTCACTATTCTTCACCGTGTCAGTCCGGCTACTGAAAAATGGCTTGTTGTGAACCCAGAAGCGCTTCTATACAACAAACAACCCGTAAATCCATTACTCGAGTTTTCTAATTATCTCTGGACCAGAAGAGAGCAAGAAGCGCTGACCCGTGCAGCAATTGGTGCTGTAATTATTACAGAGAGAGGTGCTTCCTGTTCAATGCAGATATCCCGCATCCGGTCCATACCTACTTAGATCGAAGCTTGTGTATGTGTGCTTTGTGGCTCTCTGACGCTTTGATCTACGGCTACTGGATGACGACGATACTCGAAGACTCCGTTCTGTATTTACTTGTGTTTGCTGACGGATAGTCATTATTTTAATTGTACTCTGCTACGAGCCGAGTGCTTATTTACGATGGAATTGATTTTCTAAAATCGCCGCTACCGTCGATTAACCCCGGTGGGGAATTTTTCTTAATGACACATACCATTATTGGAACGAAGTACATCCTGAAACGAGCCATCTATTAAAATCGAGCTACATTAGAAAAACATTGTTTATACGCTAATCAATCGCAACCAAATACGTTTATCTAGCTATTTGTTAAAATGATTATTATTTATCGTATAGTACCTAACGTTGGTTGATTGTGTTTATGGAGTATTCATACAAATGGGTAACTACCTCGTTACTGTAATTACTGGAAATTACTAGTACTTTTGTTCATACTGTAATCGTAATTTATATATTATGCAAGAAGAATTAATTGCGTTCAGTCTCGAAATGTTGTTGCTTCGAGATTGATGATTTGCACTAAATTTGAAACGTCGCGTCGGGTGATTTTCTTTATGTCAGTAAACATAAACATGTTTCACATTCCAGTAATCAAGATGATCAACTAGTTGAAATTTATGTTATCCTACTTTCATTCAGATATAATTTTTAATTTGATTAAATTTATTACATACTGATAAATATATTTGCTAAGACAAATTCCATTGAATTGCCATTCTACTTCAGTAAATACAGTATACCTGATACATTGGGAGAATACGGATTTGGTTTTACCCGTAATACCCCAAATGTATCTACATTTTATATACGCTGTAATCTTAGAGTATGATACCAAGAATTAGCCTGGGCATGCTCTACTGTACAGAATAGGAAGTAGTATCCCCTCAGTGACGTGACCAAGGGTGATTCGTATAATGGGTGATTTTTGAACGTAGTTTTTTTCAAATCAAATAAAACACTCAATTTGCATCATATATTCAAAAATTTTATTCAAATTGATAACTTGGCCTTTGCCATTTACATTTTAAAGATAACTTCATGTAAATGTTGTCCGCGGCTCCGTATCAAATGGTCCAATCGGAAAGTCCAATTTTGCGTAATTTTTTCGAGCATTTTGGACTGTATCCCACGAATTACGCTTGTTATGTTATCCGGTGAGGCTTCAATCGTGTTCGGCTTGTCCACATACACTAACGACTTTACATACCTAGCCCCACAAGAAATAATCCATAGGCGTCAAATCGCATGATTTTGGCGGCCAATTCACAGGGCCATTTCGAGAGATGAATTTGGTGAGCAGCTTGCTCACCAAATTCATCCATTATTTCACGGGCAGTGCGGCATGTGGCACCATCTTGATGAAACTACATGTCAACCAATTTCAACTCGGCCAACTGGAGCAAAAAAAAATTGCGTATCATGGCTCGATATCGTTCGCCGTTGACGGTAACGTTTCTTCCACAGTCGTCTTTGAAGAAAAATGGATTCGAAGTACTACTTCTTGAAATGCTACATTAACTACTGAAAAAAATATTTCTTATTGTCTTAGTATGAATTTATTTATGAACTTCATAAGGTGGAGTTCATAAATATCAATTTGGTTCGAGATATATGGGATTTAGAGCTTCAAAGGCAGCAGTAGTTTACCATTACTCTACATTATCATTGTTAACTGTGTAAGACCTGTTTTTCATGCTCCCTTCCGTAATTATTGGGTTGAACTGTATATTTTATGTTTTGTCCTACCATTGTATTTAAGAGGCTCAATAATTCATTCCTGATGAAGGCAATAAATTAGCCGAAAGCTAAAATCCATTAGGAGTATTCTTTATGGTTTACGTTGACTGCGACGATGTAGCTTATTTGAATTTTTTCGACGGTCTTCACTTTCAGATGCAAAAAGGAATATTATTGTCTCAACATAAGAGCTTTTATTCAGTAGACAATTAACAAATCAAAAAATCGCATTGTTTAAATCTAACCAATTCGAAATTGATATAGTTACTCCCATTTGTAAGTAAAATAAAATATTATATCTATCAATAAGATCGAGAGGAATATAATCTGAAAAAGTAGATTCTAGAATGCACGTTTCAAAACTTTCAAATTGTAGGAAAGCAATTGCAGGTTCTCCCACGTTATGTTGATGGTTTTGGTATCTATAATTGAAATCGAATTCATTACGTGAACCGTGTGCAGATACTTCGACGTTCTGAAATGTTGAACCTCTTTTTCTGCGATGTGATCACACTATCATCCACTTTCCTAATGGGTCGACTTAAAACTACTCAACAACTGCTGTTAACTTCGCTGTTAGATGGACGATTAACAAATCATTTGCGCGCCCCTACTATCAATTTTATGTTGGGAATATGGGCGCATAAAACCTAGCAAGTTGTTCTAAAGTTTTCGATTTGTGTAACGAAAATCAAGAAATTTGTTTGATCAAAACATAAGTTTTTGTGGAATTGATAAAATTTGATAAAAAGGACATTTAAATGAGAGGTAATAAGAAATACTTGTCTAAAAATCACTAACTGAACAATTCTTTATTCGATAGTTTCGCCTTTATGTTCTTTAAATTCTTGATAATCCCGTAGAAGGTGAAAGTAGTCGAATAAAGAATTGTTAAGTCAGTGAATTTTGGACAAGTATTTCTTATTCCAATAAAGTTACGGAAGTTACACTTGAATCAGAGAGTTCGTTATTAATTTTCATTATTCTGAAATATTTTCACCAAATGACGAATTTCTATCAAGTCTTGCAACACAAAATCGAAGGTCCCTTCACTCAAAATAATAACTTGCCATGGTAAGTGTTTTGAATACTGAAAGAGCATAATGGCTTCATTGTGAATTGGAGCTGTGTTCCATTTTCATCATTACATGATAGTCCTGACATAAAATTGTGGTAATAAAACTAGTAGTGCATGACACGCATTTTTCTTATGCTACCAAAGCATGAATGATGCTGTTGCTGCTGCTGTAGACGTAGTTATCAGTAGCGTAGATCAAGCATCGAAAGACTTCATTCACTTTTTCAACCATCGTTAAAAAATTATATGTTACAATAACTGCCTTCGGAATTACGTATTATATGGTTAGTTTTACTTCAGATAAATAGCTAATTGAGTCAATTTTTACGAAACAGATATTGCTAATACAAAATTTTATGACCAGCTCTTTCCTGAAATCTTGATTATAAAGGAAATTGGGTTTTTCAATTTTTATCGATTCAAAATTTAACGTGAATGGAGTTTCGAGACAAAACAGTTTTCTTTGTTCGATCGTGTTCTGCAAAGCAACGGGTGACAATTCTGCACGTAAATGACGTATGTTACGGAAAATTCCATTGAAATTATAATCTTATCTCAGTAAAAGCCGATACCTGTTACTTTGGTGAAATACGGATTTGGTTTTACCCGTAATACCCTAAATGTAGTAGTAATAAAAATAAGTAGTAATAATAATCCTAAAGTATTAGGATAGCAAGAATTAGCCTGGTCATGCTCTACTGTACAGAGTGGAGTTAGTATCCCCCTCAATGACATGGCTAGGGTGATTCCTATATAAAGCAAAAATATTATTGCAAAATTGGTTCGATTTTAGAAGAAGTTTGATATTAGTTGTATGTATTTGTAGAGCTCTGTCAGAGAGCGTTATTAAAATAAATTTATAAGGGACACACAGTTCTTTTAATACGACGAAAAGTCAATACACTAATATAAAGTAAGAAATACAGTCCATTATAAATAGAGCATCTTGGTCCATCGTGACTAAGATTGTACTTAACAACGTATTCAATACAAATTCAGCTCGTGAGTGAAATTATAAAACTCTATATAACGTTGAATCGCTTATATATATACCTACGCCTAAAGTATCGAAGAAAAATATCATTTAAGGTTATTAGTAAAACAAATAACGATGGCAACAGTCGTTTCGCATAACAGGTATTTCATAATGTCCATCACGTAGTTAACAATAATACCTATTGTGAAAGTAAATAGCAGTTGTTGTACACCCTTAGTGATGGGTAAGTAGTGAGAGGATTTTGCAGAGCAGTAACAATTTTATTACTGAATTCCTTGAAGGAGGGCGAATAATTGACTAAATATGAACAGGGTTGAGTAAAATTTTAAATTTTTAAGCATTCAGAACAGATAATAAAGCATTTATTACTCGTATTGTGTTTTTAATATTGTAGAGAATATAATTTTTTTAGATAGACGCATTTGGGCCATATTTATCAATACGAAGAGCTCATGTGATGACCAAAACAGTGTTATACCTATATACTTTTCAAGTTATATTATTTTTATTTCCATTCCTTTACAAGTGATACTTGTAACTTGACGATACCCCCTCATGAGGGCAAACAAAATCGAAACACCTGTTGATGGATGTTTCGATATAACGTCTAAACAGACTACTTGGTTTTGAAATTTACCGTGATGAATAAATTCAAGTTTCTTTATCAATACATAATTGATATTATGATAGAACTATTTTTGTTCAGGATTCCTTTCAAGTTACTTATTGTAATTCAATTGAAATGTATGGTTAGATCGTATTGAAACGTATTTAGAGGTCGGAGTATTAAACATGTCTTTTGATATGTTAAAAAATGTTTTGAGATGGAACTTGTTGAATTAGAACTTGGAAGTAAGGCGAAAACCTTCTAAAAGATTAATATACATTTAATTTTTGATAAATATACATAATTTCTTCTATGATATAGTTTATTCCATTTAATTTTTATGTTATGTTATATTAAACAAGCCATTATTTTGAAGCAAAACTCCTAGCTTTCAATTAATTCTGTATGGCATTCAATATTTTAAATGAATTATTGAATTTAAACTTTACAGAAGTTGTACTATTGAAAATATAAAATTACTTTCCGGAAAAAATCTAAAACCTATATTAGACATTTGTTTAATATTCAGAGTCATAATTTACAATTTATTCGGAAAATAGTATTGGAATTAATAATAGTAACCTGAAAACATGAGGAGAAATAAGTGGATCTTCTTCTAGCTTTGAGAAGAATATACATCATAACGAACTGGAGTGTTTATCATACAACTTTTATTTTCTATATCGAGTATTATATTTTATAATGTTCAGACGAAACGACGATATGAAGAACAGTGTCTAGTTTCTAGATGTCGTGTGTATTTGAGGATGTAGACATATACAAACGTCAAACGTTTTCAATTTGGGTGATTTTTAACTTTCTAAAAGGACAGGAATAAGAAAATAAAATTACACACATTATTCATCAGTTAAATTCTTATTGGAAATATAATAACTGAGATTGAATTCTCGCTTAACTCTTGGTGAAACATAATTGAATATTAAATTAAATTAAACACTTGGCTTAATGTTTCACTATTATATTCAACAATATCAAATTGTCAACATGTTTCGAGCGTGAGCTCACCTTCAGTCTTGATTCCAAGTGTTTAATTTAATTTAATAGGAAAAATAATAGATTTAGATTTATTTCTGGGTGTTTAAAATAAAAACAATCGAATTTTTAATCTTCAACGTTACTAGTGCCTAGTGAAATTAAGTAATAACTGAAAAACAATTCTTAGAAAAAACAATCCGTACGTGAAAAACACGTACCTACGTTAATTACCACAGATCAGATAAAATAAAAATGTTTGATGATTGATGAGGTCGATACTTGGAGAAAATTAATATACATAATAAAAAAATATTTAGAATTTTCAAAGAATTTTTCGGAATTAACAAAGTTTGGTCAAACTTCATTATGAATTGAGCATTTGATAAAGAAGTAGTACTTCGAAACGCGTAATGCGTATTTATTAAATATGAGAAAATTTTGAATATTGTTACATTATAAAAATGTTTATAATGAAACAATATAGTAAAGTAGAGGTAGTATTCTACCAGTCTCAAACAGACTGTTTCGTAAAGATAACAAATTAACGTACAGTTAGTTCATATCAATTTTTCAATAAGCTAATACTTGCAATATACTGTTGAATTCTTCGAAAGCTCATGAAATGAATTTCCCTATTATGCAAATACTGCAGCAACGTTTCGCAAACGCCAGATACGGATTGAATGTACAAGCATAGAATTTCGCGTTAGTTCGTAACGGTAACAAATTGTACGTTCAGAAGATCGGAGGAACTTCGCCAGAAAGTGACGTGCAATTTTCAAGTAGGAGAGAGCGTTTATTGAATGAACCGGCATGAATAAAATCGAGAGGTAATAACATAAATAGACGAGATTTCTGCCAGGCCATGTCTATTCATTGATGATCGGCGCGAGATAGAAGAGCGCGTCTAATCGAAGTGTAGAAGATCTACCGGCGGAGGCGAACGGCACGATGTTCTCAGCCGGCATGTGAAATTAGCATAGGAGACTGATAATATCGACCACAATATGTACTACGCTGAGGAGGCTTTATCTCCCCGAGATCTAGATCGGGCTCTTCGCTCGCTGTGTGTGCTTATTAACAACTATTTACAGCCCCATCGACTCATTATTCAACTTGTCTTCTCTTCTCAATATTCATTAAATTCACGTGAAGAGTTCAATTTTCCGGAGTGCCATAAATTTTCAGTCAGCGTTGACTGCTTAAGACATGTTTATGAGTAAACGCCTTAAAATTGAAGTTGATATATGACAGAATGTAAGCAGTTGGCCCCTGATAATGATAATAATAAAAAGATGGCCATTCTTTAACGTCGTCAAGACTGTTCCATCTCCTGTCAAACACCAGAGAACTAGGATTCGACGAACATCTCTATAAGTAATTCGGTGCTACTTTCCAAAACAAAGACTGTGAATATCGCCGCCATGAGGACCATCGCTGTAGGTCCTCAGGTTGATAATTTGTAAAGGGCCCCCACACCGATTAATCCCTCTGATATATCAAATCTGGGATAAGTGAAAGTTACTCCGTGAGGTGGCGTAAAATCGGATATTAATAATCTTCTTTCACACTACAATAACACCTTACAATATCTGAATTCTAACGGAAAATGTTCAATACCTCATAAATACATGATACTTTCAATTACATATGTACATATGACAAAGACGAAGATAACATTTGCAAAATTTTCACAAAGATACAATACATGTATGAATACTTAGATATTTTACTTCTATTTTATAAATTATTGATGAATAAGTGACAAAATAATCATGAAGTATCAAAAAATATATATCCATAAAATTGTCTGGTACACTGAACTATACTAAATAATCTTGAATTGATCCAATTATTACAGTAGACACAGTATTACCTGACACATGTATTTCTTTAGGCTATTTTCAACTGGTAACACATTGACCATCGCTTTTAGATTGTGTAGCAATTCATCGAACATTCTTGACCAAAACTTGGCAAAAATCACTTATCGATTGGCTGATACTTGATGAAAATCTAAATACAGAATTTAAATAAAACAGTTAAAAATAAGTACCTAGTTCTTTGATTTTCGCTATAACATTCAAACATAACAATATTGTTTCACTAACACAGCGGCTTTCAAAGATGATATCAGTTTATCATCTAAATCTAATGAATCCACTGTGTTGGCGAAACAATATTGTTATGTTTCACTGAATTATAGTGAAAATCAAAAAAATACTTTGTTTTATTTGAATTACTTGTCAGAAACTTAAGGATCTTTCACGAACTGATTTTTTGACTTGCGAAACTTCGGCAGAAAGATAACAATATCTGATGTTAAAACCGTGTTCAATTTATTTTGCCATAATATTCAACAAGTGTTTTATGAGTGTGTAGTAATATAACTTCAGGGAATCCCATACCTCAGCTGATTTGAATAACTGTCTGGTTAGATATACAAAATTTGATGTGCATTACTTTGTGTATTGTACATTAATTACTTGAGTGAACAATGAGATAGCATTTACACATAAAAAAATTGTTTTAGCTTGGATTATCGATAGTTTGGCTATAACTAAACCTACCAATTCATCAATTTCTGAATTCTTGGTACAAGTGAAAAGTTCAAAACTAAACAAGCTACATCCAAATGTTTCAAATATGAAAAATGAAAATATAGAATTAGAGTGTATATCCAAAAAAATTCACACTCTCGTTCAATAATTTGGGAATTATTTACGAAGTATACCTATAAGTACAGAAGAAGGTTACTGAAAATTTCCTAATTGGATCCACTCCCCAGAAAGTGAAATAACTCTTGAAATAACAAACAATGCACCCTGAAATAAAGAATTTTTACGTGACTTTTTGTCTTATACATGAATTATATAAAATAATTACAGAAGCCTGTCATAATTTAACAACATCGATATCATATTTCATTAAATTCTTTGTTGTTTATTAATAATTGAAATTTTCATAAAACCTAATACAAACTGTATTCATTGTTGATAAACTTTTTATTCATTATCCATTATTAATACAATGGATTATCAGTATTTGTTCCTTTTCAGTTTCTGTTTTAAATTAGAGCATCATCAAATGAAATAAACATACTATTCCACATGAAACGAGTGTCTAAATCTTTCAAACTTGATATTTGCCCCGAAGGAGAGATTTCTCCTGTCATTTCCGAAAGTGCAGTGACTAATTCCAGCTAAATGACACAATTTTACGTGAAAATACCTTTACTACGAACTTACTATGAGTTCTTTTGTTACCGTATACCTTCGTCGGTTTCCGTACGATCAAAGCCCCTGCATAAAGTTTCTGACCTATAGTAGGTAGGGTAAGGTGTAGTATTTCAAACAACCAAATAGTGTCTATTCTCTGTGCCACTTGTAAAAGTTTGGTTTGTTTGTCGAATTATGGCGAGGGATCGTGAAATGCAGGGAGGGAATCAGTGTTTGTTTGAAGTGTTGGGCAATGTGGATTCTTCATTACTTCGTCGGACTTTGAGGTTGAATCAAAAATAGAATTCACACAAAATTTCGGTATCACTCGAGACTTACATACCACTTTTCTCGTACTTCTTCTAAACTCTCCGCCAATAGTGTAATGTTCACAATTTTCATCAGTTATTGATACGTGAATTCACTACATGTGATATCACAAAAAACAGACGAAATGTGGTCCTAGCTTCACTAATATTGTTTATTCCTTTTGCTTCTCTATTTATTCCCAGAACAACCGTGCAAATTGCCAGTATTGTTATTTACTTTTCAAGAATGTTATAGACAATACATCCGTTACTTCAATGTCTAATTAACTCAATGATAGCTTTATGTTTTATTCGTATGATTCTATTAAACTTAATAATATAAACATATTATGCACTTGCGTTTAAAGGTAACTCAATGTCTTTTGGCTTAAAATGTAGAGCTATACAATTTTCATATTTTAAAAGATTGAACAAATTGAAATCTCCTTAATGTATTATTGTTATCTGAATCTATTTATATTCTTCTGAATATTTAAATGTGAAAATGATAAAACTAATTCATACATTTTCGGATTAATTTCTATAGTGTTAAGTTTTTGTGTTTTCTTGTTCATACTGAAGGAGTGGAATATTAGCCTGGCTAAACTTCTGCCATTTATAATCCTGTACGTAAAGCAATTACAATAAACTCATTATTATTAGTATTATTATTATTATCAAATGAATAATACATATAATAAATAATATAATTCAAAATGTCATATCAAATTTGAATGAGATTTACATAGTACAAAAACTCATGAAACGAATACGACATTCAAATAAATTTTATCTGATTTTCATTTAAATAAATGTTTCGAAAAATATGTTTAAAAAAATTTGGTTCGGAGACAATAGAGTGATTGAGGCCCAGTTCAATTCTTTTGTCGTGCCGGTCCTGCATTGCGTAGGGGAACAGACATCGCGTAGTAAAGCCTCAATCGGGGTACTTTGCTACTTCCGGCACAGAAAACAGGGTGAGAGATACGTACGTACCCATCTTGTTTCCGGTGCAGGTAACCTACCCCCCAGAGCTTCGAGCTGGAATCGCGAACGGCTCACCTAATTTATTGGCTCGAAGTCGTTCGGAAATTCCCTAAGTGGATCGGAACCTGTTCACCTGACAGTATCTATCGGTATGATCTAACTATTTGTTAACGAATTCGAACATATTTTTTCAGAGTTTGTTCAAGGGAAGTCTATCGAACAACTTCTGTATCGTTCACGTCTAATAATTTGAAGCTTATCGGTTTTTGCCCGAAGTTATGACTGAATTTATACCGTCAGTTCGAAGGGATCCGTATCGTTTTTTATTTATGATATATCCTTGAGGTCGAAGTGGTTCTGGTGTCCACCAAATCATACCCCCAAGGTTAATTGCGATCGTAATCGGAATGGATTTTTTCTTGTGGTTTGGAGAACGCCTACTTTGAAAAATTCACTGAGTCCTTTATTTTCCATTCAATAAATTGCAATAGAATTTCCATCTATTTAACACCTACTTCTAGTTTTAACCCTATATGGGTCAAAAAAAGGGGGTAGACTCTTAACGAAATCGACATCTTCAAGTCTATTTTTGCTTTATATATAATTTGGAACTTCCATACATTCTAACTTTTCATATTATTTCCGCAACATTTGTATGAACCTCAGCTATATTAGTTAATTTACACTATCAATAGTGAAATTTTGAGACGCCAAATATTTAAATTGTTTTGGAAAGAAGAAATTTCTGCTAACAGAAAGTGAAATAGAATTGAATGGATTAATATGATCCCATAAAATAGAAGTGATAACAAACGTTGGCGATATCACCAAGAAATAATCAAAACCAAGATTCTACCAAGAAATAATCAAAACTTAGAAGACTTTGCTCATCTTAAAAAGATGAGCAAAGGAAAAATAATTGAAAATAAATGAAAAGAAATCAAAGTTCATGGTAATAAAGTGAAAGAAAATAACATATAAAGTCTTAAAATATTTGCAGAAGGGACATAATACGATTTTAAGATATTAAGCAAGTTAAATTATTTAGAATCAATAATAAACGGTAATGGTAGAGAAAAAGATGGTATATGAGAACGGATATCGAAAGGTGCGAAAAAGGAAAGAGCATACAAATTAATAATGAGGACAGGGATTATTTACGGCTGTGAATCATATAAACTAAATTAAAAAGAAACACAGGCTCCAGCAATATTCGAAAGGAATGTTTTGAGGATAATATAGGGCAGTAGGAAGGTAGAGGAAGTTTGCGAAAGGAGAACAAATGAAGAAATAAGTAGATTGTTTGAATAAGAAAGTCTTTCATAAGTAAAGAATGTTACAATTCCTGCAATAGTGTTAAGCTAAATGAAAAGACATGGATAAATCGGTTAACTTACCCATTTTTTAATTATATTCGTTTCAAACTTGAAGCTCTTCGATCAGAATTCGTTGAAATATATATTTTCCTTCAATTTTCATACGAAAGTGTGTTATTTTTTAGAAGTTAAATCGCTTCACTTCTCCGTTCGACTCTATGTGTCATAACATAGCAAAGATCAAAAGAATTAGAATGGAAAGAGTCTGGGTGTGCGTCAAAATAACCTATTTCTCATTCAGTTCTAATGTATGAAGTAACAATCTAGAATTTTATCTTGACTTTATTGAAGCAACGAACGCAAACGTCTTGTTAACTAATCGACTACAAATTATTCACATCGTACTGCTTGATGTGTTCGGTCGTATTAATAAATTAGTGATTTTATCTATCTGTTGGTAGAGCTGAACTGTGATGGCGTTTTAAAAATAGCAAGAATTATACTAGATTCATCAAAGTCACTATAAAACTGGTACAATTCAATTATTACCGATTATGTATCGTATTATTTACGGTTGTACCTACTCGACGTTAGAAGTGATTTCATCATTATCATGGCTTTCCTTTGTATCCTATACACTGACAAAAAATAAGAAGAATATAAAATAAATTCGCACGTTTGGTGGCACATGGTAGATTGAATATTTCGTCACAAAGTGGTTCATTCAATCATTCTCGAAATTTCGCTTTGATGTCGGTTAAGTGAGCTCTTAAATGAAAGAAACATTATGATCACAAGGTGTGGAAATATGAACAAAAATATAATTTGTCAGTGGATTGAGGATTAATCTATTTATCATCCCAAATTAACCTGTCGTTATTTGATACTTCATCTCAGCGTTTTTTAACGTGTGGTTCGCAAAGGGGGTCGCGCGAGGTTTCGTTATGGGGGTCACGAGAGATCGAGAGCACTTGGTACTTCAGTAAAAAAGAAGCGATAAAGTTTAAAAAGATAGATAATTTAAATAAAACTAAGTAGTTTTTTGATTTTCACTGTAATTAATTCAAAAACATGTTAAAAACAATGTTGATGATAAACTGATTTATCATTATTGATGAGAAACTGTTTATCATCAACATCCGATGAAGCCAATGATAGTTGGCGAAACGATATTGTCATGTTTTTAAATTAATTATAGTGAAAATCAGAAAACGACTTAGTTTTATTTAAATTATGTATTCAGATTTTCATCAAGTATCGGCCCAATCGATTAATGATTTAAAAAGATAGGTTTATTTTGATTTTAACAAAAGTATATAAACGTAAACATTTGTATGTTATTAAAAACATATTAACAAGAAATAAAATCCTAAGAGTTATGTTAATGCAAAGATTGTTCTTGTTTTTGATTAATCAATTTCTCACGTTGTTTTGCTAAATTGATAATTAAATCGTTTTTTTTTCAATTTAAGCAATTTCTATGCTCACTGAGCAATTTTCGTACGCATTTGAATTGCTTTAGTTATCAATTGACGACATATTCGATGTATAATAAATAATGTACTTAACGTACTATATTATGTTCTTGTATCCTAATCCTAATTATGGAGATGCATAAAAACATCGTATGGAATGAATATTTCCAACACAATAATATACATGATCGTGAAGGGTTGGGGTAGCGAAATATTTTCAACAGTAGGAGGGTCGTGTCATGAAAAGGTTGAAAAACACTGCTTTACCTCACCCAATTCCAATAGCTCAACGTTTATATCAACATCTTAAACGCTAGACTGTTACTCTGAAGAAGGTATGAGAATGTGGTAATGGTTCGTTGACTTACAGGTATTGATTTTATCTTGAAGTATATACATGAAACAAAATACGAATGTAATAAATCAATGCAAAATGAACCGAAACGTTCGTAAGATCTTTAGTTTAAAAGGCAGGCTTTATATACTCTTCGAACGTGTAACTAATAAATTATCAAACACGGTTTATATATTGAAATACCAAACTCACATCCATCAACTACTTCCACGTCCTTATCTTACAAGATTATTATTTCTTGATCACTCGTGCAACAGTTTTCAACGGTAGTTAAATGTATTGAAACGCATTTAAAAATTAAAAATTTTCTTTATTTTCAAAATTATTTCAATTTATTAATTGTGTGACATGGAATTTCAATATGTTCTGCCATTTCAAAAAACTACAGAGCGCTATCCTAGGCCCAAGTGGATCCTACAGTTTAACGCCGGTTCCGAACGGCCAATGGGCTTGTAATCAATGTACATTACCCAGCATATATCTTTATTTAAATTTCTCAAATCATAGACAAACACAAACATCCATGCCTCTAGCGGGGCTCGAACCCGAGTTCTACCGCACCATACTGTGGTGTTCTACCGACTAAGCTACAGAGACCGTCCCCAAGTTGATATTAGTACGAATTGAATAATGTTCACAGTGTTTTTATAAAACAAGCTGCAAGGGACCATTCCAGTAATTCTTTCAACCTTCGGTGTGAGAATTGATTAACTTTGTTTATGAATAAGACATGTGAATTTTATGAATTAATATAATAAAGCTTCAGAACTATCACCGTCTTCAAGGATGCTAGACCTTCGGTGTGAGGATTGATTAAGTTTGCTTATGAATAAGACATGTGAATTTTATGTATTAATATAATAAAGCTTCAGAAGTATCACCGCCTTCAAGGATGCTAGAAATCAACCATATTATCTCAAAATTCCTCGAATGCGTTGCTAAATAGTGTACCTAGTGATACGTAACTACTATGACGGAGTAAATTATTCTACGACGATATGTTCAGCTATATCCATCTGTATATGTTGAAAAAGTTTAAGGTAGGGCTCCTCCTTTAATCACGTGTGGTTCCACAGGAGCTTGGGGAAGGTTTTCGCTAAAAAAATCACGAAATATCCCAAGGAAGGGAGAGGGATATAATAATATATCGCGTTTATGCGTGTTTCGTGTTTCGTTGAATTGTACATTTTAAAATTACTCATGTACGTATGTACATACGTTTTTTCAACCTCTATATAGACATTTTTATTACGATGCTCAACATTCCAAAATTCAATTATAATATACCGCTATTTAATGATAATATTTTGACAAATTCAATATACAATAGAAGCAATTTTATATAGGGAATTTTATATGTTGGAATTAATTGCATAGAAAACACTTAGCTTATGAAAACACGTGAAAAATACTCAAGCTCTTAGTGTAATTCGTGTACCTTCATTAATTGAACGTAAATTTCATGTTAACTGTATATGAAAAACCTGTGCCATTGTGGAGCCATGAATCACATTTCTCAGAAGATACCTATTTTTCTAACTGTTGACACTTTCTTGAAACTATTCGCAAAAAAATCACGAAATATCCGAAGGAAGGGAGGGGGATATAATAATAATAATAATAATAATAATAATAATAATAATAATAATAATAATAATAATAATAATAATAATAATAACAACAATAATAATAATATGTCTTTATTGTTCTCAAGCGGCGATACAGATTACATGGAAAAGGAGAAAATATAAATATATATACAGTAAGAAACACAGAAAATTTTTATTAAAATTCAAAACATATAAGCTAGAGAACTATCACAAGGCGCAATTTAAATAAATTGCTCTTCCATTGAACCTTGAAATAAAGATAAATTGTTTATATGTAGAGATTATGCCTAACGTACAAACTGAAATAAAAAATGAAAACAATCAATGGAAATACAAAATAAGAAAAATAAAAATAATAATATATCACGTTTATTCATGTTTCGTTGAATGTTATCTTCAACAGAGCACAGTGTAAACAGCAGAGGACAATTTCCATTAAAATTACTCATGTACCTATGAACATACGTTTTTTCAACCTGCATATATCTCTAGACATTTTTATTACGATACTCAACATATCAAAATTCGATTATAATATACCTCCTTTTATTGATAATATTTTGACAAATTCAATATACAATAGAAGTAATTTTGTATATAGGAGGGTTATGTTGAAATTAATTGCATAAAAAACACTAGGCTTAGTTTCACAGAATTTTATTTTTTCTTGACAATTGTTTCAGGGTGTTACACCCTATTTAAAAATTTTTCTATTTTGTTTATTGAAAACAATTCAATAAACAGAATATATATATATATATATATATATATATATATATATATATATATATATATATATATATATATATATAATACAATCAAAAAATATATGTACCTATTAAACCATTAACTTTATTGAAAACACCAAGTCATTAATGGACGACCCCTAGCAGAATCAAATTTGACGAGTAGCATCTTGTATTAAAAACTTTCAATTGATAGATAAAAATTCTACAGAAATTAAAGTATCATGTATATATAAGTAACGATACTTTTCATCAACTAGTTCTCGGAATAAAATGACAGTATAATTAGATTTTTAACTGTTGCTCAACAAAATATTTTCTTAAAAAATACAAGAAATGACCACATGAATTTTTGCCTCAGTTGAATACATTCTGTGAATAATTATAAAATCACTTATATATTAAGTTATCAAGTGTTGTTGGCAATTAATTCTCATTCTTTTCTTGAAATGTAGATCATCTTGTCGAGAAGAAATAATAATTATCACTTTATTATATATTAAGTTATCCACTGTTGCTGGCAATTAAGTCTCATCATTTGCTTGAAATGTAAATCATCTTGTTGAGAAGAAATAATAATATAAATATGAAAAAAAAAAATTTTCTCATTGCGCTATGTTTGAGTTTTATTCTTCCATTAAATTAATCGGATAAAACTAGAATTAATTTCTCGATATACCTACAAGCTGTAGAAATCCATCAATCACCGGCCGGTTCATATTTTCATCGCTATAAACGTCTTAATTTTTCATTAATCTCTACGACCTCAACCTTCATAGTGGTCAGACAATCTCTGAAAAGCTCTACGGTGATTATTTCGACTTCTACATGGTACGAAGTTTGCTCTATCATGACAGAATCTTAATTAACTACCTTGTATTTCTGATTATAATTAAAACATTACCAAGGCCTTACTGATGATGAATAGAAAAATTGCATAATTAGCCCGATCTCATTATGATGTACTTAATTTGTTGCACAAAAGTTACATTAGTTTGTGCATACACTTTACGTGACATTGCTGGAATGTACACAAAAGTTTCGTTCCAATTATCATTCCAATCTTTCCTTTCAGCAAAAAATAGTATGCTCTTATGGTGCAATGTTGATTTGCAAAATTCACTTATCGAAAATTGGTTGAATTGTTTGATTTCTTATCTTACGTTAGGCTGTTTGTGTATTCAGTAATGGTGTACAGTTGAAATTGATTAAATATTCGCAAATCTCTTGAAGAATCATTTTTTAATGTATTTTGGTTTGGCTTCACAAAATTAAAGAGCTTGACAATTATTATTTATACGTTACAATTGTTACGTGACAATCACGTGTTTACTGGATTTCCAAACCTAAACTGATTTGTTCCAGCTGTTTCAGCAGTTGAGCTAAAACAGTTTTAATTTTGAGAAAATGAGCCAAGTGATTTTTTCAACATAGGGTCAATTATTATTTAGGTATAAATATATGTATATTAGGTATAAATATAACTATCATAGTGTCGAACCTGGATATTTTTCCATAATGATTTTAGCAATGGTTCAATTCATTAAAAAAAATACAGGATTGTCATTACATTTTCTTGAATAAATATTTCAAAAATTTTTTGAAATGATGAAATTTTATTGGAAGAATTCGAAAAAAACGTAACCTTGTTCAGTTTAAAAATTAACTCAAAATTGAACGGTGCACTCATTAGAAGCTTTTAATTAATATTGAGGAGAATTCCCAATTAGTCAAGAGCAAAACTATTTCTTCAAATTAGAGTTAGTTATTATGTAAATTCGTACGAGGTATAATCCCAATTCATTCTTCTAGGTGTTACCTTTTAAGTATTCGTAAAGTATTCTATGTAGGATTGAAGACGTCAAAGAAAATTTCTATTTGTATTTATTTATTTTATTTATTTAATTAATTCAAAACGAAAATAAACCGACAAAAACCCAATAAGTACTGCATTCGAGGTATGCCAAGCCAATACATACCATACAGAAATTCAAGTTCAACAAATTTCCTGAACGTAAGATAAAATATAATCGCAAAATGTCCAGCAGATGAACACAACATTAGAAAATTCAAATCTTCAGAAAGAATCTTCAAAAATGTTTTGAATTGATAAAGTTGAACATTGTAATTTCAACACCGTAAGTACTAGAATAAAATGTTTCTGCATTTTAAAAAAGGCAAATTTTGAGTAACATCAAGTCTACGGAATAGAACAGAGAATGCCAAAGAGATGACAAACTTTTTTCCGGTACTTCAAAATTTATTTATTCGGGATCTTTCCAACATAAATTATACCATTATCTAATTTGTACATCAGTTGCAGAAATTGTTCAGTATTCTACGATTTTGTGGATTCTATATTAACGTTGCAAAATTAAACCTAATAAACAGAAATTAATATAGAGAGAATAAGGTTCCAATTTCATTGAACAATCATCTTCCACTTCTTGAGAGTAACCTCGAGCATTTCCATCTAAGTATACGAATCAATCGAAAAACACGAATCCTTTTACATAAGGCTTATTACGACCCCATTTTCACCGTAAGAATTGTAGTGTTTGCCCAAATATTACAGACATGTTTGTCACGAATTAGCTTCCGAAGTTAATCACGGGAATCAAAGTGCGCCACGTTTGCTCAGAACTCTCTTCGAATATTGAAGGTAAAAACTTGGAAACGGATTATTCCGTCTCTTTACGACGCTGACAGAATGACACTCGGGCGTCGTTGAGACGTCTCCGTAGTTGTTTGAAAGACATTCGCAGTTAAATGCAGAATAGGCATTTCATCTTTCCAGAAATAAACGGTTAATGAGACGAGAAATGAAAGATTACCGTGTCATTATTATCAAATAAATTGACTATAAATTTTCGATCACAACATGTTCTAACGCCATAAATAATTCAGAATTCCGATTCTAACATAGCGTTTTAACTCGATATGTGCGATTGTTCGTTCGCCTCCGATGAAACGGTGAGTTTCGAACGCCTTCCTCAGGAATGCGTGGATAATGTCATTATCGTACACAAGTTTCTTTATCAATCATAAAGTTAACGTAATTTAGTAAGATGTATTCCATGTAATTGTGCGGAATTGTACAGTTATACATAATATTGTAATTTAAACTTTTTATCAGTGTTGAATTATAATGCAGCTGAATGTGTAGCGAATGAAATACGAGATGTTCGTCACTGCGATATGTTGATTAATGCTCTGTTAGATGAGGTATCCATTTTTTCATCCAGTTACTTCAAAAACAATAAATTGAAATTAACTCATATTAACATTTTATATATTATGTTTCACTTAATATGTAAAAACTCTTCAAATGTTTCGGATGGTTAACCCATTATCAAGAGTATACATTGTTACTCCACCAATATAACAAGTATATAACGTGTAACATTGTATGCTCTTGATAATGGGTTAACCACCCGAAACCTATGTAGAGTTTTTAATTTATTTATACACCAAGAGATAAGGGAAACCTCCGTGTCATCCAGTTACTTCAGTTCACAAGTTATGTGTTGCTAAGATAGAACAATTTTTTAAGGAGTTATTATCTGCAGCTTGAAGGAGCATGCTCGTTGTTCAAAGAAACCCGAAATTATCACCACCTAATGTTTCTATGAACCATCAATCTTCTTATGGTGAATAAATTTGGGGAATCCCGATGCTACTTGATCAATTTTTGTTCCTCAGATTTATCTATACTTTCATCAATAACATTACGTGATTAAATAATCATAATTACCTCACATTTAATATATTTATCAACGACTAAGTACTTCAGATCCAAGTACATTATTAACTAAGTAATGGAAAAAATTTCCATCATAAAAGTAAAGCTGCAGTCATTCGTGTCTTACTACGATTCCAAGCCGAAACTAGCGTCTACCAAATGCTTAAATAATTCACGAAAGGTTTTTAATGGAAGCTTTGAATCCTTGCCGAAATTATTTTATAGGTAATTAATTTTATAGGTATTAATTAATAATAAGATGAATCTCAGAAATGATTGCTTTTTATGTCGTCTCACTGAAGTCTGACGTTGACCATTTGAACTAGATAGCATTATTGAACCGTTTCGTTGAACGTTCACGTATCAGACCGAATGAGCTATTAAGAATCTCACTTTCAGGATTTATTTTCCAGCTTTTTCAACCTACTACAGAAATGTTATATATTTAGTGATAAATCGAAAAAAATATGAAACTGACTGGAAGCAAATTCAAGAGAAATCAAAAAACGCCCCAAGAGGTAAAGATAAAGTTTGAGAAAAAAAAATTTAATATACTTATCTAAAGATTCAACATAATTGCATAGTTTTTCTTCATGAAAATTGCAAAGATGAAGGAAAATAAGACTGATTTATGTAACTTTAAATTTACGAAAATGTGAAGAAATTAATAAATGTAAGCACTGGGTAGATATTTCTGAACATACTAGAGAACTTCAAAAAAAAACAGATAATTTTACAGAATTCACAAGAAGAAGAATTACAGAAGAAATCACAAAACAGATTGGTGAGTCAATGTCAATCACCAATTATGACCAATGCAAATTCTTTAAAAGAGTCTAGATAAAAATAATAAAAATTAATTACTCAATTGAAAGACGTTACGTTTAGTATTAAATATACGAAACCTCAGAAAGTAGGTACATTTTAAAGATAACCTCATTTTCTATGAAAGTTTTCAACTTTCTCATTTTAAATGCAGATTTATGCATTTGTATCCCAAAATTTCCAAGAAGGCATAACATATTTTGACAATATGCTGACAAGAACAGACAAAAACTATTCAGAGGTCCTCTTTCTCAGCGCTCAAAATTCCCATATGAAAATTTTGATTTCATTCTCTAGTTATAAATAGAATATCTTCTGTTTTGAAATCTCAAAATTATCGAGAATCTAAGTGTTTTCTATCAAAATCTTTGCCATAGGAAATGTAAGACGAATATGAAACTTCTTTACCTTCTTTTCTGAACACTTTCATGTTTTATCCCGTTTTTTCAGTGAAATTTTATATAAATTCACAAGGTTCGAACAAAAAAAGTGTAATATATTAAATATTCACCAAGAGAGATAATAATCACCAAGTAATCTGCGAACAACTTTATAAAAAAAGTGTAAGCATCGATTATATTTTCTCATATTAATTTAGTTACACTCTTCAGACGAAATAGGTTGTGTTCCTCAATATAAACACTGTTTTTTTTATTTCATGAAAACAAAATTTTGGTTAGCTAGATTAACAATTCTAAAGGAGAAATATTATTGTCCAACTTAGTTCTATTGAATATTTCCTTTGAATCTTTCATTTCCTTGAACCATTTTCCTTTCATTCTTCTTCAAGATACTAGAAGAATTAATGTAACTTCATTCTAATTTATGCAAATATAAGCAATAAACAAAATATTAGTCCTTTATGCTACCTGTGCTTGAAATGCCATCAAATAGGCTATGAACAACTTCTGAGAATTTGCAACTATACTAAATTTGAAATGAGAACTTTTATTACGGGAAAAGCCCAGATAAACTAGATCCAGGTATACAGAGGTAAACTTTCTGAAGTATAATTATTCATTTCAACTTAGTTATCTGAAAATGAAATTTTGATGTTGATGAAATATAGGTACAGATGAATGTTATCTTTATTCATAAATATATAAATTATTCATCACAAATGAAACTTAGGTGTGTGATTTTTCTATGAAGAGTTAAAACATTGTTTCCCTAAGATAAGCGACTAGCTAAGTTATTATTCGATATAACGATTAATATTCATCAACGAACATCTTGTTAACTTATCTTCATTAATAATTATGTACATAGGTACTCACCCTACTTTGTTGTGAATAAAATCCTTATTATCATATATATATATATATATATATATATATATATATATATATATATATATATATATATATATATATATATATATATATATATATATATATATATATATATATATATATATATATATATAATACTAACTTATATAACCTACTCGATCATATATATCTGATGGTGAGAAAGTATGAGAAAAATATTCGTTATGTTTTAACACATAAAACATCACTCGAATAACTAAGTTTTCTGTATAATATAATATTGGATTCTTATCAAGTAGGTAAGACGAAAAGGCGGTGTTGACGAAATAAATTAGTTCATTCAATTTATGTAATCATTCAATAGCAAAAAATTGAAAAAATTTAATCGAATTGTTAACATTAAGTTGTACCAAGAATCAGAGCTCTTTGCATCCATTTGTTTATATTGTAAATAGCAGTGTAAAGTTGTACGGACACTAGAAACTAAAGGTGTGGCCGTTATAATGAAATTTATATTTGTGTATCTTACTATCAAATTACATATAATTTTCTTCCCCAATTCCTTGATAGCTTCATTTTTCATACGGAATTAAAAGTATTCCCGTGAATTATTTATATTCGCATATTATTTTCTCATTACTACATTTGTACCTGTAGAATTGATTTCTGAGAATATTTCAAAGTTTTCCTTATTCTGAAATACTTTTCTTGTTATTTACCTGTTTCAAAATTGAATTTTCATTAATGCTATTTGTAATTTCAGTTTTATATATATAATTATGGAATCTAGAGCCTTCTTACCTATATTATTCCTTCTACCATTATTTCCATTAACTTTGATAGGAAAAATTGAAACGGAAATATTTGAGTGTGTCATAACATTTACCAAATTTCTTTTACAGTCTCTTCTTAAATGATGAATGGAAAAATGTTTCTTTTTTATGGTTGTAGATTTATATAGTATTCAACACTATTTTAAGGCCTTTTCACCTGTGTAATGTTTTGGCATTTAATCTTTAGGGTGATTATGAAAAATTTGAATTATATTATCGATTGGAATAGTTTCAGACTGTAATTACACGTATATGGAATACTAAAATTCAAATTTGAAAGTAATATAATAATAATAATAAAATAAAATTTATTGAGAAACATTCCTTACCTTGTAAAATTACATTCATTCAATTGATACAATAATTACAACTAAGAAAAATACTTTCAGAAGGACTGAATTCAGTTTTGAGTCTGATCTTCCATTCAGCCCTTTGAACAAAAATATTGGTTAGATTTATATTCACAATAATGTACAACATTATTTGAAAAGAAAAGAAAAAAATTAAAATTAAAAAATTATTAAAAAAAAGATTAGAAATATACTTAATAACACTTGAGACAATCTCACACGGTGAAGGACATTTCTGCTAAGAAAATATACAAACATTTGATAAATAAAATTGATTCATATATTATTGCCTACATTCGAACCATCGAAGTACTCTGCCACACTAAAGTATGCCTTTGTTAAGAGCAGAGATTTAACTCTCCTCTTAAACAAATGAGCTTTCAGTACTTTCAAATTCGATGGTAAAAGGTTGAAGATTTTAATACTCTGATAATAGAGAGAGTGTTCAATTTTAGCTGTTTTATGCATAGGAATAAGTAGCACATCACTGTTCCTTGTTGAATACTCATGATTACTATTCAATTTAATAAACCTACCTTCATTTACTTTTACATATAACAAACATCTAGAAATATATAAACATATGTGAGTATGTAATTATTAATGAAGATAGTTTCAATATTAATCGAAGTATTCGCTTCTTTGTAATAAACACCCTATTTTTTTCTGTAGAGCAGCCCCACAGCAGAATATTATAATTTAGATGACTATATACAAGACTGTAATACACATTCATAACACAGTTTCTAGGTACGATATTCTTAATTTTAGAGATTGCAAAAATCAGTTACTCAATTTTTTACATAAAACATCAATGTGTGTTGTCCAGCTCAAATTTCTGTCTACATATATTCCAAGAAACTTTGTTGATCGGGATGATGATAAAGTGTTGTCCCCATATTTAACATTTAAGGTACTAATTCCATTGTCCTTCAGACAAAAATGAACACATACAGTTTTGTAAGAATGATTTCATCAAAAAAAACTTTTGATCCGGTGGGAGTTAATGTGAACTCTTCAATCTGAATTAGATCAAACAAATAGAAAATATTAATAAACTTATATGTTATAATAGGGATTTCAATGTAGTTGATGCCATTTTGAAAACCGATATCTCTGTGAGTTTTCTAGATAATCAAAGGAATAAAAACAGCATCCCTATTCATAACCCCCACGTAATCTGTAATGAGTTACAGATCAATATCCAATTTCAGCATTCTACCGAACCGATGAATTCACCCCGTATTGATTTATTGCCGAAAATCCGTCCATTGACCCGATTTCAATATAATTCGCAAGGCCCCTGAGCTATATTCAATGCTTTTAAACAAATTGCAACTGACAAACCCTATTGAAGGAATTCTCGCTCCCCTAACGAATGCAAGGTGCTTTCGCTGCACTCGGTCGTAATCCCAGAACCCATTGAAATCACGTCAAGTAGTAGTTCATTCATTCTTTTCGGCGTACAGGTATAATTTCTGATTTGTAAATACCCTATATGCTAGTAGTGGATTGTTCAGAATGTGTATTTAACATTTGGAATCCTACACTTATTGAATAATTGATACATTGTTATAACATAGTAGAATAGCGGTTTCAAAATGAAAGACTTCTCTACTGAGTTGGTCTAATTACACCATAAGATGATGAAGCGAAATGCAAACATTCGAATATGCTTGACAATACGCCCTAAGGGTTTATATTGAATCCCTCTTAATGGTGCTGAACCACTATTTAGTCTCTTCTAATTTTTTTTAATTACATTAAAAAACGTTATTACAGTTATGTTGGGTTATTGTGTGAAACTGATTTTTCATGATGATGTTTCTCAATTGAACTATGTTATTACCAATACTTTAACAAATCCAGTTATTTGTTTGAATATTGAGACAGAAATATGATGACTACAGGTAAAACGCCTTAGAATTGCAGACCACCTTACAAAACAAATTATTTTCTAGAAAACACGTGAAAAATACTCAAGCTTTCAGTGTAATTCGTGTAATCTATTTTCATTGATTGAACGTAAATTTCATGTTAACTGTATATGAAAAATCTGTGACATTTTGGAGCCATGTGTCATATTTTTCTGAAGGTATCTATTTTTCTACCTAGTGACACATTCTTGAAACTAACTCCGTTAGATTACAGATTTCCAATTTCCCTTTTTCCATTTAGAGAGTGTCGAAATGGGCTTGGTTCTCAATAACTAGGTTCACCTGTTTCTAAGCATACTTTGGGAAGTTCAATTTCAACTCTTAATAGTGTTTAGAAATATTAAATCAAAATGCAAAATCAATCCCTATACATGCTCCAATTGGTGATCATATTAGAAAATTTCATCCAGAAAGGCTCCAGTACATGTACCCTATGATTATTCTTGTAATCCAATCGTAGTCATTATTTTTTTTTGTCGTTGATATATAAGAGTGAAATAAGTGATAAAAACCGGAAAATAAAGCAATACATTTGTAAAAAAAGCAGAAATTTTTAGATTTCTGCTTATGTATACTGCACTACCTACTACTAAGCAGACAGATTTGATTTGATGTGAATTCTTTCCCAGATTGTTCATTTTGTATATTTATATTTATCTTGTATCTTTTCTTCTGCAGTTGTTTAACATGTTCATATGCGTTTTTTTCTATTCTGCCATTTAGCTCTTTATTTTGTATATTCATTCATTTTTACTTGGAGGTTAAGTGAAGTACCTTTCAGCCAAACTTTGCTTCTGCTTTTTTTCGTCAATAAAGATTATTTTTATTACTAATAATATGATTTCAAGCCTTACGGCTTTCTCACTCCTTCACTATTTTAGGGAATTGAGACCACATTCAAGATAGCGCGCCAAAATTAACCTTGGATTGTAGTTTTAGTAATGCATCGTTTCCTTCTGTAGAAGATGTAATTTTAGTGCTACTTCTTTGCTTTGATGCTTCTTTTCTGTTATGTACTAGATTGTCTCTGATGTTCCGTATCGGCACCGGCCGCCCCTCACTCATTTAACTATGTCTTTAACTATGTATATTAGGTTATATTACAAGTTGGAATAAGCTGGTCTTGGATAGCTAGGAGTGTGCCTTCAGTTTCTGGTAACATTTGATTGAGAGCAACCAGTAGTTTGATACTTCTTGGTCAATGTTTTCCTTATTAAAATAAATTAAACTCTTGGCTTAATGTTTCACGATTTATTTAACAGTATGTATAGTCAACATGTTTCGAACGTTAGCTCATTTTCAAGACATGTCTTGAAAGTCTTGAAAGAAGACAGTCTTGAAAATGAGCTAACGCTCGAAACATGTTGACTATACATACTGTTAAATAAATCGTGAAACATTAAGCCAAGAGTTTAATTTATTTTAATATTCAATTATGTTTCACCAAGTGTTAAGCGAGAATTCAATCTCATTAATGTTTTCCTTTGCGATCTCATCAATGTGTATCCCGAGCAGAGGTTTTTGTCTTCACCTCTGTAGTTTTTTGTTGTTCAGTTTATGATAGCTTGTAACTTGTTCTTTGCTGATTTCAGAGACGTGGAGTCATTCATTTAGTAGTGCCTCTGTGCGGCTGTGAGTCATCGGGCGTTTTGTGGAAAGGTCACGGAGATTCACTATTTGATGGTCCAACAAGTTACCGATATCTGGTAATCTTCTACCTCCTTCATGTCTTGGTACAGTAGTCCATTCAACAGCGCTTTTTGGTTGGTGGTTATTAAATTTTGTTAGCAATGTTTTGATCTTTCACTGCAGTTTGTCAACATCAGTTCTGGTCTTCTTCACTATTCCAAGTGAACATGAATTCAACAAGCGTAAGCGTTGATTGCCTTGAAGAGATGCTTACTGTCAATTTTAGTATTCAGCACCTCTCTCACTCGCTTCGTGAGATAAGTGAAGATTTATTATCATCATTATGATCACAAATATTCTTATTGCCTACAACGTCATGATATTCATTGACCCGAATTAGTTTGAACCATCTTAACAGTTTTCGCTCTTAGCTGCAATAACGACATTTCGGATTTCCTATCTGCCTCGTTTTCGCACCGGATATCGGAAATTTTAATTGCTCAGATCCTTGCGTATTCTCCGCATTTTCCCATGTTATCATTTTTTTGGGTTAGGTCGATCGCATCGATATGGCTACGATATTTATAAACGGCGCCCCGAAATTTGACTGTTCGAATAATAATCCTCCAGCTACCGGTTTCCTCTTTTGCCGTCCTAACGGAACTGCGTCGCCGTCCCAGCAACCAAATCGAGTTATCGAAAGATGTCGACGAGATAAAACCGTGAGTACACGACCGCGGGAGAGCAAGATATATCTGGACTGGATTAATTAGTGTTTATACATATCGAAATAAATTAAAACGAGTTTCGGACCAAAAACTAATGACCAGGTGAGAAGAGATCCTCAGGATGTGAACGGCCACCGTCGTACCACCGGTCAGGTGATCGGATAGGAATACGAGAACCAGAAATACTGAGCTCTTGGACGCTATTGTACCGCGTAAAACAAACATATAGATAGTTAAGAAAAGATTGAGGTCAAAAATCTAATAAATTGTTTTTTGACATACTCAGTAAAAGTTTATATGAATTTCAGTTAGATGTCTTTCATGTCACTATTTGAAAGAGGAAAATGTTTTATATAGCCTTGCAAGTGTAGATCGGACATACAGGATGAATGCATATGTCGATTGAATTTCATAAAAGTCCTGGAAATAGATTTTTTGCAGAAATACTTTTTTATATATATATTCAATTTTCAAGACGAAGTATACATATATGACTGTTATACCTAGTGAAATGTCTATAATCAAGTTTTTCATACATTATTTGAATTAAACTTTTGATTTCGTAACAGCATTCAAACACAGTTGTTACTTGAACGGTTTCGATACAAAAAATCGAGAATTTTACATTAATATTCTCAAATTTCCAACAATTTCTCAAATTCAGAAGACCCATCTTATGTTCTATAGTACCTATAGATACTTTCGTTCCTCCATAACTGGATGAAATCAAAGTCTGAGGTAGCACAGCATCTTCGAATGCAGAAAAATGAGAGAGTATTCGCATTCAATTAAATCATCAAATTTCGTTTACCTTCGTAGTCTGACGATCTGTTGAAGATTTTGTATGACAAAGGTAAGGAGAAGTATTGTGAAAAACAATAAATTAGATTTTATATTAAGCCAAAACATATTTGGCTTAACTTTCACTAAATATATTAAAAAACTCTACATTATGTTTCGCTTGGTTAACCCATTATCAAGAGTATACAATATTACTGACAGTACCTATGACAGTACCTATACAATGTTCCTGCAGTAACATTGTATACTCTTGATAATAGGTTAACCACCCGAAACATATGTAGAGTTTTTAAATAATAATAATAGTTAATAATAATAGTTAAGCCAAGTGTGCTAATTTTAATTTATTGTTTTTAAAATAATGTTTCACCAAGAGATAAGCGAAACCTCCGTGTCATTTATTGAAAAAGAGAACTACTATTGTCTATAGATGTTAAATTTTAATTTTAATTTTGGTTATTTTATTTGTTTACTAGATAATACTTACGCAATCGATTTTAATTTTATTTTTATTTATCAAACATATTTCGTTACTAAATGGTCAACTTCTGCTGACCATAAGTAACTTTGTAATAGACAATATTTTATTTTTGTTTTTAGTTATCTGGTTATTGTTCAATACTATTTCAATTTATTTTGAATTAATTTTTTCGTTATATATATTAGCTTATACTCCCTATTTTTGTTTTTTTTTCTTGTTAATTTCTTTTCTTATTTATTATTATTTGTGTACAATTTTTTGTAAATTGTAATTTTTTTTGTAATTTTTTCTCTGTAATTGGATGTACCTATATCTGTTGGGAATAAATGTCCTATTATTATTATTATTAAAAATTCTCAAATTAAAATTCTCTAGAAAAAAACTAAGGTTGAAAGAAAAGATTTTCATCTAAAAGTAGAATCAAGAAGATTAATAAAATATTATGTTGAGCAATTTTCAAGCGTAAGATTTGAAAGTTATAAGGATGAATTCAGAACCAGTAAAACAGAAGAAAAGTTTTGCCTTGTCGTTTTTTTAATTCACTCATTTTTTTGTGGCAGGGATCTCACATTATAAACATTATATTTAAGATCTCAATGAAAATTATGTTCAATTTAATTCATAAAAATATTTTTAAAATTTTTTTAAATACGAGACCTTAAGCTAATTGATTGAAAATTAATTAAAACATTAAGTGTATTCTTTTTAATCTTTAATTTTGTTGATTTGTATTGTGGCCTTTTGGTTTTAACACTATTATAGGACAACATGCAATATTCACACTACTACACTAATGTTAATTTTATTATTATATTATCTGAAGTATACATATCACTGAAACAAGATTATTCTCTCAATTTTTATTGTTCTCAAATGATACTGAAATCAATTAAAATAAAAAGTCATTTCATGTGCATAAATATGTATCATCTCATACTTCGAATATTTGACCATAATATGCCAGTAATATGTACCTAATATTAATCATAGAGAACAATATTCTGTCATTTCAAGTGGATAAATATGAATAGAAGATTGTTGCGTATTATAGGCAACATTGCATTTTCGATAAATCGCATACGTTATTTTTCGTATTTGGCGTAACTCGACGAAATTTGAATAATCATCTCATGATGGATACAAAGATCTTCGATTACATACTGAACGCTTAAAAAGACCGACTGGCGTTCTCACGTTGCGTTGAAGAAGCTACGTCAGATCCGGTCTAGAGGAAAGAAAACACTCTCGACCCGACACAGGACAGGAAAGCTCACGCGTACCTCGCTACGAGACTATTCATTCATAACTTGCCGACCAGGGGCGATGGTGGGGCAATCTGACAGAGAGAACATTCAGTGTTGGAAGGAACGACGAGCATAAACTATTGAATGCCGTCTACTCGGTCACAGGTGCTCCGCAAAGGCTCTAATCTCTTTGTCGAATCGTATCGTTTCATTTAGTTAATTTGATCGATCATCGATCGATAATAATTCCCCCGGTAGTATCGATCGTACGACGTAGATCTAGTGACTTAGGCCGTGTGAAACAGTTAACCGTGGTCTGATCAACAATCAATAATATCGTAATCACGGAGAAGTGAGAGTGATTGGCAATTTCATTCATAAAACTCGTTATTCTGGGTGAAAATTATCGTGTATTATGGCCTCGGGAGTGAAAACAAATCAGACTTACCGCGAAGTTGATGTTTGCAAAACTCTATTTTAAGTGCGCGTCCAGGAATAGCTCAGTGACATTACTTACTTAAAAGCTTCCAATCATAGAAGAAAATAACTTCTCGGATGACTGACTGAGTCGCCCCATAATGGTTCATCGAATGCCTTGTATGAACACTGGAATTTATTATAGTTGATCGTGTGATACGTTTTTTAAGTTTGAAACTTTATCAGTGTTGCGCTGTTTATTTTTTGTGGTTAAGTTTTGGAAATACATCTAGTCAATGTACATAGACACTTGGACCCCTTACGTCGGGATGGGCATAAAAACAATGAAAGCGTTCAGTAGGCAAAAAGGTAAGAAACAATTCTGCCATCATAAATACGAAAAAGGTGCATTATCCTTCAAAGACCAACTACTGTAGATGAAAATGTCAAATACAAATGGATGCATTATAAACTCAGCTTCCTTTGATATAAATAATATTATTATATCCTATTTTTAAAAATTCGTTTTAACGTGTCTTTATTTTTTAATAAGAAATATTCATATAATAAATTCATGAAATATTCATACTAACCTGTAAACTGCCAATGTCCCTAATCATTAATTTGATTTTCGGAAGGATGTGGTCAGATATTAGCAATTAATTAAATTTTACGAAGGACTCAAACTTAGTTACTTACCTACACAATAGCATTCGTAGTCAAGGTTAAAGTTAATTACTGGCCTCTGAAAAATTATGTTTGAATTGTACGAATTAAAGCTGAAAATTTTCCACCATATTTAACATTATTTTACATTGAATTAAACGTGTAATTTCACACATCGCAAAATGCATTTAACGAGACACTTATATGTACTTATTAATCGTGCCTTATGCATTCAATTGAATCACACACAGTGTGTCCCATGGAAACTATTATCTGAAGACATATAACAATTAGAAAAGTAGTTTCAAGTTTGAATATAAATAAGAAAAAGTTTAAATACTTTTCGACTCAACTCCAATTCTAAAAAAATTGAAATGAGGTCTAAATGTCAAATTGTTTTGTTTGTTGAAGTAGTTTCAGAAAAGCAGGTTCTAACAGCATAAATCATATTGAATTGAATTTTAGATATACGAGTATATTGATGTTTTTTCTCTTACTTGAAATATATACTTATACATCGTGAAATAAAAATTTAGCGAACGAATTAATCGGTCCTCTTAAAACCACGCCATATAAAAGTCATCTTTCTTTATGCGTTTTCGTTATTTCAATGTGCATTCGCGTGAACAATGAACCCGTTCAACTCCAGTGGCACGGCCAAGAAACGAAATTATGTTACCCAGTTACTTGTCCGTATAAGATGTTGCATGTGTCGAACATATGGTAGGGATCGTCGTTTTTCTTTAGGGCTTCTGTCCTGACGTTGAACCTGAAAGTTTAAAACATTTCTACGATGAATTTCGAAGCTCCTAACAACGGCTGGAGATCGTCACGGTTTAAGGATTTGAAAAGGAATAGTAGCAACGGGCGTTCAACAAATGATTCCGAACAGATTTCGAAATTTTAATATATGTCCTAATTTTATTTCTAAATCTGTGATTTTGATCTTGGTATTTTTGGATGTTTCTTATATACCCCTAAATAAAATTTGATTGTGCAATTATTACCGTTTTTAGGTTCATCATTGAATCATAATTGTTTATTGCAATAATAGATACATATACATAAACATATACGTAAAGACAAACAAGTAAAAAATAACAAATTTTGTTATTAAATTCGCAACTGCATTCAGAGTTATCAGTCTTTTTTCTCGTATTTTATAATTTAGAGTTCATTTAGTTTATATTCACTTATGTACTTATATATTCCTATAAATTTTCTATTATTCCATAAGTTCTTTCTTATAAGACTTATTATGGGACAGAAGACTAACCGAAGATTGTCTTTCTAAATCATTTTAGCTAAGTTTTATATTTTATAACCTTTATATTTATTTAATTTATATTTTTTAAATATAAATTGAGGGGTGATATAAACTCATGAAGTTGTTTTAGCTTTTTAGCCAGATTTATAATTTTATATTCTGACGTTTTGCAATGCTAATTGTGACTTCATATGACGTGAAAATTAAAAACTGAAAATATTCAAGTGAGTATTTATAATTATTGTTACGTAATTTAGGTTCAGGAAAATATTTTTTGAATTCATGAATTTGGATCAATGTCCAAATTATCGAAATCTTTTTGTCAAAAAAAATACGAATGAGCTACAATTTTGTTCTGTATAGCCAAAATATTACATTATAATGCAAATAACAAAAACAACGTAGGTATCTATATAATGTAAATGAAATGCAAAAGTTATATATATATATATATATATATATATATATATATATATATATATAAACAAAATATAATACAATATCCTTGAATGAATCGAAATAATTTAATTTTATTGTAATTTCATTAAATTGAAATATTTTCCAACAAAAGGAGAGGTGTTATGGTGTTTTGTTATGAGGTATTATATAACAAAATAATATAGGAATATATAAATAATAATAATATAGGCACAGTTCAACATAAATTTCGGTATTTCATCTGATTTATTGCAGTAAGTATGGACCTTAAATATTAGAAAAGAAAAGACGAGACATTTCGGTATTTCATCTCATTTATTGCAGTAAGTAGGGACCTTAAATATTAGAAAAGAAAGGATGAGATTGTAAAATTGCTTTAAGTACCGATTTCTTAATTTGGGAATTTCCAAATCGTAAAAACAAGGTAAAATTATGTCTGAGAATACTTGGACAAATTCGAAACAGTAAAATCCTTGTAGCTTGTAGAATGAATTGAAATTTAATTCTATTGTAATTTAATTAAATTGAAATATTTTCCAACAAAAAGAGATGTAATGGCTCATTGGCTCTAAATAAAGTAGATTACTTTAGAAGGTTTAATATAACAAAATAATATAGAAATATATAAATAATAATAATATAGGTATGGTAGAACATAAATTTCCGTATTTCATCTCATTTATGGCAGTAAGTAGGGACCTTAAATAATAGAAAAGAAAAGACGAGATTGTAAAATTGCCGATTTGTTAATTTGGGAATTTCCAAGCCATAAAAGCATGGTAAAATTATTCCGAAGGAATAGTTGGTCAAATTCGAAACAGTAAAATCCTTGTAGCAGCAGCAAAACATGATTATTGAAATTCTTTGTAATCCCCAATGTAATACCCACTTAATATTGTTGAAAAGGGATGTTTTCAAATGAAAGGTAGGTACTCCGGCAGGTACTGTCGCTAAGTTGTTGACGGAAATGTTTACCAGTCTCATCCATTTCTTCAATAAATATTTCCGGCTACATTGAATTAAAATATTTTCATTCTCAAAAATTTATTGATGATTATTTATTTTTTCATTAACACTTGAGATCAATATTTTATTTTGAAATTAATAGGAATTGGTGAGATATATAGGTATTTATAGAAAATTAATATTCATAATGAAATTTGAATATTAATTAATATTCAAATGAAATTATTTTACGAAATTTGAAGACATTTTAAAGTACTACTTCGTCCTCGGGTAGTCATTAGACGGTGCTATTATGTGGTATATTTCTTGATCAGAATAAAGTTACTCCTATTCTTTCATAACAATTATTTCGAAATTTTTCCACTCGGTTTATGCACACGCAGGTGAATATATAAAGTACCTCTTATTCCTAAATTGATAATGCTGAATAGGAATCTTTATTAGTAGTAAATTTTACGCTGTGCCAACGTTTCTATCCATTTCATCCTTCATCATGGCCCTATAATTAAACTTTAACGAATTCATTAACATTAAACATTAATTAACGAATAATTAAAATTCCTTGTCTAATTAAAGATGTTGTGTATCTACTAAATGTTTTTATCTACTGAATATTCGAGCAAAAATAGTTTATTGGGGAAATATTATGGAGAAATTGAAATCAACTCTAACTATGAGGGTGAAAGGGCCACCGGTTTTCCAGCTACCCGTTTGTCTAAAGTGCGCACACACGCTACGATCGGCAGGACCAATATGAAGCAAAATTCAATTGATTCTGCAAAATCATATTGCAATATATGAAACATCTGAATGTTGGAATGCTGTGCTTTACAATGTGGAAATCTAAATATATCTACATCTATTCGTTGTATGTATTAGTATCGGTTTCTTTCTTCATCTTTTTGAATTATTTCACTCATTTATCTGACATAAATAAAAAAAACTTAATAATAGTTGATACATTTGCGACATAAATGATAGTATGTGAGTAATTGCCATAATTTGATTGGCTGATTGATTGATTAGAGTTAAGCTACAAATTAATCTCCTATCAATTTAATTTTATATGAAATTTAATTGATAATTATCACTCAATGGTACCTTGTTCTATTGACGAAACTTTCTTTAATTATCTAGAAAGTAAATATTACATTTTGGCTATCACTCAAATTCCGAAGCATAGTTAGAAAAGTTAGAAAAATTAGTTAGAAAATAGCATAATATTGACATTACTTATACTTAGCGAAATCACTTGGGCTCATTCCACTTAAAAATTCATAATTGTTAAAATTTTCGGGTTCTGATCTCATGTCAGGAGTTTCAAACTTTGATTTAAGAACCAAAAGCGTATAGTTATGGAACAAACAAAACTTTTTAGCGTTTGTTATTATTAAGCAGTGTTTAATTTGTCTATTATATTATAGCTTGTCCTAATCAGGTAGGTATGCTATCTAATCATATTAATTAGTGATATTATCATTAGGACTTCATATACGTATATGAATTAGGTATACATTATTTAATTCTGTAATTAGGGAATGAACATTACAAAAACTATCTACAAACTTAACATTATTATTTCACTTTGTTCTGATATATTGTTTGTTTTTACTGCATTTGTTTTTCTGTTGAAGAATTTTGCGTTAAATTATCAATTCGAAATCTAGTAAAATTCAGTGGTCACTTCGATTTCTTTCATTTTTATTTCGAGCTAACCCGTAAGTTGATCTAATGACGAATCTACCAGAATTGTTGGTTGATAGTTTGTAGAATGAATCGATGGTACTTGTTAATGTAATTACCTTTAAAATAATTTCGGAGAGGATTCGAAGCTTTCAATAAAAACCTTTCGTGAATTATTTTAGTATTTGGTAGAAGCTAGTTTCGGCTTGGAATGAATAGTGTTGAGACATGAACGATTGCAGCTTTACTTTTATGATGGAAATTTTTTCCATTACTTAGTTAATAATGTACATGGAACTGAAGTACTTAGTCGTTGATAAATATATTAAATGTGAGGTAATTATCATTATTGAATCATGTAATGATATTGATGAAAGGATAGATAAATCTGAGGAACAAAAATTGATCAAGTAGCATCAGGATTCCCGAAATTTATTCATCATAAGAAGATTGATGGTTCATAGAAACATTTGGTGGTGATAATTTCGGGTTTCTTTTCAATGAGGTATTTTAGTGGAACACCGATCAGGCTTCTTCAAGCCGCAGATAACCGCTCGATAGCTTGATAGTTATTATAATACTTGAAGTGGAGAGAAACCAAGAGGACGTTAAAAATAACTTGTTTGATTGCTTTCAATTTTTAAGCGCTCCACTCGGAATTATCTTGTCTAAATGACAAGATAATTCGATGATACCAGCATAGATCAGTGTACCGCGGTTAATTGAAGCTAAATTGCTTTATTATTCGAAATTATTAATGGCTGAATTACAAGAAGATAACGTGAAGAGTAAATCTTGAAAAGATTCAGATTTATACTCTAGGATTTACCACCGTATCATCCTCGTGTATTGCAGGCCCGTATGTACTTCAACAGAAGTGGACTCTACAACACAACAATCTTCTCAGTCGCTCATAAAGAGGCACTTTTGTGTGTCAATTTCTGATAATTTAGTGGTTGTTTTGTTGTATTCTACCGAAGAACGTTTCGTCAGAGATTTTAATTAACAAGCCCAGCAACAAAAGCACTTGACGAACGTGAAATAATTTTATGAGAAATTTTCATTTAATTTTGTTAGGTTTTTATTAGAATGACTAGTATCTGGAACATACCTCAAACAACTCCAAGTTTAAATTACCACGAAACTTAATGTACAAGTCAATCCTCAGCTTACGTGGAAAAATAGATGTGTTTCTTCTATTGTTTTCAAAGTGAATGAATCACTTGATTAATTATTAATTTATTGCCCGACCCTATTTCAATAATTTTTATTGACCATTTCTTTTATATCATGTTAAATAACAAGCAATAAACTTGTAGCTCCTTGTCATGTGTAGTACCTATATAAGAGTTTTTAATATCAAGGGGGCTTTTTCTCTACTTAATAATTTCATGTTTTATTGCTGAAGAAACTACCCTTATTATTTATCCTATTCATCATTCATTATTTTTCGATCTATCATAATGATGTAATTTGTGTCTTTTTCATTTTAGTTCATTCTATTTTACATGCATGAGCTTTCTCAATAGACAGTAAAAACTGTCCTATAACATAAAATATTATACATAAAAGGTTACAATATGGCGTATATGTCGTAAAAATCATCAAAAAAGCTAAAACCAAGTTTGGTAGGTTTTTATTAGATGTTGTATTGGCGTGTATCTGGAACATACCTACCTCATACAACTCCAAGTTTAAACTACAACGAAACTTAAAGTACATAGTTAATCCTCAGCTTACGAGGAAAAATCGATGTGTTTTTTCTATTTTTTTAAAGTGAATGAATATATCTTTTTAATTTATTGCCCGACCCTATTACAATATGTTTTATTGACCATTTCTTTTATATCTTGTTGAATCACAAGCAATAAACTTGTAGCTCTACCTACCGTCGCTAGATATCGTCGAATTTGTTTAGATGTCATGTGTAGTACCTATATAAGGGAGTTTTTAATATCAAGGGGGCTTTTTCTCTACTTAATAATTTCATGCTTTATTGCTGAAGAAACTACCCTTATTATTCATCATTAATTATTTTCCGATCTATCATAATGATGTAATTTGTGACTTTTTCATTTTAGTTCATTCTATTTTACATGCATGACCTTCCTCAATAGACAGTAAAAACTATCCTATAACATAAAATATTAAACATAAAATGTTACAAAATAACGTGTATCATCAAAAAAGCTAAAACCAAGAAAATATTGGAGCAAACTATTCATAATATCAATATATTCAAGAGAAACAATATTTTCAACCTCTGAATGAAACTTAAAATTTCCGTTGCTCGATGGAAATATTATAGTGAACAAATAGGTATTCAAGTTAGTTGCATGTATGTTTTGAGTAGATGGTACAGTATGGTTAGAATAGTAATTACTTTAATATTTTGAAATCTCAAACGTACTCAATTTTTGAAATAAAATTTGACTCTTTTCCCCAAATTTTTATAATTTTCCAGACTCTATTTTTAAATCCGTATATTTCTATTTAATAGGACAGTAAACTTTCATATGACATTAATTTGACACTTGTTTTTGTGTGCTTCAAACTTACCTCAAATTACCTTGAATATTAAGTGGTGCCCGACTGCAGGCCTTAACAGCAATATAATGCAAATTTGGTTGTCATTAATTATCGAAAAATACATGTGTTTAATGAGAATTTCCGAGAATTTTAATGTGAATCTCTAGAGTTATTTCAAATTCAGATGAGATAGCAATATTAAATACATGGAACACTTCAATGAATTCGTCTTATAATTTCACATGAATGACATTCAGTACTTGAACAAGTACATGAATTTTTTCTCACATTAAAGTTTAGAAAATTTAACGTTTGTTATTATGTTTATGTAGAAAGACTATACGAAAATGAAAATACATCTGCTGTAACTTCGTATTTGTTCTCTTGTTTGATTATGTTTTATCGTATTAATTGATAAACAAACATACTTTCAATTATGAAAGCCAATGTGATATGATTCTCACGATTCTCTTGGAGTTTTGGATTATTGTTATAAAATTTTACTTCAATTGAAAAGTCTTTTTTCTCATCAGAAGGTCCTTCAGTGTTATTTACTTTTTCTGGACTTTTTGAATGTTTTTGTCCACTCCTTCTCTTGATTGAAAAGTTTTTTTTTATCTATTCAAATTCAGATTCTTCACTGATTCGTTTTTTCGTTGTTTTGACTACATCTGAGGTGCCTGAGTACGCCTTAATTATATTAATCTACCCTCTAAGATCTTGAGGGTACAACAAAAATACATGACTTATATATCTTTTAATAACTAGGTACCATGCTTTCGTTTTGCAGTTTTTCATTGTATGTATTCAATTCAATTTTAGGGTGTCACGACAGAACATTCGTATCAAATTCATAACAATAATTATTTTAGTAAAATTAAATAGAAATTGACCTAATTTAATATTCAAATAATACATAAGATAAAATGTTCATATTCGGTATGTAAATACTTTCAAGACTGAAAGCAGAAAATGCTTCTTGTATAGATTCTTCATTGAAAATGGTGCAAGATCACCATTTGAGTGATAACAAAGTAGCATAAAAAGACTTGGTCATCTTGTATTTCTTGAATACGCCTTGAAATTAATTCTATAGCGTGAAACGTATTAAGAAAAATGTGAAACGTTAAGAAAACGGTTTCAACATATGTATTTAACCATGTTTGTTTTTAGCTCCAGGTTGTATTTCTTGAGGAATAGAACGTGTGTGGTTATCCTGTCATCTACCTACTCAATAATTAATTTGAAATTCATTTCAATAAACGTTGAACAATAACAAATGTATAAACATCTTTCGTATTTATACGTTAAGTATATGAGATAAATGAAAACTTCACTAATTACATCGTTCAATCCCCGATTAAATCGCTTTAAAGCGAAATTAGTAATAATTACTAAGTTTTGTAAACTGATGCCTCGCATGGCGTAATAATTGCTTTAAGGAAGATTTCTTTTTTAATTGACCCAGTGCAATTTCATTATACAATTACATCAATAGAGTACAATGTCATCTCGCACACGCTTTCCTCGATCTTAATTTCGTTGTTCGAGATATGTCATCTCGGTGATGACGTGTCGAATATACGACGATTTCGGGCTTTAGAGTAGACGTTCAGACTGTGCCTATTCACATATGACTGTTTTAGTGATTAATGAAATAAGTTAAATGAAATAATTCGAGCTGCCTAAATGCTACTTCCGTCGGTCAATGTTTACGACAGCGTCACGACAGAGTCGGTTCTCAGACTCTTGTACCGATTTAAAAATGTCGAATACTTTTGTTCAATTACTTCGATGGTGGTCGTCTCCGTAGTGTGTGATCACATATCTGTTATTCAATCCTTTTCGTGTTAAATATTATTGTTTTTTTTATATTTAACGGAATATATATCGACGTATGTATCTTAATTTACTAGGTGATTCGAGTTTTTGAAATTAAAACATAATTATGAGAACGGAATAATTCTCTGATGAAAAGAGAAAAGCTTAAGCATACGAGGGTAATCGAAAAATATGGTGACTTTAAATTTTGTGGATTTGGTTGCTTTCGATATTCGATTTTTATTGTTATATTGATACACTTGTCTTGAACATCCGTGAAAATTTTCAAGTGTATATTGTATTTTCTGTGGTATAAGCTCTACCAAGAAGGGCGAAAAGACATCAATTTCGCTCTGTACGCCCTAGCATGTCATAAACTGATGAGAACGTTGGAGAAGCGGAGAAAAGTTTTGAGGAATCGTCGTATTACCATAAGAGGAGTTGCTGATGATATCGACTTCTTATTTGGTTCGTGCCAAGCAATTTTAACGGTTGTTTTGGACATTACACGTTTGGTCAAAACTTCTAAATTTTGTGGCCAAGAACAACACTGTCATTACGCCACAGTCATCAAATTACACCTCTGTCACGTTTTCCTGCTCCAGAAACTCAGGAAATCTATGAGAAGACGGGGTTTTGCAACGATTGAAGACATAAAGAACACATCGATGGATTACCTGAAGTCTATATGAAAGGGTGTTTATCAGAAGTGCTTGGAGGATTGTAAACAGCGTTGGCACAAGTGTATGCTACTACTTCTCATACTACTTTTTGATCACACCTCGTACATAGTCTTCTAGCATACATATCTCAATTTTTTCAAAATATATTGTATAGAAAACACTTTAACTGAATTCTGAAACCCATTTTAACTTTTGGGAATGGGGTAACACAGCGTAACAATTGTCAAGCAATAAATATATTTTTGTGAAACTAAGTCAAGTGCTTTTTTTTCAATATATTAAACGATGTTTCACCGAAAGGATTAGCGAATTAAAGAAAACATTCAAATACTAAAATCATCTTGTTATTCTATTTCATTATTTTTATCGTTTGTTGGTAAGTGAGAACAACTGGTTCAAATTTCAAATATCATGTATATATAATGTAATCGATATATAGTAAGATATATATTTGGCTTCTGTATTGTGCGTGATGATAAGAGCGTTGTGATGTTCGGTAATTGCGAAATATATACACCGGACGAATTTTATCCCCTCTTTTTGATTCGTGGATTGCATAAAGGAATTTTCACTCGAAAAAGGTTTGAAGATTATCCCGTCATAGCAGATATCGTTTGAAGTATCTTGAAGATAATAATTAAAGTAATATTTTAATATTCGCTAATCTTTGCTTTATATTAAAATTCAAATTTTCCGAAAATCCGACTCGTTTGATAAAAGATAAAACTTCACACCTGGATCCTTTTGTTTGTCCTTCAGTCGAAAACACTCACAATTCGCGAATCCCCTTATCATGCTCGCTTCGATCTAGTGCCGCCACGCTATCATAAATCGGTATTTTAATGAATGTCTTGTGTGTTAATCGATGGACTTAGTTCGCGCCAAATGGAAGCAGACGCAATCGCCGAGACCTAACGTCGTTTCATAATGATAATTAATATCGACATCAAGGGCAGCTGTTTGGGTAAACTGTCGACTGTTGCATTTCGCTCCGACTGAAGATCCGAGCATCTGCCTTCTACATGTGTTGGCCGACCTGACTTAACCTTTTTCTTAACATCGGAATATTTATGCAAACTATATGCCCGATAGGTAAGCCACCTCCTGAGGAATTAAAATTCTGTGACTGCCGATCGGTGATTTTGAGTTTTTTTCTAAAATAGATAAACAGTAGTAGTTAATTGAATAAATTTAAAAAAGTTATAAATCCAAGAAATCTTCAATAAGAAACAATAATTATTTAACGAATAAGAATATTCACGTATATTGAGTCATTATTAGTGATGTAAGTTTCGATGGGTTTTGTTTTTTGGATGCGGTTGGAAGTGCGGTTGGATATTGAATTAAAATATTTGATTTTGATTCCCGATTTTATTTGAAGGTATACACTAGCTGGTTATTTTCAAAGGTGGTAAAAAGTAATAGTTTACGATACATGTTCCGGGTATAGATGCCCCATGTGTGGGTTAGATGCCCCAATGCAATTTTGGTTATGAGGATAGTTGCCCTTGAGTATAAATCAAAGCATATTTTCAAATAACAAGTTTTATCAGAACAAATGACTATGGAATTCGTATTCTTACACTAAGCCATTTAAAAAACTCTGCACCTTCACATATTTCTATAATTCAATTTTATCTGTTTTTCTATTTAATTTCATTAGTATTATTCTTCCGCATTTATTATAAAAATCATAATACATGGAACAGTCTTGATGCAGCCATTTTTTGCACATGATACATTGTATCCAATCTGAAGTGTATTGTGTTTTTCTGTATAGCTAAAAACATTATTTACATTCAGAATCTTTGGCTACCTCTGTATCAGATTCATCTGACGAATTTGACGGCGATATTTCTTCACTTGATTCTTCAAATTTGTCTCTTTTTCTCTTTTTCAATTCTTTGACTGGAATTATCATCTGAGCTCTAATTTCAGTCCGTTTATGTTTATGTTTATTAATTTCAGGTGATCGATGTTTATTTTCGCAAGCTATTCCTGTAGTAGCTTTCCCTTTAAATGTAGCTTTTTTCGCTTCGAAATTTTCAGCCGAGTTCAATATTGCAGCTGATTGCTTTCCTCTCTTGTAAAATGGAATTGGAATAATTGGCACTGGCGAATGAACATTCTTGAAGTTATTTGCTTGGAGTTTCTTTCTTTAAATCATCTATGTTGATGTTATCTGATAGCATTGATGGGCTCGAATTGGAAAGTCTTCTATTTGGTTCATTCATATCGCTCTCACAAATGTTTTCATGAGATGAAAACATTCTCTCAGGAAATGAATTCAGAGAGACTTCCAGGGTTTGGACATTGGATGGACCTGGTACCTGAACACATGCTTTATCGACAACCGAAATTTCCTCAATTGTTGTATTTTCTTCATGTTCCGAAATTTCATTTTGAAGTACATGGTCTTCTGTACATTTTTCGGTATTCAGTGATATGTCAGATACAGAATAGAAGTTTTCTGGAACTGCATAGGGATTGAAAGGGTAAATGCCAAATGCCCTAAATCCTGAAATCGCATTTCTACTTGAGGCTGCTCGTATCCAAGCATTGCCAATGAGTTTTCCTGCAACTAAAAAATACTAATTTTTTGTCCTTGTTTGAAATTACCCAATTCCTAGTTTCTGCTTCGAAAAATGATTCAAATGGCTTGAAGAAACTGCGATCTAGTGGCTGCAAAGCTTGAGTGGTGTGGCTAGGTAGACAAAATAGAATATCATTTTCATCAGCAGTTTGAAGCATATCTATTGCGTTTCTATGCGAAGAATGGCCAGCCAGAAGCAAAATTACCTTTCCATTTGGTTTTTTAGGTATGAAATGTTCTTTCAGCAATTTATAGAATAATTCAGAATTGACATAAGCTGATTTTCTGTTCATATAAACTTCTGCTCCTGGTGGAAGACCATCTTGAAATTCTGCTTTCTTGTTAACCCCTTTAATGATAACAGCAGGAGGTAGAAAGTTCCCTACAGCATTACAGAACAACTTTTTTCAATGTATTTTCGCGTCATATTCTGTTCATATAAACTTCTGCTCCTGGTGGAAGACCATCTTGAAATTCTGCTTTCTTGTTAACCCCTTTAATGATAACAGCAGGAGGTAGAAAGTTCCCTACAGCATTACAGAACAACTTTTTCCAATGTATTTTCGCGGCATTTCTAAAAAAAGAAATTCGTTACATGCACATATTGTATATCACAACATGAACTGTAGGGGATAGACGCCCCTAAGGGCATCTATACCCATCAAGATCGGGGCATCTATCCTTTTCATTAGGGATAGATGCCCTCATTGAAAAAAAATAATAAAGACAAAATAATGACAAAACAAGTAACGGTATGTAATATTCAAATATTACACTTGAACATTAAAGTAAAATAGTGTCACTTACCTTTGAAAATTGAAAGTTGCAGACGTTTGTATAACAACGAAATTCGAAATTTACGATGATTTTAAGCGACCGCTTGGAAATTTTAACATAAACACACGATAGGACAGTTTGAAGTGGCTGGCACCCTCACACTGATTTAGTGTGACCTGATGCTTCGTTTATGACCATAAACCCTATGTTAGAAAGTCTACAAGTCTCGACACGAATTTCGGGGCATCTATCCTACCAGGGCGACTATCCCACTTTTACCTTAAATAAATCATTTTTTTGATAAATACTATGCTGCACATATGTACCTACATTTCGAACGTTTCAGATTGAAAAATGTACAAGAGGCTTCACTTAAATATCTTGGCAATAATTTACATATTTTATTATCAATCATTTTTATTTGTTTGAAACACATGCGAAAAAAGACTGGATTTTATCAACTTCCGATGTACAATATTCTGGTGAAAATGACATACACATACAATTCATTATATATTTTCATATTTCGAATTTAGCTTCGTATTAATATTAGAAAATTGAAATTTCTATTCTTCTTTCATAAAAATCATAATCTGCTGTAACAGAGCTATTCGTTGCTGAAATTGCTTTTGATCTACTCGGAATTGATTCGACTGAAAGGCAAATACTCATTTCGTTATGGGAATACAAATAAGTACGCGTCTTCAGAGCCAGCGCTTTTTGCGGCTAGGTAGGTAATTCAAGGAACAACAGCTAATTCCGAAATGGTTGTCTCAAGTTCGCAAGCTCGGTCGAAAAGAAAGAAAATACTGAAAAAAGTATTAATTATGAACATCGCATTGCATCGGATATATTTACGATACCTTTGTGAACACTAAGTATCGAATGCTCTCGACTTTTTTCTGGATGACTGGTTGAAAAATTAAATAAGATTCACTTTGCTCGATTGTTATTCGGGTGATTTTCGTGATACAGACGACGTTTATCATGTTCTCTCTGCCTCTTCTCTATTCAGCGCAACGTTGCCACTTCACAAATTTATATGTACTGAATTTTGACATGATTGCACTGATTTTGTGGCAGATCGGACGTTTGATCTGCGTTTGATAACTCTATGGTTATAGATCAATATAGATGCGCCAGCGCATCCACCTCAAAAAATATGCACATAAGTTGATTAACTATGATACAATAATTCGTAATTTTTAACATGATTGCTGTTTAACTCAATTTTTTGTTGTTCATTTGCGACAAATGAGTTATAGACTACAACCATAGAGTATATATGGCAGTGTTAGTAGACATTGGAGCGCCTGAAGGTTCAATTCTGGGCCCCATAATTTTCATCATTTTCATAAAGGACCTAACTACCGGAGTAAACGGAAAAAATATCTCTCTTCAAAATTACGCAGATGATACAAGTGTCGTAGTAAGAGTTGATAATTTGTCAGATTCGACAAAAGCTGTGGATATCACTATTCAGCAGGCTCAGCATTGGTTCAATATGAATCAATTGCATATGAATGAGGACAAAACTACTGTAATCTTCTTCAAGAAAACTCACTCCAATGTTCCATTTGCTAAACTAATCAACACAAATCACGTCATTGTAGCTGGGAACTCATCAAAGTTCCTTGGTATTCATACTGATGAGTTTATGAAATGGGATGTTCACATAGCACAGCTCTGTAATAGTCTGAGCTCTGTTTGCTTCTCTTTGAGACTGATGGTGAAATATCTGAATTTGTCGGTGTTGAGGGTGCTTTATCAGGCAGTCTTCGAATCGAGACTTAGATATGATGCTATGTTCTTCGGTAATAGTTGTTTTATGAGAAATATAAACGTTCTGCAGAAAAAAGCCCAACGTAGCATTTTGGGAATGAAATCTGATGCGTCCTTCAGAGGCAAGTTTTGAGAAAATTGTCTACCCACAGCAACAACGATACACATCCAAGAAAATCTGCTTTTTGTGTACAAAAATCTTGAAACTGAGCAGAAAACAGAGGAATAGGTTTAGGAGGAGTTTGAGCAGGTTTAGCACAAGGACAACTATTTTGACGTATCCAAAGCATCGACTTACACATACAGAGAAGGGACCTGAATTGCACATGCATAAGATACTACAAATCCTTGCCTCCAAATATCAGGTCAGAAAGGAACATAAGCAGGTACAAGTCGATTGTATTTAGGCTGATCGTTACCAACAAACCTTATAGTGTTGATTAGATCTTGGAGTGTTGTATCTATGAACTCCCTGAAACTTTAAACCTCTAAAACTTTATTATTATTCAATATGGTGTAACTTAATATCGTTAAGATCTAGTATTTTTTTCTAGACTAGATTTAGGTTTATAGGTTTGCACTGAAGAATGATGCTTTGTGCCAATTTTAATACTGACAGTGACAATACTGATTGAGGCTCAATCAAGTAAATTTGTGCTTCAATGACCCTTGTGAAAAATTTCCGTTAATTCTTCGTACGTGTTTCGCCGGTATAAAAACATTATTCGGGGGCCAAAGCCCCGAGAATTCATCAGCAACAGCAGAATCACCTCTCAGACATCCCGACGAAGGTGACTAACCAAATTACAGGGTGCGCGATTAATACGTCTGATCCGAAAATGAGAACTGGTATCTACGCGGTGACACTCCGTGAAGTGTTGTTTACCTACCGCAAAAAAGGAACGAATGAAATAATTATTGAGAGCGACAGTCGGTAAGTACGAAAAGTAAAGATCTCTGCGCCCAAGAGTGGCTTATAATTATTGAGCGGTGCTACCGGGGCCCAGATAACCGGATGTGGACGCTTCATCTTCGACCTTGCAGAACATTACCTAGGAACTCGATATACTCCTCGATGATTGATGAATGGAAGCAGCCTCCGCAGTCCATCAAAAAATGCAGTAAACGTTTTATCAATTTAGCTCACTTGCGTTTGGTTTCTAAGAAACAACGGTTAACTTGAACTTATACCTAAATATAATTTAATGTAAGCATTACATATAAATTTAACTCAACCTTATAACTTGACATCTTATAATTTAATACTTGAGTATCCTATCAACTTATTTATTGTTGGATATCTATATTTTTTTACTCCACTTTAATTGCACCAAATATTTGTTTTGAGGTCAATGAAATATTAGAAGTAGATACAAAGAAACTTTTATTGTGAATACAAATAAGTACACCTACAATACGTACCATTCCTATCAATCTAAATTCTAATACGATGGCCAAAGCCATGATTTTTGTAGAGCGTCCATGATTTTTGTAGAATTTAACCAAGTGTTTTTCAACATTATACTATTCACAATAAACAACCCACCAAGTTAAGATGTTAGCACTTTTTTTGCAAAAAAAAACCGTTGAAATATATTTTCGGAAAGAAATATTCCGAAAAATATTTTTCATCATTAACTTATTCTTATGATTTTTTGATTTTCATATTTGTTAGTTCTTAGTCCTCGGTAATAAGTGAGGAAATATGACCTTATTCGAAGAACTTGAGAATGGTTTTAGTTCTGAAGGGTATAATATTTCGACAATATCGTTCTTTTGAACAGAGTAGATATATGCTCTTCTGAATACAAGAGCTAGTTAGATATATCTTGAAATAACAGCTAACTAACCAGGAGTAGACTGGGAGGAGCGCTTAAACAAAAAATTGAGAAAAAAGTTATTGCATTTAATTCCGGTGGAAATTGGTATTTCTTATGTTTGCAAAACATATTTTAGAATTATTTTGCCCACTTTGTTCCTTCGCTAGTTATTGTAACAACGTCTCTATTGTAACAGGCATGTTTAAACACAATTATAGTTATTCCAACCGGCAATAAACTATGCAATATCGAAATGAGTAGTTATTACTCAAATAACGATGCGAATGGTTTTGAGCAATAAACATTAATCACTCTTGTGAAATGGCAAAGAGCAGATGGCGCGTAGACACTTACGGCAGGTGTATATGATTTTCCCAACTACGGACATTTAGATTTTAGATCAGTATTATTGGTAGATAACTCGCACGTTTGTCGCGGACACGGAGGACGTTTTCGCTTTCGTTTCGGTCGTACCGCCCATTTTCGAATTCGACGAAAAAAATCGAGTAGATTCGTAGGAAGGTAACAAATGAATATGACTTTTATCCTTCACCTGATCTCTAGCAATAAATCTCAAAAATCTGCATATTCATGAGTTTAGAACAAGAGTGGCAGCTGCAAAACCTAAAAGCATTCACTGCGAAATTTCTGTTCTAGACTTATCTAAGGACCTTTGTGCACTTACTAGTATACAAACATATAAGTAGTTTCATTACCATTCAAACAAAATACAGAATTTCATGTCAGAGAAAGGTATCTTTTTTAGAAGTTTTAAACATTTTCTCTCTGTTTAATGCTCCCTCGAAATCACAAACTGTCAATCTATATTCTGAAAGCTTATGGACATTTAATTTGATGGACTTTTCCATTTCTACAGTAGTGTCTCTTAAGATTTTGAACAGTTTTTTATGTGCTGTTCAAATCTTCTGTGACCTACAGTTCGTTGCTTGTAAATAGGTACTGCAATAGGTACTTTTGCAGTACCTATTTTTGATAGCTAATTTGTACACCATTTCTATTGAATTTATGTAAAGTAAGTAAACTTACTTTACATAAGTGGTAAGTTTACTTACGTAAAGTAAGTAAACTTACCACCTTACAAGAAATTATGACAAATAGTAATTCTTTTATTTCAAACATTTTTCGTATTCTTTTCGTAATCCCTTTCTGGCACTTTAAACGTAAAATTATCGATTATAGCGTTGAGTAATTTTGAGTTTATATGGTTCCTTTTGCAAAGCACCCGCGTAGAGTCTTCAGGTATGAATTTTGCATCTTACTGGCCTTTTTTTCCCTCAACCACTCCTTCAATAATAATTTATTTCGAAAATTCTAACCTTATCAGTTCTTGTTACAATTCTGAATCTATGTAAAAGACATTGCTCTAATCGAGTACACACAAGATCCAGGTTGCAATTTTGCAGAAGTACTAGTGCCTTCATGTTAAATATGACATTGCGTGACTGTTAGTCACAAATTAACGTCATTTCCAAGATATTTCAGAAATATCTATGTATTCTAAATTCTAGTGCTCTTCAGGAAAATCATAGATAAGGAAGTTTTTAACAAAGAAATAACTGAAGTTTGTGCTTCTTAACAATGGGCGTCTGAAGTTTGGCGTTACTGGAATGAGTGAGGCTTACACTGCCTCCAAACAAATAAGTTCGATGGTGTGAAATGCCATAGGAATTATTCATTTGGTGTATTTTGTTTAAAAAGTCCGTTTTTACCCAAGTGAGTTGTAATTCAAGTAAATAATTCAGCTTAAACTTTTACTCTGAGAAGCAAGTTCCAAAACAAAAAACATAGAGAAGTCTTATTGTATTGTTAAAAATTAAAAAAAAAAAACGAATCAAATAATTCTTGTAGGACTATACCGTTATGAACTTTTGTGATGAGAGTGGCTTCCTGTGACGTCGAGAATTATGCAGTCTGTAGAAGTCTGCAAAAATAGTAAAATTTGTTTTCCGTTAACTTTTCTCTACAACTTGAATCTTTGTCAAAACTGACAGAAATAATTTTCACTGATTGACAGTATATATTATTTTCATTACTAAATTCAAAATATTTAACGAGATATAAATTTTACAATTTTTCTTGAGCACTCGTATAATATAAAACTCTTAAACTAAAACCTTGACTGTGTTAAATCTGGCTTGCACTTGTCGCCAGAAGTCATCATAGACGGACAAGTCTTCGGAATCGTTTACTCATTCACTTTGGTATCAGTGCCGATTTCATTCGACTCCATGTTCGGATAGTTCATTCATCAGTGTTTCTGTGTTGCGTCTGTGGTCTCGACAACAGTCACACATTCCTGCGGACGGCGCGACGTGTATATTTGATGAGCCCTGTTAACTAATGGTACATTGTCGAGTGTGCAGATTAGCATTCGGACGGTGTCGCGGTCCAGCGAATTGAGAGGCGGTCACGGACAATGCGACGGCGTTCGTCGATGTGGCTACAGGCCCGGCACGGGAACTCTACGTGAGCGAAATGTTGCATAGAACGAATGGTAGGTAGGTACTATTCGCAATCAGATATTGTAAAAGACATTTCAAACAGACAAATAATACTATATAGATTTCAATCAAGCTTTACAGCCGAGAAAATTTATATAAGTAGGCTGCAGACCATAAGAACAAGGTACGAAATTTGTCAGATCCTTGAAGTCAACGTCACGCACTTATCGTCACCCTCACTCTAGAAGTAGATTTTCATAATCTACTGTCTAACTTTTGACGTCACAGAAAGAGACAGAGCCATTCTTGGGTCAAATCAAAAAAGGTTATAACGGTAAAGTCCCACAAGAAATAATAATTCAGTGTTTCCTCATGTTTGGCGATAAAATAAAATTTCTCCTTGACATATTTTGTTTGGTACCTGTTAATTAATTTGAATAGTTAAATTAACTCACTTGGGGAAAATTGGATCTGATTTGCTCCAAAAACAAAGATTCTTTTGTCTTTAACAGACTTTGTCTTTAAACAAAGTAGGTACACAAATTGAAGTTTTTATTCTTTCTAATAAACTAAAATGATAAACCGTAAAAGATAAAATATAAGATTTTACACTTATAAACTTATTGTATGCGGTCAGTTCAAAATTAAATTATAAAATGTTCATTCATTTTATTTGTATTGTTTTTATTTCATTTCAATTTTACATCGACAATGGTTTTTTCTGAATGATGTCTCAATATGCTCCACTTTCTGTTTGAAAAAAAATCATTTCGTGTTTTTCATTTTGCTTTTCGTTATTAATAATTCGAATTTCGTATCCAAGAAAGGAGGTGAGAAATTTCAACATATGCAAAACAAACGTGAATGCAAAATTTTAACGATTGCAGAACACCTGATTTCTGCGATCTTTTCATGTTTGTTTGTATCAGGAAAACATCGAAATTATTTTAAGAAAACTCCAAATTGGATCGTTTGGCTCGAGTTAATTACGTTTGGTGCACTCGTAAGCATCGCTTCTCGGAAAATCACCGAACGAGCCCCATAAAATAATGTGTTTCTGTCAATCGATTTACTGCTTGAAGGATATTTTTGTACGACGTTAAGTTTGATCTTAAATCTTCAACTGTATGGATCGTACAGATAATTATATAGTGAGTTCATTCAAACAGAAATAATTTTTATTCAATTATTATAGTTTCGTTTTTGCTTTGATTCCAATTTTTGCGCTCAATCTTAGTAGGTACATTACTCGTTCAATAATAACCGCTGAAACCGCTGAAGGATTGAAGCCCAAATCTCCCTACTGCGGGGTCTTCACTAGACTATGGAGATGACTGATTACAGTTATTTATTGATGAATAAATAATGAATTATATGATGAACGCATAAAATGTGAAATCCACGTCAGTTTCACTTCTCTTGGTTGTCTTCAATTGGTTCACCAAAAATAAAATTCGCAACCATATGATTCTTTTAGCTCATTTTCAGGATCTTTTTGGAAATTTCTCCCTGAATAAGTTTTTTTTTTTATTTGAATTTCATTTCTCAACGTGAAACATTCAGTCATACATTTTTGAAGACCACTTGAGTTATTGGGATAACTTAAGTGGAAATATTTCAAATATATAATAGAAAAGTAGAAGTTCCATTCACCACAACGGTAATATGTTCACTAGTTACAGAACGACTTCAAATATCCCCTGTGAATACTCACACTATTTTTGTTATGCATCAGTTTAACACATAATTTTTCTCAACATAAGTATCACCTTGAGTATCTAGGTACTTGAAATGTTTGTTTCAGGATACGTGCATTACAATTTTTGGTACTCAAGTGAGTACTTTTACATGTATAAAACAATATTTTGATCAGAAGTTATATCGTTCTGTAATAGTTTCTCAAAAGATATTATTTTCTTTGTGAATTACACGAAAAGGAAGACTTCATTCAACACGTTTGGAAAAACAAATTCTGAAAATGACACCTATATGAGTAAAACTAATTTGAAATTATATTTTCATATTTTAGACATCAATTTTAACTGAGCATCTTGTTTCAGATATACCGACGCAGGTGCCGCCACTGACGCCGGGTACTAACAAGACCATGACAGAGGCGCTCAAGGCGTCTTTCGCATCGTGGGAAAAGGAACAAATAAGATTGAATATTACCAAAGGTGAGTAGAGTTTTGAAATGTATCGTACAATAATAGCTCATCTAAATCCGACGTATGTATTATACGTCGCCTATGGCAAAATAGCTCACTCCATTTGTGAAACGCCCTCATACTTTCACCGAAAATTGATTGTTTCTTGATTGAGACATAACTTTCAGTGTCATTAACTGATCAGAAAAAACCATGAATAATTTCATAGTAAATTTTTGATAAATATTCACTTATCGTTCAGTTCTACTCCTTTTCAATTGATTTTAGGTTTCTTAGAAATTTTGTTTTTTCGTCCAGTCAATCCAAGTATATCAATCTATTAATTGAGCAGCTACATTGTAAGAAAAATATTATTTAGTACTTTTAAAAGTATTATCAATATAAAATCAATTATTAGTTCGGAAATAAAACTGTCCTAAAATGATAGACACACCCGAATAAAATTTTCAATAGTTCTTTCAAAATTTCGAACTTTTAACACAACGAAATTAAGTAAATCATTTGGTGGATAATCTTCAATTGATCTAAGGCATCCTATGGCGAATTTCGGATGTTTTAAACGCTACTTTCTAAGGACATACTAATACATACGAATAATATTGAGATTTTTCGTAAAAATACTTATTCATCGTCGGTTATACAAGTGATATTTTTCTATCATAAGTTGGGTGGAAATAGATACAAAATTAAGATAGGTTAATTAATCACAAATAGCGAGAGCTTGCTTACCGAGTTATATTAACCTTAAATATAAATTCTGTTTTTGAAATTATTTATAATTTCAATGATAAAAAATTGTCTTTTGTGCCAGAAAAGAAATCTAGCTGAAAAATATTCTAGTTAACCGCTAACTTAAAATTAAGTAACTATACGAAATGAGGTATTGACAGATGGACAGAAAAGACAAAAAAACAGGACAAAGACAAAAATAAATATAATGATAGAGAATCTAAGATTCAAATAAATCTGGCGGCTGAGTACCTTATACATGTGTTCAAACACTCAAAACTGCCATTCACTTCCAGATAAATAGAATTGTAAACACGAATAGCCTCAAACACGAAACATTTATCGAAACTTGACAGTTATAAAGGGTGTGAATTTCAGATAAGGTACTTATTATTTAAAAAAAAGATAATAAATAATAAGAAATAAATTTATCACTATTTTAAATTTCATTTATTTCATTACTATTTGTTAAATTTAATTTTAATACGAAAATAGGTTTTCTATTATGAATATCTTACTACATTATGTGTTTTAGCAAATCAAAACACTTCTGATTTAGAATCACGTGCCTCGTAGCAGTTTATTTAACTCGAATTTGTCCTTACGGTCAAATATGGTCGCATAAACTCCTCAATGGTATATAACTCAGTGTACGCGATGTGAGGACTCTACGATTGTTGCTTTATAAAAGCTGATTACAATTCCGCCGCGCGATTACCATTTAAGTGTGGCCATTTTTCTTCGGTAAATTTATGGATGTATGTAAATGATGATGACTTCATCAAACGTTTGAACCCGAAGTCCCGAACTCAACGAGTTGTTAGCTTTATCGATAGGTGTTCGTTTTGATGAGGATCATCTTGTTAAATTTACATTCGGTTTCTTTTATTAAAGTGACACCTACTTCAGATCAAGAAACAAATGGCCGTATTACACCTTTTAATTTTCGTTTCTTTTTTATGGGTCTGTCGATCGAGTCGGATCTGTGAAACTAATGTATCTTAAATGTTTCGATAATGCTCAATTATCGATTTAATTTAATCCCACGAAAATAAATGATACTCGTTCGTTAATTCTGAAGGAAACACTGATACATTGTATCATTGTGATATCATAATTTAATGTGTTAATGATAATTTTCTTTATTGTTGCTGATTGAAATGACAAACGAATAATTAATACAAAAAGGGGAAGTTTAGCTGATGATATTCTATCACTACCACCAAAAAAAAACTCATCCATATATGTCAATTATTGAAAATAATATGAGTCCTAAGATGCTACCTTGAGGAATATCTTTTCGTATATGCTGTCGAGATGAGTTGACACTATTGACATCAACATATTAGCATTGATCACGAAGGTAACTGCAAAATCAATTCACCGTTGAAAGATGAAATGAATTGAAGTGCAGCTTTACCTCTGGTAGTGGATGCCATAAGTAGTGGAAGACCAAAAGAACAACTCTCGATTAGTCCATAGTACATATTCTTAGAACTCCAAAATCTCTGAAAACTCTAGAAAACAACACGGTTATCAGAGGCATGTTTATTGTTATCATGAAATTTATCTTATATATAAATGTAATAAGAAATGTCGTCCTACCTAAAATGTTCCATTTGCAACATTACTTCAGCTCTAACTAATGTACAAGACGTTGAATTTCCAAAGCAATGATCATCCGATTCATTATAGTGAACTAATGGAAACATTTCTGTCTTGGCGTGGTCAAATATTTTGTGTCAATAAATATAATTAGGTTTTGCTGATATCGCATTGGCTGTTTCGGAATACCACAAAAAGGGAAGTTCTACTATCACCAAAAAGCATATATGTCACAAATATTGAAAGTAATATGAGTCCTGAGGTGCTTCCCTGAGGAATAGCTTCTCGTAATATGATGTCGAGATGAGCTGACACTATTGACTTCAACATATTGATATCGATCAGGAAGGCATTTCAAAACCAATTCAATGTCAATGGACAGAATGAGTACAGCTTAGCCTCCAATAAAGGATGGCGTATTTTGTCGAAGGCCTAAGTGTGGCCAAGTAAGACCAAAAGAACAACCATCGAGATTTGTTAATAGTACGTATTCATACAACTCTAAAAATGAAATTAACACGTTTATCAGAGGCATGTTTATTGTTATCATGAAATTTATCTTATATATAAATATAATAAGAAATGTCTTCCTACCTAAATGTTCCATTTGCAACATTACTTCAGCTCTAACTAATGTACAAGCCGTTGAATTTCCAAAGCAGCGATCTACATCCGATTCATTATAGTGAACTAATGGAAACATTTCTGTCTTGGCGTGGCCAAATATTTTGTGTCAATAAATATAATTGGGATTTGCTGATAGCGCTTTGGCACAAAAGGGGAAGTTCTACTATCACCAAAAAGCATATATGTCACAAATATTGAAAGTAATATGAGTCCTGAGGTGCTTCCCTGAGGAATAGCTTCTCGTAATATGATGTCGAGATGAGCTGACACTATTGACTTCAACATATTGATATCGATCAGGAAGGCATTTCAAAACCAATTCAATGTCAATGGACAGAATGAGTACAGCTTAGCCTCCAATAAAGGATGGCGTATTTTGTCGAAGGCCTAAGTGTGGCCAAGTAAGACCAAAAGAACAACCATCGAGGATTTGTTAACATATATTAACAATAGTACGTATTCATACAACTCTAAAAATGAAATTAACACGTTTATCAGAGGCATGTTTATTGTTATCATGAAATTTATCTTATATATAAATATAATAAGAAATGTCTTCCTACCTAAAATGTTCCATTTGCAACATTACTTCGCTCTTAACTAATATACAAGACGTTGAATTTCCAAAGCAGTGATCTACATCCGATTCATTATAGTGAATTAATGGAAACATTTCTGACTTGGCGTGGCCAAATATTTTGTGTTAATAAATATAATTGGGATTTGCTGATATCGCATTGGCTGTTTTGGAATACCATCGATAAACATATCTACAACTTTATTTCTATCTTCCATTCTATTGGTAGACGTATAGCGACACGCCTAAAACGAAATTTCAAAATTCAAACTATTCGAGACTGGTCCATTATTCAATTTATTTTATGATGAAGTAGCCCGTCGAGTAACAAAAACTTTATTAGTCGAATTCTTCTAGTTAACAATCTCGAATGGAAATAATAGTGTTGAAAATTGAATGGCGGCACGTCAGCAATGGGACAACATTCCGATGTCAACACCTTTAAACGTAGAAATGGATCTCGAATTGAATTATTAACATATCAATCGGATTGATTCGAATGTTCCTAATGAGTTCCAAAACGGAATATATCTCTGCGCTGGGACGGAGAAAAAGGTGCAGCCGATGATGTTTGGACGAATTATCGACTGGTTATTTCGAGTTTTAATGATGAAGTTTATTAAAGCTTTTTGTAATATCTAATTTGCTACCAGTTTTCGTTCATTATTCTATTCAAATCTCAGATTCAGTTTAGAATGAGAATCTCAACTATCGAAACATCAAACTCCTGTCATCAGACTTGAATATATTGGTAGTACTTAGTAGTACCAAGGAGCAAGTCATCTACTCTTCTTTGTAGTTTCAGACCTTGATTAACGCTCTTCTTCTGGTTTATGGTTTTGATATCTTGCCAGGTCTGCTTCGATCTCTTTTCGATGGTGGGTTGCCTTCTGGAACCCTGGAAAATCCACGATATAACTCTTAGGCGATATTGATTCCATCCATAAAATGACATTATATTTAGAGTACTTTTTAGCCGAATCCTTAAAAGTATGTAATTCTTTGGAAAAGTAATGAAAATATTAAATTATTTGAGCCACACATCAGATGGCTTTTAGATGAAGTTTGACAAGGCAAAAGTTTTCAAAAACATTCAGAAATATTAAACATTTGAGACAATTTCACATGGTGAGGGACATTAGTGACAAAAAAATAAACAAATATCATATATACAAAAAAAATTGGTTCATACATTATTGCCTACATTCGAATCATCGAAGTACTCTGCCACACTATAGTATACCTTTGTTAACATCAATTACTTAAATCTCTTCTCAAACAAATGAGCTTTCAGTAATTTCAAATTTGACGGTAAATAATTGAAGAAATTAATACTCTGATAATAGAGAGTGCTCGAATTTAGCTGTTTTATGCATAGGAATAAGTAGTACATCCCTGTTCCTTGTTGAATACTCATGATTACTATTCAATTTAATAAACCTATCTTCATTTTCTTTAACATATAGTAAACATCTATAAATACATAAACAAGGTAGGGTGACTATGTACATAATTATTAATGAAGATAGGTTTACAGAAAGTTCATTGATGAATATTGAATATTAATCGAAGTATTCGCTTCTGTGTAATAAACACCCTATTTATTTCTGTAGAGCAGCCCCACAGCAGAATATTATAATGCAGATGAGTATATAATACTGTAATACACAGTTTCTAGGTACAAAGTGCTTAATTCTAGAGATTGCAAAGAATGAGTTACTCAATTTTTTACATAAAACATCAATACGTGTCGTACATTTAAAATTTCTGTCTACATATATTCCAAGAAACTTAGTTGATTGGGATGATGATATAGTGTTGTCCCCATATTTAACATTCTGATTAAACTGATTCAATTACCCTTCAGATAAAAATGAACACATCCAGTTTTGTCAACGTTCACCATGAGATTGTTCATTCGACACCAATTTACAAATCTCCTCAAAATGCATTCACATACCTACCTCCAGAAGTTCTTCAGGTGTCTTGCCAGAAACAACCACCGATGATTCATCTGCAAATAGTGTCACCAAAAATCGGGACAACTTCGCAGGCAAATCGTTTATAAAAAATATGAATAGAAGAAGTCCTGGTACAGAGCCTTGCGGCACTCCAAAGGTATAATCATGTCTCTGAGAATAATTCGCCTATTCCCACTACCATTGTTCTTTCTTCATGGTAACTACGTAACCAATCAAGAAAAACGCCTCTAAATTGTAGCATTTATCAAGTAGAAATTCAAAGGATAATGAATCAGATGCGGCAGATATATAAAAAAAAATACTAAATAGATTTGTGTAATTCAGTTTTTTCAATTGAAGGATAAAAAATTATATTTTAGATGACAGTTTACAAGGTTCTAGTAAGTCGGTTTCCTTTAATTTTTTCTTTTTTATATAACTTAATAATTCTTGCCTATTACCACTACCATTGTTCTTTCTTCATGGTAACTACGTAACCAATCAAGAAAAACGCCTCTAAATTGTAGCATTTATCAAGTAGAAATTCAAAGGATAATGAATCAGATGCGGCAGATATATAAAAAAAAATACTAAATAGATTTGTGTAATTCAGTTTTTTCAATTGAAGGATAAAAAATTATATTTTAGATGACAGTTTACAAGGTTCTAGTAAGTCGGTTTCCTTTAATTTTTTCTTTTTTATATAACTTTGTTTCATAATTTAGTTGTTCACTCTTCTTTTGCAAGTATTCAAATCGTACGTTTTTGCAGACTGTTTGTGGGACTGACATATATTCCAGTTGAAGGATGTATTTGTTCCCGTATATGTATTGTATTCCAGTAGTGAAATTTTATCGCTTCATAACATTTGCTCGAATGAATTAATTAATTAGTCAATAATGTTGGGGTCACATTTGCGCCTATCATTACTTTATCGTAGATACCCTTGAATAAAATCGAGCGTTTATCTCGCCTTCGTTACCCGAGCCAATTGGATTGATATAATTTAATCGTGACTTGTTGCGCCCTGAGTAACTTATCGTTGGTATTTTTGGAATTGGATAATATCCTGCAATCTCGACATCCTGCGGAAACATAAGACTGGAAACATGCTTTATATTATGTGCCTTGAACGAGTTTCTCGATTTAAGTGTCCAACTTTCAAATTGAGCAGTGGATTTCGACATAGAAGCGGAAACGAATTTCTTGACAGTAACAGAATTCGGTTATAATTTTCCCGAGAAGAACATCCAATGGCTGTTCAATACGATTCGACCAGAAAGAAAGTGTTCATATTTGAGGCGATTCTACGAGCATATCATTTCATTTTGTATGCAATACAAACATGTACAATTCGAAATGGTGAAGGAGTTCTATCTCTTAATGAGATACTCTGTTTTTGAATTGGGTTACCTGAAGATTGCCCGATGAAAGCTCTTATTACTGATCATCAGCACTAGTACATTTTGACATAAAGGAACAATTTAATATTTCATAGCATAGACTCTCGTTTAGAAGTAATAATACATATTCAGATACTAATTGGTATTTGAAGGAGTAACAAGCAATCAGAGTATTGTATTGGGAACTGTTCGTCTTCAGTTGTGAAGATATATACCTAATAAAGAGTTTTGGCAACCGTAACATGTTACAGCTAATTTGTATGAAACATGAAAACTTATTTTCTTCTATGTTCACTCCTTTAAATTTGAGATTTCAGCTTGAATAAAACTAATGATTTTATTGTATCCATAATTGCACAGAGCAACTGCAAGAGCTAGACGTTTTGGCGCTAAATTCAGGTGCAGTTTGGGCGTAATTCTCGAAGAAATAGTTATTTGTGATTCAAAGCAGGGAGGTGCGTCTACAAGTCACAGTTTAATGAATATTTGGATAAGCAAAAGTTACAGCATTCTACTGCACGCATGCTGAATCAATTCTTTTGGGTATCTGCAGGAATGACTAGCATTTCTTCATACAGAAAAATGTTTTGGAAACAAATGATCGTTGATCAGGACATTGGTCCTGAAGAAACATACTTCAAACAATATGCTGATGGGAGTGGAGTAGGTAGAAATACAGACCCTTATCATTTGAATGCGTTCAAATCCAGTTAAAACATAAGCCAAAAAGAGCTCTATGAAGTGATTTTCTAACTAGACGAAAAACTAAAAATTTACGAAACAATATATACCTATAGAGAAACTAAGTGATTGAGAATAAACATGAACAAGGGAGCTTAAAAGATACTACAAAGCAATGAGCATCATGTGCAAGAGGACATCTACCACTGGAAAACCTAATGGAATAGAATTATGACATCAAATTTGACCGTAGAAAATCTGCTTACAAAATGTATCGTTAGTGTAGAGATGTCGAAACCTTAAGCCTTCAAGTCTTTACTTGCTTTGAAAGCTTGACCACAATTCAAATATATTCACAAGTATGAATAACTACTGACAGTATATTTTCACATTTGGATGTATTGAAAAGGAGAATTATGTATATATCTACATATTTCGATGTTTTGAAAGAATTCAACCTAAAGTTTGTGGGGCTATAGATACGCCTCCATTAAATCCAAGCTGCTTATCCATGAACTAGTGTCAAAGTTAGTGTAATAATAAATTCAGTAACAATACACAGTACTTAATAGATAAATAATTATAAGTCACTCAATAATATTGTGCTATTCCTCATTTCCATTTCATAACATATAATTTTTCATCCCAACTCTACCTGTCGAGAGAGCCATATTTTCCTTCACAATCGCCGCAATGACTCATACTTTATGAATCGAAAATTCCGAACATACACGGTACACATGTTTTGTTACGCCATTGTTGAAAGAGCGTAATTAGAATTTTACTTTGATACAGAAGTTCTCGGATGAGCAACAACCAATTGTGAAGCGGCCTATCACACCCACGCGAGCGTGTTTATTGCTCGCGTTTTTATTGCCCACGCACGGTTGAACTGAACTGATTCAGCCATGGAAACTTCTGCGTATTATTCGTTTTGTGAGCTGCTCTTCAATCGGTTGCAGTTGCAACGAAACGTCGCGTCCGACATCCGCATGATAATCCCCTCTAATTTCATTGAATGCGAAGCTCTTGTACGATTCATAAAATGCGATGTCGAATGAGCTGTTCAGTTTCAGTATTTATAATTTCGATTCGTACAACCCTCTATGGTTTTTATTATAATCGTAGAGAAAGTATATATTTTGTGTAATTTATGAACATACCTTTATTATGTAAGGAATCTACTCTTAAAGGAGTAGGGCAGGGCCACCGCTTATGCCATTACTTCGCCTATGGCCACCTCACTCAACGAAAACTTGATAATTGCCAAATATATCCATCTTACAGTAGGCAAACTGTTCTCAAATCTTAAAGATCCTTCCAAAACTTTACAGAGGACTCATGTAGTGTACCAAATCAAATGTCAGGATTGCAACCTTCGATACATCGTACAAACCCGATGATCTCTAAAAGACCGTCTAACATCACATAAAAGTGACAAAAAAAGAGTCATGTGCCCTGGTGAAGCACTGTATTTCGAACAACCACACAATTAATTTGAATAGTGCCAAAATCTTAGATGTGGAAAGGAATGGAACAAATGGAGAATTCTTGGAGATGGTCAGAATCCAACAAAATGAAAATACAATGACCAGTAGAACTGATATCCGTAAACTTAGTTGCATATATAGCTTGTTCATTGATTTTGACAAAGAAAAGAAGAAATAATGCACAAAGGACGTGACAATGAAGATAGTTTCGATTTATTTGGGAAGTCCTCCGATAAACCTAGTAACGAGTGTGATCACTGATTGGTGAAGAAAACTGACATGCAAAGAAACCAAAGATCTTGGAATGAATGTTATTCTATATAGGTACATAACCTCTACTTTATGACCCCATACAAATCGATGTAGATAAAATGTGGTTAAGTTGCAGTGCACGAACCCCAGGCAAAATAGGCAGAAGAACATCATATGATAACAAAAAAACCCTTCTCAATTTTTTTTTAATTTTGAATTTAGGTTACTATTGGAATTTTCGAAACCATTTGTAGATTTGTACTGAATCTAATATAATCCTAACCATTCGGCCAAAGTTCAGATAATTTATGTCATTATGTCTTAATATGTTTCTGGTTAATAACGCAATATCAAGAGTGGATACACGAGTGTTGTCAACAATCTGGTTTTTAAGTTAAAACTCGAAATTCCTACGTAGGCTATGTGAAAAAAGGGTCTCTACTTCACTCATCACGTCCAAGCTCAACGAGGAAAAGAGCATATGAAAATCGGTCGTCAGAATCCAGACCTACGACCACATTCATCTGAATGGTATGAAAAAGGCCCTTTGCGGTTTGTATTAAGCTTCGATATTATCATTCATATATGTTGAATTGCACAATATGAAGAAATACAACATGTTTGCATGGAAACTGCGCTTACTAACGAATAATATATTTCATTCGTTTATACATTCAGCGGAAGCATGCCTTAAGCACTTCAATAAACTGAAATAAATGCTTGATAACTATTACCGAAATAAATCATTGTTTATCTTATAATTTAGAATCATTATACTGATAAATTTGTGTTATCTACACAGTTTTTGATGAACCCTCGTATATTCTACTTTTATAAAAAATGTATTAAAAAAGTTATTAATGAATAAACAACATACGAAAATAAAAGAAATATTCGTATATCAATACTATTAAATATTTATGATGGAAAGAAATACAAAAAAATGATAATAGGTGTTATTAAACATTTTTCCTTGAGGAAATTTATTTATACAGATGAAAAAAGAATTGCGCTTTTTCCACATTGAAATTCAACTATATGATTTTCATATTTTTTCAGTTCTTTTGTTATTTATCAGTTATTAACCTTGTCTATGGAATATTCACTTTGTGTGGTTGGTATTATTATAATAATCGGTGTAAAAACAGTGTATAATACAATATTTCCTACTAAATTCCACTCGTTTCTTTTTGAGCAGATGATTAAACTTCCTTATAATTTTACCATCGAGTTTGGAAATGCGAACACGTACGTCTTGGTGAACCTCATGATTTGTTGTTCAGTAATTCGCATTGCGACACAAAATTAACGAAAAATTGCGATTGCCATTCTTATAAATCTAATATATGTCTTATTTGCTTCGTATTTTACGTTGCCAGTACTGAAGGTCTACGCCATTATTTGTATTCCATGTACAACACTTAATGCCAGACGTCTTGCATCTATTTAACGATATCAGCACATTTGCATTCACAATTGAACTCGGAACTTGTCCGTAAGACTTCAGATTGCAAAGAAGATGTTGGTTGAAATGAAAAAGATACTTGTTTGTGGAACTCTTAATATTTTATCTTCAAATGTAAAGGTCTCGACGGCGATGCAGTTTGACTTGAAAATAGTGAATGTGATTAACAAAATGTTTATTTTAATTCGAAATTGTACTACGTCGTCTCTTCAGTGATCGACTTCCCTGTTCTCCTCCTGTAGAACGTGATCTTTGTTGATCGGATAATTTTTCTTGTCAACAAAGAGAGTCTTTGATTTTCAATTTCAAACAAAAACTTATTTCAAACCTGCATGGTTTGAAGAATATTCATCTCTAAACTGGTTCATCTAAGTAGGTGCAATACAATTTACCGGTATTTCTGTTTTTGAAATTATTATATTGCTGCTGGATTGGGAGGTTTATTTAAATTTCCGAAAGTTTTACGGCATGCTAGGATACTCTCCTCTTCAAACAATTTGTATTTATTACCAACTATTCAATACCGGAAACTGCTTATAAAATGAATGTATAAATACTACTCTAAACGTTTGCAACTTAAATTTAAATGTCTCTTTCTTTTGGTTAGTTTGCTGATTTTCATATTTTCGTTTTTATTTTTACCTATATTTTCGATACTATTACCTATTCTTCGTACTTAACACTATATTACTTATAACGAAATGGCGTAAAAATGAAAATAAAAACATTCAATTTGTTCGCAATTTTTGAATTGGATAAACTTGTCGAATGGCCCCTGTACACCTGCCAAGACGTGCTTTCGCGAAATTCGTGTTTGTCCGCCAATTTCAATATTTGTAGGCGTCGACAGGCATAAAACGAGCGTGCTACAAAACTTTAACACCTGACGTTTATTTCCATATCGGCATTGGGCTCACACGGCACGTTAACACTTACATTTAAAATCAAACAAATCTTTTGAACGGGTCTGTTTGATTATATCGAGCGTAAGAGTTCAAAGGTGCCGCCCGGTCTCCTATTGTGTACTCACGATCCTTTTTTCCACGAGTTAAAATCATTTATTGTTTTCTGGATTAGATTTGTTTGTTCTTCTTTCACGGACCGATAATGCTGAACGAAGAGAATTTTGTGGATCGATTCCGTGAAACAGTCGGACCTGAATTATACCGAAAATTCTGTGTTAATAATAGGTATATAACGAAATTTAATTTGATATATTAGAGTAGGTATGTGGAATTTCAATGAAACCTAATTTACATTACCACAACTGGAGGTCAGTTTTTCGATATTTTAATATATTTTTTTGAGTAATTCGCAAGTATATATCCTCCTTTCAGAGGGAGGATATATATATATATATATATATATATATATATCTTTATATCTTTATGTATAAGAAATTAAATTCAGCCTACATGCAGTTGTTCTATTTCATCAGTTAAGTTAAAATTAACATTTCAAAAAATGTTTATTTAGCTTTTTTTTAACATTAAAAAAATTGATTTAATCCTCAATAGGTTTCATCTTTTAAATTCACGGGTCGTCAGTGAATTTCAATGAAAACCAAAGTCTCTTAGTAGAATCACAAACTGCAGTTTGAATATTCATAAAGGTATTTGCACATTCATGTGAATGAAAATCATACATTCATACAATAATTTATGTTTTTAAATAAAGTCATTAAGGTATCGAACGAAAATTTTCAAATTCGAGTACCTTTTAAAATGAATTGTATAGTTTATTGAAGAAGAAATTGCTGCTTCACATCTTCAATTGCAATTGGAACTCGTATTTTGATTTCCTCTCATCATTGTTGTACCCTTACAACATCTAGTACAAATCACAGTGTTTTTCATCAAGATTGCAATAGAGGAAAAGGAAAGGAAAAATGAAACACACTTTTTCATTTTTCACTGAAGTCTGTGCGATAGAGACGGCAAGTTATTGAGTTTGGAATTAACCCCTTTCAACCAGATCGTAGAACATGAGGAAGGAAGCGTTTGGTATAATTACGGAACATTGGGAGAAGAAATATTTTGTGAAAAAATTGGCCCAGCATTCGACGTATAAGTTTGCCAGCATCTATATATACCATGAGAAACCCTGAAAAATTCATGGCAGCATGTCAACCCTAGCGTGCTTGTGAATAAGCACTTGGATTCATGAAAAGTAGACAGTTATCACTTCTGTAGTTACGCCGAAGACTGCAATTTACGTGTATCACGAGATTTTTCATGGTGCCAATTGTATGCCCTAAAGTTTCCTGATGAATTATTCGTTTTTGAATGGATAAATCGGGTAATGTAAATTTGTCGTCCCTTTCATTTTACCAGTTACCCCCTGTAACTTGCCACTTCGACGTATAATTTCAAAATTTTGATTTTGCGTTCTTATTTTGTTGTTCCATTTCCTGCGATAGGCATCTTCTTCAAAGGATGGAGACACATTTCGGTATGTTTGTACAATACTTGACAGCTAGTAGGAAATGGTTCCCGTTACGTATATGGAACTGTACGGAGCAATTGGTCATTTATAGCCCAATTAGTGAACCTGCTATTTCCTAACAATAGATCGATCTCTATCTTGGACAACAGCCAATGGAATTCTCGAAAATCTAGAAAGTCGCTCTTTGTCCAACAATAAATTTAACGTTATATAAATTGAACAACGCAAACCGGTTCACAAAAGTATGATCTTACCGTATTATAGATACGAACCTCTTTTAGGTCGAACCTCTTCTACGACAATAATTAATTGGCGTATTATATTTTTGCTAGATTCATAAAGGAAAGGATATAAATAAGGTCATAATTATACCTAAACGTTAATTTTCCTTAATTTATTCCCTATATATACCAGATATATATAGCTCTATTATAATTCCTGCTAAACCGTAATGATGATCAATATAATCGTATAGTTTATGGCTGAATTAATTCGAAATATAAATGATATTTTGAAAACTGAATATCTAGGAAAAGTTATGTGATGTTCTGACGCGATCGTTAATCTTTAATTAAGCACATGTTAGGAGGATTACGCCAGAGAAATATTTAATCGCTTGTGGTTTTCGAAATAATAAGTATGTATAATTGAAAGATGTATATTTATTGATGCAATTCACATTTTCACCATACTGCATACAGGTCCATACTGAAATATGGAATTGTATATCACAATATATCATATCAGAAGTCAAACAAGAAAAAGGATTAAATTGTAAGAAACAAAAAGAAAAAATCGGAATAAAAAAAGGTTATTAAATCTCTGTTAATAATTCATCACATTAGTAGTGATGGGTACTAGCTCTTTCTCAATAAAAACTCTTCAATAGGTTTCTCAAATTTGGCTTCATCAGCCAAATACATGAATAAGAATTTCAACAATTTTAATCTGATAAATTGTCACACATTTACCTGACATTTACTTTGTTGAGCGATCTAAATCAGCAAAAGTCTGGTCTCCATTTGTAGTCTTTCAAATGATAAGTTTGTATTATTATTCATTGATGCAATTCAAATCTTTACTTTTCCACCACAGGTCATCCGTATTGAAATGTTGAATAGTATATCACAATATATATTATCGAAAGTCAAACAACAAAAAGGATTAAATTGAAAGAAACAAAAAAAAATCGGAATAAAAAAGGTTATTAAATCTCTCTTAATAATTCATACATTAGTAGTGATGGGTACTAACTCTTTCTCAATAAAAACTCTTCAATATGTTTCTCAAATTTGGCTTAATCAGCAGAATACATAAATAAGAATTTCAACAATTTTACTCTAACCATCTCTTAGATTGTTACACATTTATCCGACATTCATCTTGATGAGTGATCTGAAACAAGAAAAGTCTGGTTTTCATTAATTTTCCAAAGGTTTCTTGATTATTAATTGAATATCTTTCAATTCTAATTCTAATCGATCATTTCATATTTATATTTTTATTATTATGTAAATATATCATTATATTTATGTTCATCCTATTCAAAAGAAATCGTTAAAATATCTTCGCATAATTCCAAGCAAGGAGTTTTTAAATTGAACGTGAAGAATCTTATAAATTATCTTCTCTGAAACTCTGGACAATTGCCAAAATTGAAATTGAGCATATATCTACTAATTGAACGGACCGAGTTCAAATATGAATACGAGAACCAAGTAAAAGTTCGGATCTTATGTTCATTAGTCGTTGAATGGTACCGTTTTGTCGAATAAAGATTGTTCAAGATTGTGGTTTGGAAAGTATGTGATGTTTGAAGAATCAGAAAGGATGATATTTCAATTAAACGAAGGAATTAACGATAAAATCTGTAGTTTAGTCCAGTGACGGAAAGTGCTTTGATTCAAATGAAAATTCAGGTTTTCTGTGTTTTCTTTTGGTACGAAGATTTATTGTGTTTATTGAAAATCTACAAATTGGATCCAACTACAGCGTTGCGTTTTTCCTTTATAAATCCGTAAACTTTTGTTAATAACCATCTAGTAACGGTTTATCCACTCTGAAATTCAGTTTCCGCCATTAGGTGATGATTAAATCATCCGACTTTATTACTATCCTACCATTCAGCTACCGAATTTAATTCAGAGATTCAATTCATATCTACCATAAAATCACACATGTCATTATTACAAATGATGGTAACAGCGGATGCTGCATCGTTATGCTCTGCCGATTTTCAATAGGAAAGGAAACTTTCGCTGACCTGCGCCTATCTGATCATTTCCGGTAGTCAACGTTTTGGCTTTTTGTTTGTTTCCCTGCTCTCTTGAACCTGCACCAGTAGTCGACCTTTTCGATCGACATCGTTGTTTTTCTGCTAGACGATTTATATTTTGCTATTTTCTGGTTCAGCTTGCTCTTAAAATTAATGAGTATCGATATAATTATAAGAAATTTATAATTTTGTAATTTCTTGCTTTGAAGAAAGTCCAATTCAACATGAAGGCAATTCAGTTGAAAATGTGGCAATGTATAATATATCCATGTTCGTACATTGTAATGTTGTTAACAACAATAGGCATGATGAAAGTTTTTGAAAAACGGACCTATTATGTCCACAAATATATACTATTTACAATAAATAAGATATTTGTGCATAAATTAAGAGTTTAATAGAAAACAAATACAATTTTAAAATATAAATTTACTTGTTTACCTAAAACACTTCATGGTGTCGTCAGTGTCATGGCGTCACTTACGACGTCACGTTTGAGTAAACTAAACACTAGGCGCTGAGCTCGTGCAATAATTTAATTATTTTGTCTTATTAAATATGAATTCGAAAGTGTATAAGTTGTGTGGGGTCCCCCAGTGTGAGAACACATCCGTAAAAACTCCTAATAAGGTATTTGTGTTCGTTCCTCAAAATGAAACAACACGAAACAAGTGGCTTACACTTACAAGGCGAGATTCAAATGAATCCTGTGCTCACCTTTATTTTTGAGAAGATCACAAAATCATTGATGTAAGTTTTTACATTGTTGATTCTAGTATATTATATAATATTTTGTACGAGGTCTAAATGTATAAATGTAAACAATCTATTTCGAAGTCTAACCTCGAAATTTCATCTCGTTCATCATGTTCGAATTGAAATTATCAACATCATTTGGTTATCACATCCATTGACACTCCGAGCAACAATTTTATGTATATCTTCTCATGATTTTTTATTATTCAAATATATTACGGACTGTACAATTTCGTGACAAAATATAAATACAATTTAATTAGAATAAAAATATACAAACATATTATTTATGGACATTATTTGTATTCATATGAATTTCAATGTACCTACTTGATTTTTAACAGAGTTCTCATTGTTTGTATCATTGTCATCATTAATTTCAAAAATACTTTGACTTTTTGTATTTCAAGTACTTATCACCTTTAAACCGTATCGATCGTCGTTTAATATTATGTAGTACATAGTTTTCGTTCATTGGACATCTGTACCTAGTTCAAGTATTCTTAGAAATTAAGAAACTCAGAAATTCAATTAATGTTAGATTTTTATCATCTGCGAATTTAATATCAAAGTCTTCACTTGAATTCATCGGTACATTTATCAATTTTTCTTCTTTGAAAATTTTCGAAAGAAAATTGAATTGCAGCTGGTTGTATATCTACAGATATGCGGCTGTAAGGATGTCGATGACGCGAATCCATACGCTTTTCCTTTGCCGAAAAGTGGCCAACGCCACTTTAAAAGTTTCAACTTGGAAAATCGTATTAATTTTCTTATGTCACCTGTACTTCGATCTCCAACTCGTGTCGAATCTTCAACTATTACAGACTCCTTGTTTGACAATTTCCCATCAGATCCCCGAGCGAGATTTGTTATTAATGATCGGGCCGCATAATTGCGCCATAAATTAATGAATATCAATTATATTGAAAATTTACGAAGCATCGTGGGACAGCTAACGATAAACGATTGGTTGTAACTACTAGTGGAGTAAAAAAATGTTCGATACGAAGGATTCTTCTCCTTTTCCAATCATTTACGCATCAGTAGCACTTAATTACCCACCGTGAGCTTGTTCGTCATCCTGGAACATGTAAGAAAAATGCTGCGAACACTTTGAAATATTCCGTGCTCGGCGATCGTTACCAGGTCTCATGTTGTCATTAAATAACATGGTCGATGTCCAATTATCTCCACCAGAAGATGTGCGCGAGGTAAACACGAATTATAAAACAATCATAAAGGCTAGGCCGATGCCAGTCGTCGCGTTATGGGACCAGAGAGCCCGCCTAGAAATTGATTCAAATTATACTTGGTTAAACTACCCATATCTAGTCCCATTCTGTTTACAAAGCAGCTTGTTGCTTTTGTAATTTCACCTCGCTGCTTTTTGAGTAATACCGGGAGTGGATGGATCGCTTCTTGCCACGGAGTACTGGAATTATATCTAATAATCATACGGTATATTCTGGTTTCAAACTGGTTTCCCGATAGTCTTCATTATTCTGTACGTACACTTGATGATGGACCTCGGCGATTCTGCTCGAAAAACCGAACACTTTTTACTCGGGGATCTAGATGAAAATCAGATAAGCAATTGCAGAATTTGTAAATTACGACTGTGATATATTTAACTTAAAAGTTGGTGTTTTATTACAGCTTCAATTTATATAATAGCAGGTAATTTGGCAACATTTGTTCAAGGTTGAGCCAAATGACAATAACTGAACTACTCTGGTTTAGACACACGTTCATAATGTTTTAGTTTAGAATCTGGTATTGAATACTGAATATACCTACATCAATTTGGTTTGCTTTGAAGCATCAGATGTTTTCCGTCAACGAACCAAGAAATACTGAATCAGCATTAATGAAAATGGAGCTATATATTTCTTTACTAATTCTATATAATAATCAAAAGATTTATGAGATTCATAGGTATTGGGGATCAGTGCTTACTATAGGGGAGATAAATTTGTTGGGTATTAAATATCGTCAAAAATGAAGAATCATGGATTCTACTGATCCAAATTCCTTTCCAATTCTATAAAATAGATTCTAGTGATGTGAAGAAATACATCATATTTATAAAACGGAACATTTTTAACCAACAATTTTCAATTTCAGATCCCCGGCAGTGGACAGAAAATCACGTTGCCCACTGGCTTCAGTGGGCGACCAAAGAATTTTCGCTGGAAGGTATAGCCTTACATCAGTTTCGAATGAAAGGCAAGGATATCTGTACAATGGGAAAGGACGCCTTCGCCGCCAGAGCACCAGCTTTCGTTGGAGATATCCTCTGGGAGCATTTAGAACTTCTTCAAAAAGGTAATTTGCCAAATATTCAATGCATTATTGAAAAATAATTTGTTCGCTAACAGTGGACATACAAATATGTATCCCCAAACAGAAAACGCTCACATTACCAAAAATTACCAAAAGTTAGTTACCAAAAAATTCAAAGGTGAAAATGGTGAGCATTATTGAGATGTTCGAATGATATACTGAAAGGGTATATCTTAGTTTGAAAATATTTTTTATATTTCATTTCTATTATTTTGGTACTTACATAAAACATTGAAATATTTCGATGGATTTCCGTTACTTTAAATGAATATATATCATTCTCTTGGCTTAGGTTTTATTAGATCAAAGTATTAGATTCAACCAACTGTAATTTCAATTCGAGTTCTTTCTCACAGAATATCCATGAAATTAAGTCTTCAAAAAATGTCATTATATCCCTTTCATGTCGTCTCCCTTCTTCTATCAGAGCAGTAGTCTGCCTAAAAAGTTGACTCACTCTGAGTAACTGACGGTTAGCCGCGGTAATGGCAAGACTACTTTGTATATAACGAGGCGACATCCTGGCATCTATTTAATTCAATTTAGTCCACCGTCTTCGAAGGCGAACGAATAAAAAGGCACGGGGTTCTTGAGAACTAAGGTGAAGGGTAAGGAACTTCCTTCCATGGGAAACGACGACGATCGTCTTTGAGTTCCCTCCCCCGTGGGAGCCTCGCCGAACTGCTCGCAAAAAGGTACGAATGTAATAATAGAGACACAAGAAAGCGAATCTTTTGTTCACGGACTGTGGAACTCGTACTCGGTTAATATCTCTCTATGTCAGTAGTAAGTTTAATACAGCGGTAAATGTAAGACGATAGCCAATTATGAGAACCATACACCGTGTACAATACACGGCTGAAGGATAAAAACTTGCCGTGGAAGGGATTTCGACGAATGACAAGTTGTGGACAGTATAGTGCAACATTTGTCATAAGGCTAAGGTTTCCGAATCTCAGATTTGACTGCTTAAACTAAAGTACAGCTCGAAACGCACATAACTGACATTGCACATATATATCAATATGCTTTCAAACATAGTATAGTTTATTTCTATGTCTCATATTAGTGATTTCTTGAAAGCGATAATCCACATTTTTGGTGAGGCAGACACAGAGTATTAAAACGGAATGAAATTTTAGATATTTTATATATTCGTCCGTTATTTTGTGATAGAACGTTTTATCATAGATTTTAATTGTTTTTAATCACTATATTCATTATAAGAAACTGATGGTGTTATTTTTATTGTGTTTAAAGATTTCTATGGATTCTAAAATATCTAGTTTAATTTCTAGTTCTAATCTAGTTTAATCTATCTAGTTTAATCTAGTTTAATTTTAGTTTGCGATATGTAGCTGTATGTAATATCTTCAAATTATGCCCTCACTCTAGAAAATGTTTGACAAAATTCGAATTCTCTTTGTTTAGCCTGAAACAATAACAGCCATTGCACTGATTACAACCAATTATATAACTATATGATATATAATACACAGCTTCTTTGTTATGTGTAGTTTTATCTTCAACATTAAAAAACAATCGAGATATTTATTGTGAAGGTTCGAATGCTGCGTTAATATTATTTTTGGAAAATAAATTCCCGATTTCATTGGAGATTGGTCCAAAATAAGTTAATGCCTTATATGCTGTTTTTTCTATTTCCGTATATGGGTATATTTTATTGAGTGTTATTTGTTTGTTTTTAATTTATTAAAGAATTCATAGTTGTGTTTATAAACACAACAATAATACCATCGTAAATTTGTAAAATGATCGAATAGATCTAAGGATTTCCCCACATTATGAAGCTATATGAAGAAAAAGAATAAACCGTGGTATAGGACAATATGAGAAGACCAAGAATGCAAATTCTATTGCTGTTCAACTTTGCACTTATATTCAAACAATCCCAATTTCTTTAATCAATGTGCTTGAAAATATAATAAATATAGTGATAAAAAACAAAGTGTATATTTCTCTAGAATAAGGAATAAAATTCGTCTCACAGATGACGTCACTATCACGCAAGTATCGTCACACTCAGTTCAGAAGCAACATTTTCATTGTTCTCTAAATTTCTACTCCTTGTCTTGAATTTACCTATAGAGAAGTCTCTAATCGAATATTAACTGATAAGTAGGCAGCTACGTGTATGTTCCTTTCTATTTCATTTAAAATCACTATCAATATATTTGATTATTGTTAAATGAAGTTGATATACCTACAGAATTGAGAACTAATGATGATTACGATGAATTTTCATTAATTTCATAGTGATGCATTTACCTCATGTTAAAACAAGTACTTGGCATTTTTCTATTTCCCAGTCCTAGGACTCATATTTTTGTCTACTTCAAAGTTTCTTACAAAAACGTTCAAGAGGTTTTGGGAATAATTAAAAATTCTAAACGCATGAAAATATAACGCCATTATCAATTCGATTCTTGCAATATTGATTATATTTTATATTCATTTTCCGTTTATTGTTCCCGCAAAATCCAAGCTTCTGGTAATTTTAATGCCAAATAGATTCATAACCCTAATTAATAAATTCCACAGGTTCGGTTTTTTTTGCATATTTCAAACTTTTTTCTCCGTCGAGGATCTAGATGTTACTTTATAATTAATATAATTGTGTGCTGAGATATAACAACTATCCATTATTTATTGCGGCATTAAATACTAATGTTCATCAGGAATGCGACACGTTTCACAGTTTTTTGCTTTAAAAAATATTGGCTTGAGTATTTCAAATTGCAATCGACAAGTTAATATCTCAAACTGGTTTATAGTGACGCTTTCAAAGTGTTGTACCATTGTTGTACCCTTTTTGGGTATTTTAACTGCAAGAAAATATTTATCTTCATATCAGATACATTTCCTAATAGTTCATTGTATTAATATAACTATTGGTAGTTTGTTTCATCGCATGTATTATTCGAGCATCAAGGAGAGTTTGTAATTTGTGACAGATTATTGGCATTTTGATTTGAGACTCATTTCTCTGATCTCTGACACATTCCAACGTCTCGTTATTTTCATTTCATTTCCTATATCACTATTTGCAAATTGCAGTGTGATATTGATGTTGATCAAGTTGTAGTTAGTATATATTTTATTTATATTCCATTTAGACTGATCTTTTTATGAACAGCACATTCGTTTATTTGTTGTAAGTACATAAGCGAAACAATTTGTATCCATAATTAAGACACTCTATAATTAGAGTTTTACCGTTTTCAGATGTAGAGAAAGAAAGGGCGCTCTCCAACAACGTACCATCGAATATATACGATAGTATGTGCGTTCCGGAACTGAACGCCTACATCGACTACAGCCAAGCATCTCTCCTTTCCGGTGAAGACAGGAAACCTGTAGTGACACCTGTGTCGAATAGCCACGGGAATTCAAACGCAACCACTAACAACAACTTCCTCCACGAAGGTAAGTGTTGATGTTTTCTCATTGGTTGCTTCGGATCTTGAAAATTTTTGAAAGTTTAAAGTTTGAATACAGCACACGCTTTCTGTCAATTTAAAAATTGGACAATAGGGATTTTCCAATTTAGACGGCCGGCCAAAAAATTGTTTACAATTTTTTGAATTCGAAATATTGAATAGTTACTTGGAAATAGAATAAGAAAAAACAAAGTTGAATAGAAACAATACTTTGAATTAATTTGGGAATAACAATGTACATATGTCTTAAATTGAAGAAACTCAAATAAGAGTTTCAGTCAAAAATTATCAAAAAAATGAACTGATTTGGAGAAGTTATTAACAAATTGATAATACCTAATAAATTCCATCTAGATACCATACATGTCAATCAAATAATCAATTGAAATTTAATAAAAAAAAACATGTCATACAAATAATCAAATAAAAATTAAATATTTTCTTATTGATTATAAATCGGAAATGGATTCACTCGACGTTTCATTCATTTATGTAGGTATATCTGAAGATCTTCAAGTGAAAACTGTATTAACTTGAAAACTTTGACATCAATGTGCACTCCTAATCACTTGTTTCACAATAAAATAACTTTACCTGGATTTTTGAAAATTAATGAGAACATTATTAAAATATTGATTTGAATAGAAAAACAGTTTTCAATGAGAATTATTGTAATCCATTTCAACATATCACCTGCGTCCAATCGGAGGGATTGAAAAAATACTTCATTAATTGCACATCTGGTTTCATTAAAATCTGATGTACTTGAAAAATTATTAGACCGAGGATACGAGCAGCTATCTATTTTTCGCAATCGTTGTTTTTTTCATTGACTATGAATCATCAAAGTGTCAACCTCGACAAAAGATTCTAACCTAAATATTCGGAAAAAGAAGAAAACACGAGATTTTAACGTCATAAATACAACTAATACAACCAGTGAAAACTGTGCCGTCGATATCGAATTAATTACGAAATAACTCATTTAATTTTTCGTATCAAAATTAATTTAACTGAAAATATCGTTTTTTTTTTAATACACAAGAAATACACATATTTTAACCTTAATTATTGAATAGATCTACACCAATAATATCAACTAATTTAAGTGAAGATATTAACCTAGATTTTGTAATACGTAGCTTTCAAATTTTTATACCGTGACGACCGTATTCACTTTTTCGATTGCGCAACTTTAATGGGTCAAACGATACTCATCTTTTTGTTATTAAATAATGATTATGATGGTTAAGGTGGCAAAACAAAACTCGCGTGACGTAGTCGGTGACAGCGTGCTGACTTTGTGTGTATTGTTAAATGATGGCGAAACTGCTAATTTTCAGTTTCAGCATGAGCCTTCCGAAAATGACAATTTCCATGGCTGCTTCCAGTGCACGATTTTCGCAATAATTACTATCGTAATAGACGTTTTTTTATGAAGCATTCGATTGAAAAATTACCAAGCTTATGTATATAATTTAATTCAAATAAACGTGGTCGTTCGTATACGCTTTGGAGCAACAATTGAGTAATATTCAAAAATTTTTAACCTTCAAATTGTATCCAAGTTCGTCCAGGGAGGTCCATTGATCACGTAAGCTTTGAAAGGGGGAAGGGGGTTCGGAAAAATCACGAAAAACCATCGAAGTGAGAATAAGCACGTATAGTTATTTTTTCGTGATACCCACCGTGACTTATCCTGATTTTCTTAAATATTCGAACTTGAGAAATAATCGTAATATTAGTTAGGGGGAGGGTTCTCTCTCAAATCTCACCATAAACCGCCATAAGGTCGTGGGTAAATAATTGCTTCAAAACATCACGTGATTAATAGACGGCCCCCAATTACGTATGACGATACACGTCAATAGTTTGTGTGAGAAATCTTCACAAATGTCAACTTTAGTAGAGGTCGACAATAACTATGAACGAAAATACGGAAATGTCAAAGAATTCACTGAAAAGTATGACAGGCTCTTGAATAGAACAATAGCACAACGAGTACAATTTCATCTAAACCGAAAAAAACGTCGAGGGGTTCCACAGGGTATTGCGTTTGGTTCAGAAATATTTTCAAAATTTCATGTTTTGTTCTTAAACATCGATCGAGTATTAACAAATGCCCAAACTATATCTTGCAGTCCGATATGTCCTTCGACTACTGCTATACTCACAAATATTCTGTTAATCTTAGTCGGAAAGAACGTTGAACAAAAACTATAGTATAGTTCAGAAACTACATAAAGTTGACCTGTATTGTTCTCTTAGATACTGTTTCTATTTTTACCTGTTTAGAGGGCCCTTCACAATAATATACGATAGTATCAAAAGTATGTAAGTTATGTCATATTGGTTTATCGCGATATTCAACAATCACTCGATTACTTACACTTTGATTAAAATCGATTTTAAACTATTAAAAAGTTATTTTCGTCTCGCAATTTCCCATTGACAAATGATTTGTCAATTAGCTCTATCGTCACTCTTTACATATTTTACGTATTTCAAGAAACAGAAAGCACATGTTTATATACGAAACATGTACGTATGTGTGTGAAATGATTCACCTCTCATGGTCATACTCGACGAACCATGATGGTAAAAATTGTAAGTGGAGCCGAGAGCTAATCCAAATATTGGCACATAGTAAACAATCGCAAAATTACAGAAAAAAGGAGAACAATGTACAATATCATCGTATAAGCGGTATTATACATACACACATATAAGATACGGTCGGGGGGGCCGGATGCCCAATCTATTTCATACACTAGGCCTCGCGCGAGGATGGGCCCGATAGTGAAAGTCAGATAAGACATCGCACATACAAAGTATTGCACACATCTGGATGCAACAACCATCGTTCTGTTGGACATGGTTGGCTTCCAACAATGCCAACTCTCCATTCTTTCCTTGCTCCTTCGGGTATATTCTTGTTCTAGCAACTCCCATTTCGATTGTCTCGACAGATCGAAGAGCAACACCATTCGATATTCTTTCGCGATCGCGGAGTGACTTGTCTTAGTGTCGGATCGATGGCAAAACTGTCCGTCCGTAGTGTGACATGTTATTTCGGACCTTTGGAGTGGATTATATCGTTTAATGATCTGGAGTTCAGATAGAATGACTTCCATAATATATAGAGGTTTGTGCACATTTCCTTCCGTTAACTTTGGTCAATTAAAATATCTAACGGAACATATTGTCATATTGACGAATAATATTTTATTGATCAGAGTTTTGATTAAACGCATTAATTGCTACGAAGTTCTTTTTCAATATATTTTGCTATTTATTGAATAAAAAACAATTTGCTCAGTTTCACAAAATTATTTTAATTGCCTGACAATTGTTTTGGGTTGTTAGCTGATTTTCAAAATTTAAACTGAATTTTGAAAATAGGGTAACACCCCGAAACAATTGTCAAACAATTCATATAATTTTGTGAAACTAAGACACGTGTTTTTTTTTTCATATATTGAGCAAAATTTCACCAAACGTTTCATTGCACGTTTCCAATTTTATCAGAAAAATTGATAAAAAATATTATAAAATTGGACCTCATCCAAAGTAAAATCCTCATTTTCTCAGAAAATCTCAGAATTGCAATGAAATTTCAATTCTATACAATTCAGTTTTAATGTGTCTTCCTTTTGCGTTTCTACAAACGGACGAATATTTACGGAACTGAAAATTTTACTAATACTTTTAATATTTAACTAATTACTAAAAAAACCTTAAACGTATAGATAATCAGAAATTATATGGAACTACTGGGCATGTTTATTGCTGTCAGTTCTCTAAATCATTAAAACGCTTGATAGTTATAAAATTTATCGAATAATAAATTTTTGATAAACACATTAAACAAACAAAAATATATTTATTCAAAGAAAATTTTTGCACCTCAGTTATAGAAAGAATGAATGAATGAATAAGTATTGCGTAATCACATAAGTATATGATAAGCTATTATTTTCACACTTTGTTGGAAGTAACGCCTTAAGCTATTAAATATATACTACGTTGATTTGATTCTAGTGTAACCATTCACTCAGTATTATATTTATATACATAGAGAGAACGATTTTAATTTTTTGTCTTGCGTATACCTTGATTTTGAATTCTGAATTTGGCGAACAGAAATTTCTAATTGAAACAGCAGTACTTTCTGTAGAAGTTTAAACTAGTGACAGTCAACCTGACGAGAAAATTGCTGAAATATTGCCAGTATATGCATGTAACGTTAATTAAATGCAAGATTTGTTACTACACCTCAAAATATTCAGTTATTCATAGAAACGTGACTAGTGTTTCTGATAGCTATCAAAACGAGAAATTCATTTCATAAAACCAAAAATCCGTAAGTTTTTCTTTTTGTCATGGCCAAGCCAACTCCTTCATCGTAAAAAAATGATTGAAATGCACACATTCAAGAATTAATTTCAAATATTCACCACCATATCAAAGGATTTCGACATACTCGTAAGTTATATCCCAAAAAATTTAATGAACCTGTATCTCCTTCAGATTTCGTTGAAATTTCTCAAATATTTGTAGACTGGAGAATCGTTTTAAAACCCAAAACCGCCAGAAAAAGTAAAGAATTTTGAAATTTAGCTAACAACGTCGATAAATTGATTACTGTTTGATTCATTCGACATCATTCAGATCTGAATTTATACAGAATAGGTGTGCAGTTATGCAGTTGTAGATGTCGTTAAAAGAATTCATTAGTTCTATCTATTAATCTCAATTTTATTTTACGTGACTAAGTGAATTCTAAGTGATATTTTTACATCGATGTCTTATATCTTTTTTAAGGATTTTGAATTTCCTGCTACTTGAAATAACTGATCCAAAGAAGGGTCATATCGAGTGTAATATAATTTTGTTTCATTATAATTCACTGTTATAACTGTCAACTTGTCAAACGACCGTCATCTCATACGTGCAAGTTTAGATATCTCGGATAACGTGAATAATTAAGAATATCGTTCCTGTTTATCTTCGCAAAAACGCCTACTCACGTTGGTATCTGCGGAGAAAAACGCGAAGGAAACGACTGGTTCAGTTTTCATACGTACATCTACCTACATATAAATAAACGCACTGGCAACCATTAACGACAGGAAGGTAAGTGTTTGTCTCTGTTGCCGGAATCGGACAACGGTAACAGTTGTAAGCGATCAGGTTAATTCATTGACCGAATCCCATCCGTTGCCACTTACACTCACACAGGATCTTTCTGAGATTATTTAGAATGGATATCCTGTGCCAATAAGCCGATGATATTTTACTTTTTGGTGTGAGAGCGTGCACACCAACGGTGGTGGCATGCAACGACTCTCCAGCGCTGAAAGGAAATTGACCATCCGCCATTTCCTTTACTCATTACGGGCAAATTAATCGGAATCGTTCGCTGAGATTTAATTGATTCGACCGACTTTGTTTTTCGAATTTCACGGGGACTATGAAGACGTGAACTCGAGAAAAAAATTCGGATTAGATAGGCGTTTTTTTTCTTTTCGTGTGACTCGTTATGACTTTCCTAACTGTGCCTGTCGGCTGTGCTTATGGGCAAGAAGAAAAACCTTCAATTTCTCAAACCCTTCAGGTGATATATTTCAGTTTGGAACGATTAAATGAGCTTTATCTGCAGTTTATATACATATTCATATAGGTATTTATGCTTTACTTTGTTTCATAAAAAATTGAAAACTATTTTTACTTTTGATATATCAAAAGTCTACGTACCATTAAAAAATTTTATTTAGACCCTTTCAAGTAATAGTGATAAGCATAACTATTGAAATTAGGAAATTGAAAATAAGTTGAATTGAAAAAGTTGTAGATAATTATCAATAGATATTTCTTCATATTCAAATAAAAAATAAGAAACATTACCTGCATTATTGTATTTCTGAGCAAAACAAATTTGCACGCTGAAAATATACCCGAGTTCCTTTTCGTCCCGATTTTATTGTTAACCAGTTTGAATAATTTTTCAGTGAAGGGAAAAAATAAAATGCGATGAAACGTGACTGTAGAAATGTTTCGATATACTGAGCTAACCTAACTATTTTGAACAATCCTGACTGATTGTTCAATAATTTTTTGTTCAAGGCTCATCCCTTTTGCATGCAAATATTCACTAAAGTAAATGAATGTGAAAATTTTCATTTAATTAAAGCGAAGTTTGTTTTAATAAAATTGAAGTCTTGCAATATGTAGATACAATGTGTTTTAGAACTTTTAATTCTTAAAAAACGAGCGTTTATTTTAATTCAGTAAATAAGAACTCATTCCCATCATTCTGAAATACTGATTTTTGAATATTTAATAGTGTTGGCGTTTACTTGATGTAAATTCATTTTAATTGATTATAAACTAAAATTCAAACACTTGAACTTTTTATTTATTTATACTTAATTGACAATAACATAGTATGACGCGTTTCGTCGTTACAAACAACTTCTTCAGATGCTAACAGAATGCTCCTGAAGAAATCGTTTGTAACGACGAAACGCGTAATGCTATGTTGTCAATAAAGTGTAAATCAAAAGTTCATGTTTTTGAATTTTAGTTTATATTTAATAACACTGATGTTTAATTATCAAAAGTTTTGGTATCAAAATGTTATTCTCAAGGACTAAATATAGTTACAATATGAATAAGTTTAGATTTTTATTTCGAAGTAAGTAATTACTAAGAAAATGGACGAAATATGGTTCTAATACGAACCATATTTGGATATATAGTGAGACAGCTGTAAAACAAATCTTTTATAAATACGTTATTAAGCAAATTAATATTTTTCAGTTGAAGTGCTTAATATGAGTTGATGAGACTTCGCAATTATAAATTATGTAATATTAAACATTGAAATTGGCTCTTTCTCGTAAAATAATTCAACTATATATTAAGCTTATAAATTGTTTTATTTCCGTTACAATAAAACTTTTCAATATTCATTCCGGTAATCGGCTCGTTATCAAGACTAATTTTACAAAATGATAAGCGAAATCTCATTACCAATGATTAGATTATCGTTCAAAATATGCATTGAAATATCGTATACATGAGGAAATAATATATGGCATGGAATTTTTAAAGGAAGAGATTCACTAAATCATTATATGGTACGAGATATCAAAACAAAAAGCGAAGTTAAGTACCTAAATAATAAATAATCATCTACTATGATACATATGAATTTTTAAAGACAATTGCCCTCATGAACAATTTCTCAACGAACAGTAAGTTCGATATGCAATTCATATTGAATAACTCTTTGTTATTATTCACGTTTTCAAATAAAATACATATTTAAAATACACATTTTTTTCATATCTATTAATCCTTGAATAAAAGCTAAAAATATGCTGATGTTGGTCATATTATTTCTCTCTATTTTTCTGTGTTCCTATATCTCTATTGTTTTTACATCGAAATGAGCAAACAATTCAGAAGGAAAATCCTAACGTAGCTTTTTTTACGCTTTTCGATACAGATCATTCATCCTACGAAGGAAGTGTATATTTTTTATTGCTGTTCTTCACTGAAAAGCATTCTTCCTATCATCTTTCATAACTATCTGATTATAATTAATTAGTCGCATAACTTCATTGAACAATTAACGAAGGCAACTGTATTATTCCTCGACTTCTTATGAATATCTTATTAATGTCTTCGGACACCTGAGTATTTACTAATGAATATGGACTGTTTGGATTCAATCTGAATTCCATGAATATAATAAATAAACTTTATGAACTAATCAATTATAACTGCTTCCGTTTCGAAATTTGATCCCAAATAAAAACGTGAGGAGTGTGTCGATTGAACCATCAGGAGAGTTGAACTTTGTCGCGATCTTGACTAGTTGCCGGCTTTCGATTTGGATAAAAACGGGCCCCGCTTGACGTGACATGCCTAACAATACGCGATTGGTACAAGAAACGCGCAGCCTCTTGAAAACCACCCATTTCCGGCCGAAAGTACCTCAGCCAGGGCCATCAAACGCGAGCTAATACAATATCCACAACAGACAAACACACACCTATGATAATATATTTAACATTCCGTGGTTCACGTGCTAGCACGGTAACTTGATCATGAGCAGCAAGTACCCAGGTTGAATATTGCCCTGCCCACCTTATGTTGCATTGTAAAAGAAGCGAACGCACCCCTCGTCTTCATCGAAAGGAGAGGAAATGGCCCAAGTGGTGTTGGATAACAGGGATATCTACCGAAACACGTGCGCGATTACTACTTCAACTGTTTTACGTTGTCAGATGTTTCGGGACTTGTTTTCTTCCTCCTCGGTACTCGCCATTCGTTTCTTGGATCTAAGATGGCCGCTCCCCCTTTCTTCGATTAAAAGGGTTGAGGTCTAGTACTCGAAATAGTCTGCCAAAGGGCCAGAATGTTATCGGTGGAGCGTTGAAGTGGATCGAATGATAAAACTTGCCTTGTGGGGCCCTTAATAATAAATAGTTTTTTGTCTGTTCATAGATGTAGAACAACATTGGGACGTTCTAGAATATTGGTGTATATACAACTTTATAGAATGAATTTGCAGCATATTCAATTTGTAGTTTATTATTTCAGAATTTACAGAATTATTACTACAGGCGTACTATCTACTTTGTCTTTGAATCTTTTTTTAAATAGTTTTTTAAATTTGTTTTTAAATTTCAACAACCCATCCTCAGTTTCACTGAATATTTCATTAGGAACTTTTTTTAATTACATTTATAACGTTATTTTCTCTCTTTTATATATTTGTTCTCAAGTTGTGGATACTTTTACACTTATGTTTGATCAAAATTAAGCATACCTATACATTTTTACATAGTTTAAACATTGTTTCAATAAGTGTTGAGTGAGTACTCAAATTGATTGGTTTTAGGTGAATCATTTACTGTTAAAACAAAGTTTGAATTTTGTTGATAATTTCAATTTTTAAATTTTTTTCAGTTAAATACGGCTTAAAACCATGGTTTTAATATGCAAAACGTTCAGCGTCATTAACTCAAACGATCCAACTGTCAGTAAATTATATTTCATATTGTTATTAATTAATGAGGTTTTTGCTATTTCTTCCTTCGGGGCTCCTTTCTACCAATTAAGTTTTCATGTCATATAGGGGTAGTTCCTTAGAGCGGCCAAGGAATAATTGCATAAAGTGCGTTATTGTTGACCACAATAGCGTACATTAGTTTCAATTACAACTCATTGAGTGTTTAAACTTCTAGGACTGTTATTAAATCATCATTGTTCGGATCGTCTACTCTCGACGACGGACGACAAGCTGAACGTTCTGCCTTGAAAGCTTTATCATGTGACCACAGTTAACCAGCTTGTTTACACGAGAGTGTCAAGCTCAGATAACAGATTATCGCGGATTTCACATCGTTTTTATCTTTCTTAAATGGAAATTTTGAAGGATCCATTGTTTATTTAACGTTTTGAGTCAATAGCGGGGGAAATTACTTGACTAACGTTAAAATATTGTTCGGTCGAACTGTGCTATGAATATTCAGAAATGGCTGAAAATTACACACTTCGACTTATGGTATTGTCGAAAAATATTACAACATTAATACCAATGTTATTCGTTTTTATAGAAATGATCTTATGGACCTTCATTCTAAATATATTCGAGAAAATATGGAATGAATTTCTTTTAATTCCTTGAGATTAGTTCTAACCTTATCTATACATATAATGAAAATGTAAGGGATCGCTGTGTGCACATGGAACATACCTATATGTGGAAAAATATTGTTGGTACCTTCATCAACGGAATAGCACCCACAATAATGATTGTTGGAATTTTTGACTGTTTGTATGTGCGCTTATACACTCTAATCTCAAAAACGGCTCATACGATTTAGATCTGGTTTACTGTGGTAAAGTTCACCTATCATTTAGTGTTTGTTTCATGTCACTTGGTTCATAAATAAAAAAGTTATGCTAATCTAAAGAATCACGACGAACATTTGTTCAACTATTTTATCTATATATTATTTCTATGTTTAGTAACATTGACTACTAATATACTTCGTAACAATGATCTATATAAATTATATAGTCCTATATACCAACAGGCTATGTATTAAGTTATATAGACCTATATACTAGACGTAACACTGATATGGATAGGTGAAGTAACAAAAAATATGTATTTGCTGAAGAAGCCGCCAGGCATCGTAGATGACTAGACATGAAAGTGACGAGTGTCATTGATTCATCAAAACTTAGAGTTTCAAGTGACTCATCATTGACATTCGTGATTGGGTGAGAGCGGTAATCTTTTCTTCTTCGAATTATATCTGAATATTTGAAACAAACGTGTGCTATTTATACCAATTTTATGATTATAATGTTGTATTCATTTCATTGCAGTAATTAAAATCATCACGTACAGATTAAAGCTCCATTCATTGACTGTTGATTTTTCGGCGTTCATATTAAAGTCATATAGTTAAAATGCTCAAAAATATCTATCTATTTAGTTTTGAAATAAGACCGCAGAGGTTCTCCATAGTAAACTCTTCATCTCTTCTGCTTCTTTCAACGAAATGGAAAATATCATTTCGTAGATACCTATATTTCAGAAATGGTTTTTTATGTGTGTCGATTCCTTTTTAAAATGAGAGAAATGATGATATTGAAACCCAAACAATTTTTATCAACAAAAGACGCTCCATGCACAGAAGAAACAGAAGTTGGGAATTTAAAAACTATCTAGCTACCGATACTACGTAATTCCTGTTATCGAAGATGGAATCGGGAACAAATTGACTCTTTGCTAAAAGGGTATATTTCTGTCGAAAGTAACTCAAGCATTCGTGTCTGTTTTATCTGAAACCACCCGTAGATGTTGATAGACTCCTCTAGTCGATGATAGCGAACTCGCATTTCTGAAGAATGAATCAGAAAAAGGTATTCTGTGACGACCCTCCTTTTTCGGTTTAAGTGAGCGTTAAATTTAAAGTGGAAGGAACGTTTATGTTTCTCGAGACTTGGTTTATAAAATTTCAATGATATTGTACTATTCTCTTGGATTAATTGATAACGAAATACCATTTTCAGTATCATATCTCAGTTCAGAATGACCTATATCTCTTATATAAACATCTTGAACCCTCTTCAACCCCTTACCTTAGAGGGAATTAATAGATACCTCTGATCCTGGCTGCTCTATTTTTATTCATCAAGTATGTTTTTAGATCTTTTCGTAAGGCCTTCATTGTAAAATAAGAGTGCTCAAATATTCAGAAATGTTTTAAATATGTCCATCAAATAGATCACGCGTCTAATGTTGTGTTTCTTACCCTTTGAGACTAATACCTGCCTTTCAAGGGTAGAAGGCTAAATTTTAGATGGATTGCCTGAAAAAATTGTTGATGGTCTTATGTAGAAGGCAAGATAATATTGACAAGGTTTTGTCCGAGTAGGTACTGTAGTTCCTACAAAATATCAAACAATTAATATCGAAAACTATCTTCTATTTCATGTTGTTTTTTTTTCTCGATGAAAATATTATATTTAGTTCCCAAAATGAGTAATGGAAATATATATTGGTTTAATATTCTTTTTCATTGAATAATTCATTCAATTTTTAGGAACCTATTTGGAAGATGTTTTTCGTATTGAACCTCAACATATTTTAGAATTGTTGAATAGAAGTTTTAACTTCAACTATTAACTCTGTAAATTGGAGACGAATACTAGCTGATATAATAAATTTATTCTATACAATTGTAATGTATAATATTATAAAATCTTCATTATTGTTATATGAAATTATTGAGTTTTCTAATTCGGAATTCAAACAAAGGTCTGTAATACGCAAAATAGGGTCCACTGAGTAGATAAGCTGATTGTTTACGATTGAATAGGTAGGTTTATATATAACAGTTGAAAAAATTTTTCTTATTTCACGAAAAAGTGAAAAATAAGGGATAATATATAAACCGTGACAATATACATTAATATGTGAACTTATTCGGTATATATACCTATAGGACCATTTAGATGTCTATTTTGCTATAGCTGGGTATGCTAGTTATACAAATAGTATTCGAAAAATTGAAATATCAAAATATTTTTGGCGGATATATTCTGATATGAAAAATATTTGACATCTTGTCGAATGCTAATTTTTCTTGTGGTCATTCTTATTTGAAGGCCATGATGGAAAAGCAAGCACACTTTGGTAGCATCGGTGAGGTACCCAAATCACGTTTTAGCGGTTTCATGTTGCCCTCGTACGGCACGGTCCCTTCCGTCTACACAGGAAATTGTACAATAGGCTCTCGTTCTACTCCATTCACAAATAGGAAATTGCGCGTTGCACTTTTGATAAGGCCAAAATAGAGGGCATTGTGCATTCATGTTTTCCGAATTTCGAGTACAAGCTGAATGGCCTCGTCGAAAAAAAGATCTGTATGCTCTTTTATGGAATATCGAATTCTTCTTATTCGATATCTTCGCTCTGATAATAAATTGTTTTATTGAAACGCCACAACTTTAATTCTCTGTTTTTCAGTCGGAAACTATCCGGAAGAAGTTTCTCAAATTTCGATACGCTTTTACGATGAATTTTTCAAGTTGATATTGAAATTTAATGTCGATTGAATATATTCTGATCTCTTGATGAAACATGGTTCGAAATTAATTGAATAAAACACTTGGCTATTTTTCGGAGAATTAAATTGTTGCTTGACAAATGTTTCCAGATGTTCTACTTGTTCCATTTTAGTTCAATTCAGTTTTACAAAAACACCCCGAGGCAATTGTCAATAGACAATAGAATTCCGTAAAACAAAGCCAATTGTTTTTTATTAAATTTTTATTATTTATTTGACTTTTTTCTGTTGTCTACTCTTTCAAAAATTGGAATTAATTTCAACAAAATTTTCAGGTCCGTTTCTCTTCGGGGTTATCGAGTGTATGTCACTTTTTGGCGATTATTCATTAAAACGTATGTGTGATTTTTCTAGGTACTTCTATGTAGAGGAAATAAATTTTAACAGTGAATTTATGTTTTTCATTCTTTTTTCTTCATATGAATACGATAACATTTTGATGTAACTATTTCATTCAAAGTTAGTCAAATAATTTGGCTATTTCAATCATCAATTTTTTTTTGGTCTTTCCGAATTTTTACCGTCATCATCGGTCTTTCTCCAAAGAAATTCCACATTGGATATCAATTAATTTTTGTTTGTTTCTTATTGAGCATTTATTTGTCTGCAATTTGTTAACGATTTTTGCTTTCGACATCTCAGCATTCATTTTTCATTGAATCGATAAACACTCCGAGCACAACACCAATAAATCGAACAGCCGTATTTACGATGAAAAATCTTCGGTGGTAACGGCTTACGTATTTAGATGAATTGGCTCGCTCGGTTCGAAAACTGACTAATGTACAGATATTAACTTCGGGTTATTAAATCGGATGTTTATCGATAAAAAGTGTTTTACGTTCCCGCGTGCTCTAGTGTATTTTATTATTCAGGAAACAACGTTACCCGCGTTTAAATAATATTACCGTAATGTATAAATCATTGCCGGCAATTTTACTGTCAATATCTAAGTATAACGTTCCCCTGCGAATTATTCAATGGCTTCGTGTCGGCTACCGAAAGAGCGCCTTTTTTTCGTCGCTTCGAAACAACATCGACGGACAGAAGAAAAAAATCTGGGTTGACGTGCGAGTTCGATAAATCATGTGTTTTAACCGCCCTCCGCGGAGTCGTATTAAGGCCAACACCAGTTGATTATAAACGAATTAATTCCGATATAAAAACGGAAATATAGGAATATGTTCGTGAGAATTGACAATTATATATTTTGAGCGTTTTGTGTGTAATTTGTCAAATTATATTTACTGAAGAACTGGAAATATGCGGTTCAATAAAGTAACTCGAAATTTTGGAGCCGCTCAAGTATTGCGTAAGCAGATTTTTTGCAGTAATCAACCCTCTCGGAGTAAGTGTAGCTCTTGTTTCTTCTATAATAAATACGGAAACATTATTACATGTATTTTACAATTGATTGTGGTTTCTTGATTTTAATATGACGAGCTGTTATCAAATTTCATAGTGAAGATTAGGCGAAGAATAAATAAATTTGAATCAGTTCATTCAAGCAAATGGTGACACCCTTCCTACCGTGGCCTGATTGTTGTATATGCGTGAAGAATAAAATCGCCTTGATAAACCCCTTGGCGTAATGTGTTCCTGTCTTACTCCTTTTGTTATTTCACTACAATTTATATTGTTTATAAAATTTTGAAATTTTGTTGGCTAATAACTCTTGTCAAGGCCAAATTAGGGTAAACCTCTGGTTGCCTTTCCGAGATAAAAAAAAATTGGTGACATCGGTTTCAATCATTATAATTTTTGATATTCAATACTTAATAGGCTCCTTGAATCTTCAATGAGCTCCTTGAAGTCTTGAGCTCCTACAACCTTGTATATAAATATCTATGCTCATTGCGTTCACATTCGAGCACAGACAAATATGGTAGCTTTATGGGTATAGATAGATATTTGCCAAATTTTGTAGGAAATGCGAAAATAAAAATTGATACTGTTGGCATAATCACCATCGATCATTAAAATTGTACAATGTAAATATTTTGAATCCCTTTAATGTTACGTAATATTTAAGTGGTGCCTTTGCCAACATCATCAGTTTGAAAGAAATGTTACAACATGAAATATAATGAAGTATCTAGTACAATTATTGATCTATTGTCAATAACTGTAATTTGCAGGCATTTTTTGAAGAGATAACAATGTTTCAAAGATTTTCAGTGGGAACTTTTGGACTTCATTTGGAGTATTTTCTTCATTTCTTCAGGAAAAGAATCCTGAAATAAAATTCTATGATAAACCTCCGGGAATATTATCGCTGGTTCGTTTTTCAACAACTCAAGAATACTACGTCCAGAAAAAAGTCACAAACTGATATTTGTCTTGCTTCATGGCAACAAAGTCCAGAGTAAGTATCAGTTCGAGCAATGAATCATAGCTTTAAGTCCTGGACACTGATGATTTTATTGATCCAACAGATATTACTCAGTGTGTAAATACTTTCATCTTCTTGGAAAAATAAGATGTTGTTTAAGATGAGATGAGAGTTTGTATCTAATCTGGAGGTCTTGGTCATGCTTCCAGTATATGATTCTCCCGATAGGAAATGATCTATATTCGGTATTATGTTTGGTACTACCAACTGGTGCACAATGCATCAAGAGTAGAACGATAATTAATATTTATTGAAACTCATTTTGAAAATGAAATGTCGTTTTCAAAATTATTCACATTCTTCAGTAGGTACGGTTCGTACGGTAACTGAGAGTAGTGTAAAAGGCTTTGAACAAATTCGAGACTTATCGTCCTTAAAAGTTGAAAGAAACTTTATCTCGAATTTGCGGTTTTCCATGAAATATATGTAAATTCATATCTTGTTCTTGTTGCGCATACTGAGCCCAGTATCTCCTCAGTTTTCCCAGCCCGAACCGGATGCCCGATAAAAATTCAGATCATGGTGAAGTCATAACATAATTAGGTTCATGCTTTAATCGCCGGGGGGGTTAAGGGGGACGCCCGTGTGGTTGTTCGCATCTGGAGAAAACGATAAGCCGCTACGAGATTGGTACAATGGTTATCGGCTAACAATGTTGTTAACGAAAACTGATTTCTACGTTTCATTTTCGTTAATTGTGACCTAATGCGATATGATTGCAGATTAATTTTCTTGAGATAAGCACTAGTGTTGAAATGTTATACCGCGTTTACACATCTAATTCGTATATAGCCCGTGTTTATAAATGAGTTTCCATCGAGAAATGCGTGTATTTTATTTGTGAGTCAATGGTATTTCATGTCTTCGGAGGCTACACCCTCTATTCAATGACCAAAATATATATCTAACCCGATTGGAACTCTATACAGATAACGGAAGGAATATTCGGTGAATACCTATTTAGTGCGCTTCGACACTAACCACTTCACTTGCACAAAATTGTAAACGAGACCTTACTTTATTTTGCCTACATAGCTTCTTGATATTCCAAAATTTGTTCAAGAGAACGTGTATGTATCAATAATAAAATTAATTAAGAAACATTCCTTACCTTGTAAAATTTCATTCATTCAATTGATACAATAATTACAAATAAGAAGAATAATCATAAAAGGACCGAATTTAGTTTTGAGTCTGATCTTCCATTCAGCCCTTGAACAAAAATATTGGTTCAAACAGAAATGTTGGTTCAGTTTATATTCACAATAATATACAACTATATTTAAAAAAAAAAAAATAACCTCAGAAATATTAAACATTTGAGACAATTTCACATGGTGAGGGACATTCGTGGTAAAAAAATAAACATATGATACAAAAAATTGATGCATACATTATTACCTACATTCGAATCATCACTATAGCATGCCTTTGTTATCATCAATGGCTTAATAATTGATGAGGCCGATACTTGATGTAAATCGATAAACATAATAAAACAATTGTTAAACTGATTTACACATATATTAAAAAATTATATTAAAAATAATACTGCAAGAGTCTACACATAGCATTTGAAAAAGGTGAATCTCATCGAAAGTCATGCAGTATTATTTTTAATATATGTGTAAATCAGTTTAACAATTGTTTTATTATCAATGACTTAACCCTCTTCTTAAACAAATGAGCTTTCTGTAATTTCAAATTTGACGAAAAATTGCTGAAGATTTTAATACTTTCATAATAGAGTGAGTACTCAAATTTAGCTGTTTTATGTTTAGGAATAAGTAGCACATCACTGTTCTTGTTGAATACTCATGATTACTGTTCAATTTAATAAACCTATCTTCATTTTCTTAACATATAGTTAACATCTATAAATATATAAACAAGGTAGGGTGAGTGAATATAACACATTCATGAATTCCTGACTAAAAGATAAAATAAGTAGCTCCCTTGTGGTAGTTCTTTCGATTATTATTTACAAACTGTGCCTTCACTAAAGGAAAATAATCTTAACTGATATTACTTCTATTTTATTATATAGAATAGATTAGACATTTATTGGTTCTTTATGGGCGTTTTACATTGTGAAGGATAAGTTAAAACATGCAAGAAGATATATACAGAAATATTAACAAAATAATTAAAAACAAGATTAATTTATTTTATGTCTATTACTTGTTTACAAAGATTAATTTCTGAGATTGAATTCTCGCTTAACTCTTGGTGAAACATATTTAAATATTAAATTGAATTAAACTCTTGGCTTAAGGTTTCAGATTATATTTAACAACATGAATTGTCTTTGTCGTTTTCAGTCTTGAAAATGAGCTCACGCTCGAAACATGTCGACTAATTCATGTTGTTAAATTTAATCGTGAAACATTAAGCCAAGAGTTTGATTTGATTTAATAAAGATCAATTTATTTATATCTATTACTTTTCAACATTTAAATCGCCATTGAACATTCAGTTTCTTTAAGTGATAGTATCTAAATGATTGTTTATTTCAAAAGTTTTGATAACATAGTGAGTGTTCAAATTCAGTATATGAATTTGAATAAACTGTTAAAATCGAAAATAGTCCACTTGTTAGAATAAATATATCGAAGTGCTATGTGTTTTTTAACAAGAACTTGAAGCTTTAAATTTAACATCATATAACAGAGTAGATCTGATAGAGCATATATTGTAAATGAGTATATAAGTTACATATTATAAAATAAGTAAATTTGTGCTATATCTGTTCTGATCAATTTCAAGTAGTCTTATATATCATTAATAGGTCAATAGTGTTCGATAACAATGTAGGTACATTATGAATGAAATGTTCGCAATTGCTTCTACTTCAGCTATCATTTGTGTTACTTTGACTATAACTTTACTACTCGTGGTCACTTACATCAGCATTGTTGCAGTTTGCTGTTGCAAATTAGTCGAAGGATCAAAGAAAAGTATTTTTTCCATCACTATCACAGTAATGAAGATATAGTTACAATCGTCATCGACAAGAGCAAATTCTGATTATCTCTCAGTAAGAAACTTTGGTGTTTTCAGCTAAAAAATTTGATTATTTTATTTTTGAAGAACTTTAATGACGTTATTAGATTCAATATTATTTGGTGGTTTAGTGCAGTGATTTTTACAATGGCACAGTAGATTGAGACATTTCGAAATGTTCAAACTTCACAATTTTTTAAATCGAAATTTGGTGCATAAACATCAAGGTATTTTTCATTTTTATTAATTAACTCCTACTATTGATTTCATGGAAATGAAGTTCAAATATATTTAGGTATATATTTCAATTTTGAAGGCATATACGAACGGAATATTGTGACATTTATCTTAATTTTTCTCATATAAATATAGAATGTTTTGTTTTCCAGAAATATCCAAATTTACGTTAGAATAGTGAACATTTTGTTGTTAAGTTGTAATGATTTTATTTTTATGGATTTAAAGCTTCCAGCTGTTCCGTCGATGTAAAAATTTATTCATGGTCAACTAATTTGAATACAATCGTGAAATGAATGCGATTCCAGTGACAAAACCGCTCTTCACACTTTTTTATAGGCGTTAATCAAAATTGTTTCAGTAGTACGCCAATAATAATTCGATACTTATAATATTTATATTGAATGTATTATTTATATAAGCACAATAAGGTGTATATTATACCCCTTAGTTATTTGGAATATTGCATCCTTACAGATTTCTTTTATATAATTTCTATTCAACCCATAAAAATAATATATTAATCATTATTTTGCATGTTGTATACTACTTAAAGCAGTAAAATCTCTTTTATCGTGAACAAAATGTAAAAAGAATTTTAGTTCACCAATAAATTAGTTTTTTCGCCTTCTCGATGGTCTTTCTTGAATTTCAAACATCTCGAAGAATGTTAAACAAGTCGCAATACGATACGAAACTACCACAACGTATAGATATTTCATTAGTGCTTTATAGTCGAAAATAACTCGTCGAGATAGTTTCACGAATTGTGACATAAAAACGCTCTATCTGAATCCCCATTTTTCACCCGAACTTGATCAACATATTAAGCTAAAAGCTCATTTAACGATTACCTGTGAGGAAGTGATCCATCACCTCACCAGCTAGCTCTTCCAGTCGAGAGCGGTGAAATAGTGGAAAAGCTCGAAAAAACCGCGCGTTCATAAAAACCTAATAGGACGTAACAGCGAATAGTCCTAGGTATCCGCTGCTGAATGAAGCTCCAAAGGTGTGTAGGGTGGGAGCGATCTACGGAGAGGGAGTCGTCGTCGTCGTCGAATGATTACGTGCACCAGTCAGTCCGCAAACGCACGTCGATTCGAACGGTGGTGTATTCATTTTAAACAAGAGAGTTGAACGCGCAGGTAGTGAAATTCGTGGAGCGGAAACCACGACGGAGGCGTCCAAGGGCACGATGGTGCTACAGGTGTTGGATCTTGTTAATTCGACCAGTGAACCCTTCTACGGGGACTGTCCGGTACAGACATATACGAACCTGGAGGTTAATGCTTCTGGACACACCACCTGCACGGTGGTACCTCAAGGTACCCATCTATAAAAACAATTTCTACGTACTTTTCACAAAAAAAAATTATTTCGAACAGGATTTTTCCGAAATTAAATTTGTTCGATCTTGAGATTTATGAAGATTTTCCAATTCGTTTTGTTTATCATTTCTATATGATAACCACATTGTTACAAACTTTATGTGGACTTTCATTCGAAATTTTGTTCTTTGTTTCATTGCTTTGAAAATGTCAATACCGCAAAGTTTTCAAACTTTGTTATATATCCGCACTTAACACGAATTATATTTGTAGTTCTACCGTCAACCTTGATGTCAAAATTTCTTATGTAACGCTCTTCACCAATCGTTAGTTGTATGTTCCTTCTTGTTTTATCGAAAGAATTCTTGTTGTCTAGATATCTACTTCAAAGAATAATTTTAAAAAAGTACAGCGTTAACAGTAATGTTTGTGGCATATAAGATAAAAATCAAACACTTGAAGTTTTGATTTACACTTTCAATGAATACATAGCATGACGCATTTTGCCGTTATAAACGAATTCTCCAGACGCTAAAAGAGATTTTTCTGCTTAAATTATATATAAATATAATATAATGAAAATATCGCTGTCATGTTCTCCTCCTCTATCCATCTTGCATTACTATTACGAAAAATGCTGTTTGGTGGGGTTCTTTTCGTCTTTGTTAGGTCTCAAAAGGAAAATCTGCAACATATATAAATTTGACATTCATTTTTATTCCTTAATTATAAGTTTTGCACTGTCTTGTAGTCAATTCTCTTATAGTTTAAATATGTTAAACTTTTTCAAACCTTCATAATTTACTCTGGTTAATGTCCTTGTTAAATATCTCCTTGCATATGAGTGATATCTACTCTAAGAATATCTTCAATTAAACATGGGACAAATATGGTTCTCAATTTTATATATAAAATCTAACAACGTTCAGAATAATGCCTTTTGTTTCACATTCATAATATTCAATATTTTCTACATTATATTTACCAGTGTGTTTCTATTATTAATCTCAAATCTCAATTTTTAAGTAATTTATTCAATTTAAAAGTACTGGGACCAAACAACAGGAATATCTGAGAATTGCTATTGCTTGTAGACACTCTAGGCGAAGATATCCGTGAAGATTTTTCAGATAAAACACATAGTAAGAATTATAAACAATTATGTAACACTTTGTGGAAGAGCAGTGTTCAAAATTATAATCAATTGTTTTTTAAGCCAAAATATATTTCGGTTTCTAACTTAACTCATTACTAAAGCCTTGAGAATAACTAAACGAAAAATTATAAATTAGAAATGAAACATTTTTCAAGGTAAATAACTCATGGGTTGAACCTCTATAATAATTTATTATACGAAGTATTACAATATGAATCATAATGTTGAAAAATTCAACAAAATGTTGAGGTAATATTTCGAAGTTATATAAATATTCATATATATGTTCATGGAACCGATCATTCTTTTTTCGCTCGACATTTCTTAACTTCATATATGACATTAAGAAAATTTTTGGAATAGAGATGTTAACACAGATGTGCGGTTCTCCCGATTATATAAATGATCACTTTCAGGAATCTCGCTCTTTCAGTATATAAATCTCACTTTTCAGTTGTTTATTACCTGATGTAGTAGCATTGTTTTCGACGACATAATGCCCGAGGATGCCATTTCCGGCCTTACACCGGAAGTACATGGCGTGTATGTCTGTGATTTAGAATGGGCACATAATACAAACCCTCAGGTATGAATACGAGGGTGGAGGGAGGCAATATTGTTTCGTAATTGTGATAACAACATCGAGTTCTTGTATTCTTGTTATATCTAAGCTCAGGGTATTAGGTATTGTGCTGTTATCTTTTGGTATCTTGATCGGTGCTTTAACATTTACATTATAAAACATATTAAAATTTATAAGAGCGTGTCATCTATGCATGATTGTTTTAGGCTACAAAGTGACTTGAATGATATCAGCCGGTGGTATAATAATAATTGTTTACACTTGAATGTCATGAAATGTAATGTGGTGAATTTTACAAGAAAGGTAAATGTGGTATATTTTGATTACAACATTGAAGGTGTTAGTCTGACTTGACTTCTGGAGGGTAAGGATCTCGGCCTAGTATTTGATCAAAAATTCTCATTCAAACCTCATATCAACCAATTAATTTTATCATGTAGTAAAGTTTATGGTTTCATCGTCAAAAACCGCCTGGAGGAACTGCAGAGGAAGTTCTTGAAATTACTCTCATTTCGAGAGGATGTTGTATATCCATCTAGGGGTTGTGATCACGGTTGTTTGCTATCGAGGTTTAACACTAGAAGCCTCCACACCAGGAGAAGTTTGAATGCATTGAAATCTTTATTCAATTTGCTCAATGATAATCTCGACTGTCCTGAGCTTCTTGGTAAACTTAATTTCTTCGTTCTTCCGAGGTGTACTAGAATAAGCCAGACATTTTACTCAAAACCCCACAGAACCAATCTTCTCTAGCAATCGCCGCTTAGCTTTGTATGTTCTACTGCAAACCAGGTATCAAGCTGCTGTGATTTGTAGTGGGTCCTCACTTGTTTCTATCATAAATTTATATCTGAATCTTAACAGAGAGGTATCTCGATTTTTTCCGAATAGAGTTCTCGAGTGATTTGTTTTCTTGATATTATTATTATAATTGAATATTTAGATATTAGCATTATAGTATTATAGTATTGACATTATTATAATTGATAAATTTTTATATTATTATAATTATTTATAGTGCATATACTCAATAGTGCATACTATGCTATATATAGAATTAAAAAAAGTTTACCAGTGGACACCTTGCTTAGTGTTTACTATGGACTATTCTATGCCCACATGGACTATAATATTATATTGTGGGGTAATTCTGTGGATGTAGGCAGAGTTTTCTTATCGCAAAAACGTGTAGTGAGATTGATGTTCAACTTGGGACCTAGGGAATCTTGTAAGAAATCGTTTGTTGATAAAAATATGCTAACTGCTCCTAGTTTATACATATTCCGATGCCTGCTGTATATTAGAGAAAATGAGTGTTCACTTCCTAGGCTTGCAGACAGTCATCGTTATCTCACTAGGTATGGTGATTTAATGGCGTTGCCCAAACATAGGTCCTCCAGATTCGAGTCCTCGCCCCTCTATCAGGGTAGGAAACTGTATAACCACCTTCCCCCTGAGGTTAGATCTCTTCCGTATCCTCTCTTCAAAATTAAGATAAGAAAGCAGCTATTGCGAAAAGAGTACTACAGCGTTGGTGAGTTCCTTGGGGATAGGTTTGATATTTGAAGTCGGTATTTTATGTAGTAGTTTGTGTGATTTTTAATTCCGTGTATTCTTATGTTTTTATTTGTAATCTTATATTTTTATATGTATTCTTATATTTTTATTCTGACTTGTCCTATACATTATTTATTGTCAAAAAGGATCAAATAAAGATTATTATTATTATTATTATTATTTCTTAATATTGTAAACTATGTTGTAAATGATATTTTTAGTAACCATATTTATTCATTGTGTATTTTCTTGTAACTGGGTAGTTACCTGTTGGAAATATATGCTTATTATTATTTAACACATGAACAAATACGACTTTTCAATAGCTATACGGCTATACAAGTTCACTATGTGTATTTCATCAATACATCACAAATACTGTGGACATGCAAATTATTGTCCCATTCAATTTTCGAACCTACCGTTTTCTACAGGTGTAATCTAACCTGTAAGTACTAACCGGCTGATTTTTAATCGCAAGCAAACAAGGAAAATTAATAGGAAGTAATGAAACAAACTAGACCGAGGTGATTATATCAACTGTGTAACTTATATATACTTAATTTTATATTGCTTTCGAATGAATTAGGAAAATGAACTGCATGCATATTATTATCATGTACGTACTACTCTCTATTTATACTGCTTCCTTTACGATAATCGAATATGATTGGAAAGATTGTGGAATTATTTCAAAATGACCATATTGGAATATATAGAAAAACCCATATGTTGGTAACGAAAATGTATCGTAAAAACATCGTCAGATAATTTGAAAATTTTGTCCAATTAATTTCCTTTTCAATTTAACAGCCATTCGTTTAATTCTTCCATAAAATGTTTCCCACGTATCAAAAGAAGACGAACCAAGTTTTAAAACCAAATTCGAATAAAATCAAAATAATACATTATTTGAGTTCTTCAGTAATTTTTATTGCGAGCCAATAATGTGATGAAATGAAAAATGAGGTAGTACTTTGTAATTATCTTTATTTGTTTAGTAATAATAGTAGTTTTGCTTCATTTCTTGTCCAACATTTTCACTGAGATATTATATTTATAAATAAAAAAACAGCATTTTTGTGGATACCTAGCAGAAGTTTGAATCGAGCCCTCTGTCACTATCTGTAGTTAGTTTCGATATTACTTCTAATAATTTCTTCCTTCGATTTATAACCTCAATTCCAATATAAGTCAGTAAAAAACTATAATATATTATTTCATAATTTCAAACCAAATTGCAGCAAATAATATATCAATAAAATTTCTGCAAATATGGAACTGACAAAAAAATTATATTTGTAATCATAAATAACATCATTTACTTATATATTGTTTTTGTTGGAAAAAATGAAAATATAGGTAGGTTCAACCTAGAACCGATCGATTGGAACTGAAACAACTAACATTTTCCAGAGAAAAATATACCATTGTACTCGAAAATTCTTGTGTGAGCTTTTGAATTTATTTTCATCATAGATAGGTTTATTTCGTTCGTTTCTAGTTATCAACAGACGAGAGATTATTTGACGCAAATTGTATGATTCTGCTCTTAAATGTGAACTAAAATAGTTATTGTTCATTAAATTTATGAATTAAATATCTTCCACTCATACGTTTCGAATATTTCGTTGAAAACATATGCACATCAATATTTCAAAAGCGGGGTAATTAAACTTACGTTACACATTATTTATTTAATCTAGCGTCGCATCAGAAATTTCTCAATTACCTACGTGGGGTAATTAAATTTCAAATTCAGATTGAATTGAAACTGACTAACTGGGTCACGGTCAGAGCGTATCGTTATTTTTCTGTTGTCAGACGGTTTTAACTTTGTTTTCGGTGCAGTCCAGGTGCAACCAACCCTGCAAACTTGCGCAACCGTTTTTGCTTTCTACACTGCGTGCGTGCAAATCGAAATGAAGTCATGACATATAAGCATATTAATGTAGTTCCGAAACTAAGATTCATTTTATAGTGGAAAACTTCTGTTTTTTTGGGTCACCTTTGACATCTGTACTTGGCGTATAATAAATAACCATTCCTTCAGATTCGAACTTATTATAGAGCACAATAATCTCTAAAGTCAGTGGTTCTTCACGTCTTAGTGATGTGGGACCACTGGCAAAAATCCTTGTGTTTCTATGGATCACTCATTCTTTTATTAGGGCATCATGAGCTCATTATCAGTCTTGATAATGAGCTGACCGAAACATGTTGTCTCAACATTATAATTTTTTATTGTATGATTTTTTGTCACATTCGTGAAACATTAAGCCAAGTTCAATTTAAATTATTATTCAAACATATTTCATCAAGAGGTAAGCGATTATTAGGTTATTATTTCAATATGTTCCACCAAGTGTTCTCCAAGGACTCGATAAGTATTGTTAAATATTTATTCCTTAGTTCTCTCAATATTCCTTCAGACATATGATAGTAGTTCCCATATTTTAAAAACTATTCTTGTTGAGATTAAAGAGTGCTATCGTACTGCTTGCAGCAGAATGCTAAGCGTCATTAGTTTAAGTCAGTGTTTCCCAACCTTTCTTGTGCCATGTCCCACCTTAGCCTTTCTAAAATTCTTATGTCCCCCCGAAATCTGTGAAAAAGTTTAAATTAAGAAGTTACGAAGTTCCAAATTGCCTCCTTAAAAATTAAATTGCCCTTCTGTGGGGGGTGAGCCCCACGTTGAGAGACACTGGTCTAAGTGAACGCAAAGTAATATTCGAAGAAATTATACACAATAAATTAGGTGTTATTCGCAATAAATATTTTACATCATTTTATCATTCTTAAATAATTGAGAAAAAAGAAAACACTCGTTTTCATTGTCACCCAAGCAATACAAATCAAAAACGGGCAGTTTGTGAGTTTGGTATTAACTTATTCAGCAAGATCATAAGAAACAAGGATATGTTCACTGAGGATAATTATGGAATATGACAAAAGGAAAAGTGTCCAGAGGAAATAATGTAGAATACTGCTTATAGATCTGCAAGCCTTGACCTATCTACATTATGAGAATTCTCTGAAAAACTCATAGCTCCTCAGTTAACCACTCAGCTAACTAGTTCGGTTTAAAATGTTTGAGGCAAAATATTCATTCAAATCGTGAACTTCAGTTATCAGTTGCTATATTTATAGGGGTGTTCTTGTTGTTTATGTGACTCGCATAATTCCGCTATGAGTGCATGATTATCTCAGGATATCTCTTGGAATAAATATAGCGAAAGGAATGGAAATCGCATCATAGATCGGTATCTTGCCGTTTAAAAACGGTGGCAGGTAGGTGGATGCGACGCAAGGTGGGCATCTCGGTTTCGTTCTAACTCCTCATAAATGATAAATATCTCTTGTTAACACCTTTTTGATGCACATTGTGGGCACAAACCAACCCCTAACGGTAAACTACTGAATGTTTAATGAGCGACTCTTATAATTTCGGGACACTATCTTCGTGTTGCAAGCAGGTTGATAAATATGTATTTTAGTAGAATAAGAATTGCATGATTTCAGAAAAATGAGAAAAATTTGTATATACGGTGCACGTTTGGGGTATCATCCCTGAATTTGTGGTGAATGCTAAGTATGAGGTATCTAACGGTAAATTATGCTATAATTGAGCTGCCTTATTTATTAGTTAGATTTCATAATACAATTGAACATTAGTTTTATATGCTTCGCTTGGAAGTGTGCAAGCATATTAATACATCTTGGGTTTATACGGGTATATAATATGGTAATACTTTTTAATTTTATAATCTTCACTAATAAAATGGATCTTTTCTTTTTTTTTGAAAGATTTATTTATTCCAACACTTAAAATTGTGTAAGCCAAAACATGTATTAGAAAACGTGCTGTAGAATATGAACATTTTAGAAATATAATGTTGAAAATCTGACTTCCTACCATGTATTATTTTAGACATATATTAGTGCCAACATATCTTTGTTTTTATAATTATTGCTTTAAGTTTTCCCAAATTGTAGGAATTTTTTACCAGTATTTTGAATTGCATTCAATTCAAATCTTGGAGACTAACAACTTTCTCACTAATAGTCAATTTCAATGAAGATTCAAAAAAAATAATAATATATAATGAAGCTTCAATAAATCGTACTATGGAAGATGCTTGTAATATGTTCATAAGAATTGGAAGAATTTGTCTTCATTGACTTCAAGTCTTTTTATACAAACTTCGACTTGTTACTAAAACAAGCTCAAGAAAATTTCCTATGTTTTCATTATTTTACATTTAGAGTAACTTTGCTTCAAGTTATTATTGTGATTTTATTTTTAATCTTCGACTTTTTACTAAATGGACCTACAAAAAAAGATCTTACTCTTGGAAAGTTCAACTTATTGTTAACCGAGGCGTTCATTCAATCTGCCTGATCTGTCAAACCTCAACAATGAAAGAGGGAACAAAACATCCCTCGATGCAATTAAAGAATAATCAATTCTCCCCTTCGATATGAAGATTTATAAATAAGTCATCGACTGGTAAATAGACCATTAGAATTCTCGGAATGGCCCTGCGTTATTTCGGTTGTTTGGCACGCGTCGAATCGTTCAACAGGTGTTGAAACAGAAGGTATTCGGGTACGAGTCGCGAGTAAGTTTCAGTCCGGGGAGTCAGCTGCGGTCCGAGGCTCTCTCGGCAGATGCTCCACCACGGATCGAAACACCCTCTCGAGACGATCGTGTCTCGAAAAATTTATACGATCGAAAAGTGACTCGACTTCGGCTCAAATTTATAACTGTTTTTAATAAACGCGATTTTACGATGAGGTATGGTTTATATTTGGAAACTGTCGTCGTACCAGAAAAGGGTTCGTCTGGCTGTCTTGGATAGGGGTAATTTTATGTGGACGTTGAGATATTGAAGCATTTGACCAGTTGTTACTTCAATTAAGTTATATCAAGAAATAAACTCAATATATTTTGAAAACTCAGAAGAAGTTTGAGGTCCAACTTTTTTAAGTTTTTCTTTTCCAAAAAGGTTAAAGATTTTTTTCAGGAAAATCCTGATAATCGTCTGTATCAAAACAAGTTCTTTGGATATAAGTTTCATACATCTATAATTATTCAATTGAAATGTATGAAACTTATATCCAAAGAACCTGTTTTGATGCAGACGATTTTCAGGATTTTCCTGAAAAAAAAACCTTAAAAAAATGTTGAGGCTCAAATATTTTAAGTTTTTGTTTTCAAAAATGTTTAAGGTTTTTTTCAGGAAAATCCTGAAAATCGTCTGTATCAAAACAGGTTCGTTGTATATAAGTTTCATACTTCTATAATTATTCAATATACTGAAAATTCAAAAAAAATTCAAGTATTCAGAGTTTCAAGTATAAAATAGATGCCTACTATAAAATATATTTGAACTTTTGAGGTTATTCGAACTAGATTCTGGGCAGATACACCTAAATACTCGGTAATTATGTATAATCCTCGAGCAGTTTTTTTGATTTAAGTTGATTTATTTCTTCAAGCATGTTAAATTTGAAATATATAAATAAGGTCAACTGGTTTATTGCTACAGACAAAAATTCGAACAGTTTTGATACCCGATGGACAATAGTTTTTGTGAAAGTTCTTCGTATTGTGAAAGGATTTCAAGACAATCTGGTTCGGTCGAATGAGGTATTGCCAAAGTTGTGTTCTTGATAATTTTACGTATTCCATATAAAATTATATGTTTTTTGAAACGTTTTAATTATACAAAAGTAATTGTATTGAAATCAAAAGCGTAACCAAGGTGAAAACTTTTCAGGAAAGATGCGTTATTAAAACTATACTGTTTAAATATTTTCATAGGTTTTGAATGTAACATGTTCAATTTCGAAGATCTCAAAACTCTTTGGAATGTTATGGTAACTAATAGGTATAGCAATCTGGGTAATCCTCAAGGCAATTTTCCACCTGCTAGTGCCAGTTATCTTGAGAAAGGTTTATGAAACCCAAAATTCTTCAACAATAATAATCATCTCAGGTTTTCAACTTTTCAAATGTTAAGATAAGAGAATAGTTGTCTTATTCATTACAATAAATCTAAATACAGAAGTAGAATAAATAAAGGAAGCCTTTTATTTAGGCAAGTAATAATTTTGCGTTTCGTTTTTTATTATATTGTTTCTGTTTGTGGTATATAATCTTTCATTAATTCTTGAACTCAACCATTGTTTGTATTGTTCATCTCCAGATTCAGACAAATTAGACGCTTATATTGGCTCTTGTATTCATACGTTCTTTAATTATTTTAGCTTTGTTATCGACATACTTGTTTTCATTAAATATGTATTTTACTTATTGCATGTCAAACTCTTTATAGAACAAATCTCGTTTGGATAAGTTGGACATCATCTGGTCTCTCAAATTTTCTATCGAACTATTTGGAACAGATTTGTTGTAGCTGTTTCGTCAATAAATCAAATAACACCGCATAAACTGCTAACCTTTGGCTAAAGACAATTATCTCTAGTCAGTCAGGTCTACTCGACGTAGCTGCATGGGAGAAACTTGTATTTAATCAGACTCAAACTAGGTGAGTCACGCCGTTGTTATAGGTAGCTGAATGCATGACCGTCTAATAATCATAACGATAGCAGCTTGCGAGAAAAACGCAAAGACATGGTAAAAAATTCGGCATACGCCCGTATGTGTACAAGTACACACACCAGCGCTGATTCATCGTCGCTACCGTGCCGATTCCAATTCAATTTTACGGCACATAAAACGTTCTACAAAAGTTCAAGAGACGAACAAAGACGATTATCCATAATTAATGGTCCCTACTTTATATTCCTTTGTATTCTAATAACACCTTCTCAACGTCGCCGGTGATGAATAAACGTTAACATTCGTTTAGTTTGCTTGTTGGACGACTGATACCTACAAGAGCAGCGACTCATCGTGCTCTAAGCGCGATGAGATCTTATTCTTCGATGTATGCCCCTTGGACACTTTAAATCAGACATCGATTTAGGATTGAATAGAGTAAAGTGAACGAAATGCGAACAGAACATTGATTAGTATTTTTCAATTTTTATGTAAATATACATTCCAAGTTCAAAAACAGGTGGAGCATTGTTGATATTCGGTTCTATTGAACTCTTGATGATGGGTTAGCTGTCTGAAACATTGGCGGGTGTATAAACCTGTGAATTAACTGTGTTTAGTAATGAAATCACAGTAGCTCATATAACATAGAGTTATTTACAAATGAAAATCCCTATATATTGTATTGGCTCTTGTGATGGTTACTTTTACTACATCAAACTGTCACTTTTCAGCACACACTCTAGTCACAAATAAAAAAAAGCTTGAATAGTACTACTAATTTCTTCATATGTCATCACAATATTCCCTTAATTCATGAATATAAATTTGCGTTTTTATCCTAGAACGTAGTTTTCAATCACGAAAATATTTATTATCATATTGATGTATATATTTTCTCAAGTTTTCTTCTCTGTTGAGATTTTAACTAATAAACATTGATATTCTGATCAGATTCATACTGTAAGTAAAAAAGAAAGACATTATTTCTTGTTGACAACACTTTAGATTAGATTTATCAATTCATTTCGAAATGTTGAAAAATGTACGACTAAATTACAAAAAAGGAATAAATTTTTAGATTTTCAGTCTGTTTCACTTCATGTTCTAAAAATATCAGTTTTGAGCTATTTTATATAATTATGAAGTATATAACTATGAAATTATAGTTTGATCCTGCTAAGATTCTAGATTGAATGGATAAGAATTGAAGATATTCAATTCTTATGTATTGATTTTTAGCATGACCTCTTTTCTCTCAAGATGTACCCACGTACTTATATAAGAACATCTCTTAATTCGTATAAGATTTGGATTGATGACATCTTTCTGACAAAGGAAAACATATTTCTTGAAGATTCTTGTAAACAAAAGCGTTGTGAAGTTAGTACAACTGGTTTGATGTTTTTTAAAATAACACTTCAGTATTGAACAAAATATAAATACGTAATCATTTGTTATTTTGGTATATATTTATGAACAAACGAATTATGAGTGACACAACTGGTCTTGTCATTTTTAAAAGAGCACATGTATTGAAAAATTTATAAATAATTAATTATCCGGTATTTTTGTACACTTTTCACGTGTTCTTTTTATTATTAAACGATAAGCATCAGAAATTGAGGCTAGTATTTGCACTTTGTTATCCTAGTAGGTATTCTTGTAGAGTTTATTTCAAGTTGTTACCCCTGTAGATACAGGCGGAACTTACGAATAAAGTTTTTGCTTTTGTTTCATAAATTAGGTATATTGATTTGGAGAATATAATAAACTTTGGAATTGTCTCGAAAATTCTGTGTTTTCAACCGATTACACTTTTGAAATTTTGCGTTAATAATAGTTTGTCGACCTGGGGGTGAATGTATCTATACCTATTCAATTTAATGTATGTCAAACGCGAAAGATCGAAGACTTCGGTTCGCGTCGGTAGAAGCTCTTGGAGCTTGGAGAGTTCTTGTTGACCTGCAGGTGCCTTAGCGCCGGAGTTATATACGTGCACCTGTCTCACACCAGTTTATATTTTTAACTGAAACTTGCAAGAGCGGTTGCCCGCGATCTATTCCAGTGGCGCGCATCGAGATACATATCGACAAATGTTACCCTATAAATTATAATAAAAATAACTTGTATATTTGACACTACAAAGAAACCGTAAAAATAAGGTTACTTTCTTAGAAGATGGGATGCTGAGTTATGTTCATTAGGTTATCTTCTGGATGAGGGTGCTCAGTATGAAAATTGTGAGCTGAATGGCAGTTAGTATTGTTAAAGTTTCATTCAATATACATACCTTAAAACGTGACATGTTTTCTTATATTCTTCATATCAACAATTTGAGTGATTACCTTAATGGCATTGACACATCTCTGGTTAGTATTCTGTCATGGAAGTGGAGAAAAAGTAGAGAAACAGTTTAAATTGTTAGTTTATGCAAAATATCTTAAACTCTTTTCTCAACATTTACATCAAGGTCTGTCTTCAGCGCTCAAGTTCAATTGTGTGAACTGGTCTTAATACGAAGAATCCTTATTTAAATGGCAGCATTGTTAAGTTCATGACATCTACGTATTCGCCGATTGTAATATCGAAGGTTTAATATTGAATAATGAATTTTAAATGGGACTATACCTAGAAAGAGTGGGTACATAGTTGACGACGTGATATTCGCGTATGAAGTTTTGAATATACTGTGCAATAATTGTGCTGCAATCAGTGAAGTTTTAAAGAATTTAATCAAAATTTCCGAACCTTATTCAGCTAAACAAAATTAGGATTTAGAATTCATTTCTGTATCTACCCAGATCGGTTCTACTTTATAATCTTTGTGAAACTAGAGAAATTGACAAAAAAGCACTTTAAAGCAAAGAAAAAAGTAGAAAATTGGGGTTTTTAATTCTAAATTTGAAATTGTTTGAAAATTCAGTTCAGGGCATTATTTAAAAGATAATGATTTATTGGGTTTGTCAGATGTATCAATCTGCTTTATACGTTATGAAACATAGGAACAAAAACATAAAATATTTGAGGTTTCTCATAGAAAAAAAAACATAATATAAACATAATAGAATATTTGAGATTCCTCCAAGAATCGAAAACAAACTTAGATAAATTTCCTATCAAGATAAATCCTGAAATAGTTTAGTTACTTTCACAGTTCATGCAAACATAAACTGCGCTGAGACCAAAAGTGCACTCAACATGAGCCCAATCTCTACAACTAATAACGTATCCACTCTTCTCTCCTGGACGACTGTCTGAATAGGACTCAGCTTACACTCCGCAAAAAATTCATCATTTTCGTTGTGCACTAGGTATCCACCTAGTGAGTCTACTCTATTTTCTTCTTCTTCTCGTTATTAACTTATTTATTAATTTTCTCATTTCATTCGCTTCATGACCCTTTTAGGAACTTTTAAAAATTGATTTCTTTATTGCATCAATTTTTTTCTTCGACTTTTCTATGGTCTTGATAGTTTTATTCCTTTCGCATTTTTCTAGAGTAAGCTCAGGAGTAGATGTCGAAAGCGATACTTTTTTTCCTCGTGTTAGCTCTGATTTTGGTAGTCACTTGGGGTCATCATTCGATGATCCAAATAGTTTTGTCTCAAACCATCCCTTTCGAGAATTCCATTTTAATATGTTGAATGGCTAAAAATTTATAATATTTATGAAAATCAATTTACGAAACTTGGAACTTTAACAGCTGTCATGTTAATTTCAAAATACAACTACATTAACATTAGTTTAATTAGGATTCAACTTCGTTGTTACTATTGATAACTAACTAACCACTCGAAACTCATGTTGTTAGTATACCCAGTGAAACTTACGCCAAGCGTATTCATTTCATTTTATTATTTAACATAATGTTTCACTCAGTGATGAGCGAAACTTACATGTCATTTTCATATTAGATTATAACTTTATCATTTCGATTGTGTTCTGTCAAATTACTCTACAATTTTTATTTTAATTAAACTTCAGGTAAAAAAATTACATGTTTAGTTAAGTATTATTAAAGTAATATTATTATAATGAACGTCAGTTGAGTATTAAGCAGCTACACTACAAAGTTCTCGCCATTAATACTATTTAACTGCAAGTCTCGAGAATTAGTATAATAATATATTTATACACAAATAAGTATACAGATTTTAAAATACAAATACGAAATAATATATATATATATATATATATATATATATATATATATATATATATATATATTTGTGTAATGTAATGATATAATGTATCATATAGGTATGCTTTCAATTTTAAAAACACCAAAGCACACCCTAAAGCAATGATAATAATAAGATTTGAAAAAATGTGCTCCTGTATACATTTTCATTCATAATGAGTGGTCTGCATCTGATCGATTTTCGTAACATCTAGAAGCGGCGGCGTGTACCACAACAATAATTACATCTCACCCGGCATTCGGAACCGTAACCGACCGGTTATAAACGCTCAAGACTTGAATCGAACATCACACGGCAGCAATTAGACGAAAATATTTCGTTATTCCTCGACTCTATTTGCGTCCGCGTTCGATATTTATTAATCTAATCGTACATACATACCGAACGATACAATCTCGGAAAAATTCGTCTCCGCATCACCATTACAGTATTTCGATATTCGGGGAATTCGTTCCCGATACCTATCGCTTAGTGTCTTGTAGTTACGTGGAATATTTCAGGAGTTGCGGGAAAAAAAGTTGTCCTCGTACCGACTACAACGATTGACTCGGTCATTTCAGTAACGACTTGTCGCTACTTCCAATCGTTCCATAATACACGACTCTATATCCAAGAAGTCCGGATTCCTGCATCGCAGATCGACACTAGATCCTGACGTCGAAGAATCTCTCGATCTCGTTTATATAGTCCAGTAAAATCGGTGTTATGTTACTATCGACTTTGGTCTCATGTTCACTTTCGGTTTTTCAGAACTTGATGAGGTTGTAAGGATATAATGATTCTTCAGTGATTGATCAGACCGATAATATAATTGATGAAAATCCAATAACATAATTGAAATAAAATTAAGTATTGTAGAGAAAAATACACTTTGTTTTTTATCACATTTTCTAGCACATGAATAAAGAAATTGGGATTGTTTAAATATATTCATACAATCCCAATTTCTTCATGAAAATTGTATTTAGTAATACTGCTGTAGCAAAATAATAAATATAGTGATAAAAAACAAAGTGTATTTTTCTCTATAATACTATACGTTATCACAAAGTAATGGACAAATCTATGCAATATTTAAAACTAAGTATTTTGAGATTTTAACTACATTTTATTGAAGCTAACATTGTTGTGTCACAAACATATTTGTTTCTTTAGATGTAAATAGCACTGATGTAATGCTGTTGTACATCTGAAGCAATTTGTTCAATGAAATATTTGAACGATCACAAAATACTACATTTTATGAAGAAGTTTTTATCAACTTTGATTGGTTTCGTGCTATTTTCATTTAGAATGCTGAAGACCTTAAGGCTCCTTAATAAATATATCAAATAACATTTCATTTTGCTTTACTCATTCTATAGAGAAATGTTTACGAAAGTGAATTTACAGGAAGAAGAAGGTTATTGTAAATGCAAAATTCCTAAATGATTCTATTTAAGTGTAAAATCGAAATAACAATACTGACATCCAACATCGGAAACGATTAAAATCTTTGAGGTGAATATCATTGAGAAGTATAAAATTACCTTTTCAATTGAAAATTTACTATGGATTCTCTAGAATATAGAGCAAGAAATATTCAAATATAATTCATGAGAAAATAATTTTCCTTATACGAAAATAAAAATATTAATGAAATCAAAATAATAAGGATTATTTGCTTTTTCGAAAAATGACATTCATATCGTTTTTCATACAGAGTTTAGGTTTTTTCTAAATATTGGTCCGTACATATTTTGACCGAATAATATGAACGAATTTAGTAAGCATTTCTCATAAAGTCTTTTACTGCATTTATCGGGACTATAACTTCAAACTGCTGTGTAAAATATCTGGATTGGAGTCATGTAAGTTATAACATATTATTAGAACCTTATATTTGTTAACGTAGGAACTTATTGAATTTACTGAAAGCGTTATATTCACCCGACGTTGTTTCTGGCGCTTGATCAAACTGATTCATTTGATGATTGGGGAAATCCTAAGCTGTTCTTCATCATTGGTCATTATTAATAAATAAGGTCTACGAATTCATCCACATGACTTATGACTAGAGAAGCCTTAGAATTTCCTTTCAGTAAATTATTCATACAAATAGATTCTTTCATAGGAATGGACAATTTTGAATCAAATTCTTCAAGAAAGATTTCAAAACTCAATATGAACGAAACATAATTTTCCTACAGCAATGCCAGAATAAAGCTAATTGTTTCTATTGTAAATCAATTAAGCTCAAGAATATACCTTTCTGTGGAATATATTGAAGTTATCTACGACGTATACTCAAAAACTCGTTTTTAACGTATAAATTTTTTCTTTTTCATAATTTCGTATTTTCAAATAATAGTAAAGTAAACTAGAATCATCTTAGATTGATTTTGTGTCAGAGATTATGTTCTGGTCTTCGAATTTATGTCAAAAAGTTCATTAATATTTGTAAAAGTTTGTGCAACAACTAGCTGGATATGCCGAGTAAATTTCAGAGGAAGATGATGAGAAACGAATTGAAGTGGTATATTCGTATTGGTTATAAAATGTTATATTCAAAAGTTAAAAGCTCTGTTTTAGTACAAGAAAAAAAATATAATACCATTAAGATACTTCCATCGAAATATTTCGGTTCAGATCATCTACAGTTTTCATTCTATCATTTTAATAACTATGAAAATCTAAAAATTTAAAAAAATATAAAGTCATAAAATTTAAATCATAAAGTTCAAAAATAAATTATCTATCTTTGAGATCAGAAAATTGAAATCCTCATCTAGATTGAAATTTCTTTATGAAGTTGATTAAATATTCGCTGATCTCTTGGTTGAAACATGGTTTAATATAAATGAAATGAAAAACACTTAGCTTAGTTTCGCAGAATTATTTGTGTTTGTTTCTTATTCACTCTATTTCAAATTTCTCAATTATATACTCTCTGTTATTTCATTCATTTATTAACTCGCCTTGAAAATATTTGCTTGTCTTGACTCGTGTGCTTGTTCGTTTTGACCGAAAATGAATTCTCTAGACCGAAGCAATCATTTTACGAGTATTGTTGCTCTGAAAAGTGCCTTCCGTCAGTTCAAATTCTTTCGAAGTTGCATACATAAACAAACGACGAATTATTTTGTTAGGATTGACTGAGTTTGTAAATTAAATCTGTTCAGATTGAACCAAATTTTTATGGCTTCAAGTAACAACAAAAACAAATTATTTTGTTCCTTTGTCTAATTTTCTGAATCAGTGAAAAAACTCTTCAGATTGAAGCAAATTGTTATCGATTGAAGTAAGTAAAGCATTTTTTTTAGATGTGCTTGGACTTCGAAGTATCACTAGTTAAGGCTAGGAAGCCTTATAGTTAATTATTTACCTATTAAGATGTTTATTTACCTCACTTCCTCCGAAAAGTAGTTGGTGACAAGATGAGCGCGTCCGAAAGAATTCGACTGGTTTTCGAATTTCCAGAAATTCGAATCGATATACATTGATCGGACTATAAATTCGCGAACGTATGGTTTATCGATATGGTATCGGCTTATTATCCAATTATTATTCTATCGAAAATCTCGGGAATCCGCCATGGAGCGAAACGCTCGCACCGCGTCTGATTAATGGAACTGCCGGCGAATGCGTAACGACGTCGTCGTTTTATACGACCGCGTATTTTACTTTTTTCCCGCGTATCTCGCGTATTGATCTAGTGCCATATAATAGATTAATTCTGTTATAACGCGAGCTGTATCTACTACGGCAATTTCTGAAACGACGACGACGACGGTCTGGTATCAATTAATAAAGAGCAATTTTTGTTATTGGTTATTAAATTGTACAGGATGTTCAGTTAAAAACTGGAATAAAATATTTTATTACGCAATCAATTTGAGTTAACGGAAGTTACGGCTTCATGTTGACTCTTAGGAAGTAATTTCACCTGATGAAACGTTTCAAGATTCTCACAAGGTTATTGTGGAAAAATTTATGAACTTTTGTTTTCATCCTTGTTGAATACATTTTTCGAACATTTCCAATTTCTTCTACAATATGTTTTTCAGTTTAAATGAAATGTCAAAAAACAGTACAATTATTCATCAATGTCCATACGAAGTTACATACAAAAAGTCTCAGGATGATACAAGAAGAAATAATTGTAAAAATACTGTATAAATTCAAAGAGTACTATTGAAAAACATACTTTACACATGCTGGAAGTTGTCATCCAGTTGATACTGTCTCGTTAAGTTGCACTTCACTAAACTATTCGTAAAATTCATTGAAAATCTGATACCTATATAGAATTTTTGTGTCTGTTAAATCTCACACTCCTCTGAAACGGCTTGACCAATTTATACTCCCTAGATCTGAGGCTTAGTTGTTATCTATTTTTCATACTCCAAAGTGATTAGGATGGTCCACCCCAAAAATTTTGTTAGTGGTGAACTTCGTACGCGAAAAAAACTTATAATTTCCACCCAAGAATATATATTGGTGAAGAAAACGCCTGGCCTCCTAGACGAAAGACTATTTCGGCTGGACAGGAAAGTCAAGTGATGACTCATCATTGACACTCGAAGTGTTAAGAGTGGTAATCTTGTCTCCTTCGAATTATGCCTAAATATTTAAAACGAAGGGGTGTTATTTACACCAATTTTATGATGGTATCTATTCATTTCATTACGTCGATTAAAATGATCAATTTAGTTTAGCTAAAACGTATCTATCACTTCATTTATTGTCGATTGACTGTTGGGTGTTACGACGGGAGTCAGCTAGTTAGTATCGTTCTGTATTTTCTACTAAAGCATCATATCCCTTATTTTTTTTCACCAAAATTTGTTTCGAATGGAATTACTCCGCTATTTCTCTTTATATTTTGAGTGCAGAAAATTAAACTTGGCACATAATTTCAACCCATTTGAGAGGAACGGGCAATAACAATGAAATAGGTACCTACATTTACGAGGTTTATGAGGTGAGGCAAAAATGATCAGTTAAGGATTAAGTTGTTGAACATGTATTGTAGGCTATTGGGTATCTTATAAAGGGCTTATTAAGGTACTGTGTATATATTAGCAAACTTAATGGGATTGTAATTGTGAGCATTTTCATTCGGCACGTGACGCTGATTAATTTTTTCTTGCGGTCAGTTTCACATCTATTTGAACTCAAGTTGCAGAGCAATCTGAAAAAAGGATTAAATTATAACTTCTCGTTTTCATCAATCTTGTATTTATATAGGAAATAAGTTCTTCTCGCATATCTATCATTAGCACTAGCTTTTATGCGTTTCGTGCTGATACTTGAGCAGGAATGCGCCTGGTTTTTTCGGCACCGTTGTTAAATTATAATACGTCTTCTCAGTTACTGATCAATTACTCGCGTAAAGTCGAACCGATTAACTCTTCGCGATGTTTCCTACAATACTCGAGGAATTATAAAGCGTTCCATTTGCATTCGTGTCTAATAACGCCTTCTGCGTATATAAATTCGATCATCGCGTCGACTGTATAAAGCAGCAACGTTTCTGATGAATCGGCCTCAGCTTTTTCTACGGCCATATAATCTATAATGAGCAACTGTAAATCGTAATGACCCATGCTATAGGAGAACTATAACTCTTTCAAATGCCTGAAACATAACACGCATCAGTTTTCTATCTCGAAATTTGTCATGAACATAACATACTACTAATAAAATTGTTATTTTAGACTTTTATGGCTGTGTAAGATAATTAGGATCTTACGGTTGTTATCGCGAACGTCTAAATTTCGTTCATTCAAGACTTCAAGTCACTTTTCAATAATTTTCATTATAATTTAATTTTTTTCATCAAGGTCAATCTCTAATCAGTGTCAAAATTGACATTGATTAGGGATAGGCACGATAGGTAATGTCATGTTCTTTCTAGAATAATCTAGACAATAAAGTATCTGTAATGAATAAATTTCAAAAATTTCATTCATTTCGTGTGAAACGTAGGATCACAATGAAAATATCATTGTGATACTTACTTCATGTAACTTTATGTGACCTATTACTTAAGATTTTCGTTTTAATTTTTGTTGACTTTCAACTGAACATAAAGATGAGGCGAAATTATTAACTACTTATACCAAAAATTCCCGAGTATGAAAGGTTTATACAGAACCTAATCGTTTTTCATCTCAAAATTTTCATTTCAAATTAACTATATAATAGCCAAATCGCTTTTTTTGTCCTTCACCTACATGTTACCAAATTTACTGCAGTAAGGACAAAAAAAACTATTGCCCAGGGCCATCCATTTAATGAAGGCTGGAAAATTTGGAGCTCTTAGTATTAAAATTTGACATTTCATAATGTTTAAATTAGATTTATCGATATCAATCTTGTTTTCACATCTATTGACACTACGAACAACAATAATAAGTGTGCATGTTTATATGGTTTTTTGAATTAACACTTAATTATACCATCATATAGTTTATGGATAGTATTTGTATTTACATACATTTCAATGTAGGTACTTGAATTTCAACGTTATTTTCGTTGATTGCATCATTGTCGTCATTCATTTCAACAATACTTATGCGCTTTTTATTTTAAATTATTTCATTGTATTCTAAAGGAGATACAATAGGCTTTTGGTAACTGAAGTTAGAAGAAATTTTTGGTTGAAATTCACCTAATCACAATACGTCGGCTATATAGCTACATATATACTGATATAAGCATGTCGGTGACGCGAACGCACGAGATTTCACATATCGGTGACGCAAACCAATTTTCTCCTACCAAAAAGTGCCCAACGTGGCTTCAAAAGTCTTCACTTTAAAAGTTCTAAAATAGCAAAGAAATGAAAATTTCCGCCATCGCCTATAATTCTTACGTATGGCAGTGAAGTGGGCACTTACTTAGTGTACCAATAGATGATATATATATATATATATATATATATATATATATATATATATATATATATATATATATATATATATATATATATATATATATATATATATATATATATATATATATATATATATACAATAATACAGTACAATACAATATAGATGATATAATACTAAAACTAATTATCAGTCGTAAAAGTGTTATAATATGACTTCAAAAAACAATTTCAATTGAACAAATTTGAACATTTCTCCGAATCTTTGGGACGAAATAAGTTTCAAAAAATAAAGAAATACAAAATATAACTAAAGGTAGGCAATACAGCAATTTGGATTTCGAAGTTCGATACTCGTTTTGAATCGATGGACATTGGAATCTATTGACACATTTGTTGAATTACAATTAGCGAGATATTAATCAACAATAATGCATGATGCAAATTTTTATAACTTCATCTTCTTCGTAAAGCACTAAACATCCGAACAAGGTGAAATTCGCTGAAATGTGCGTCATAGATGATCGTTTGAAATAATATGTAATTTTTCATATATATTTTCGAAGGTATGCAAACACTCTAACAGAGAGGTTTGTCAGATCGAATGGGTTTGCTCGAATCGTATAGAAGTCGTAAAACATTTTTTTCTTCGAAAATTAATTGATCCGTTTCTACCGCTCCTCGAAAAAAAAATGTATATAAACAATCATTAATCAACCGTCCCATTAAACAGTAGCCGATGTAAATTGTTAACAACCAGTAGCTGAGAATTAAGAAAACATTTTGGGTAGATTAACCACAAAATGACCCAATCAGAAAGACAACTCGGTGGATCGGCCATAAATTTAACGTTTGGACGAAATAAAAACACGCCCGAGGTGAACTCTACATTCCTGGAAGATGAAAGCGGACAACGAATCGAGTAGTAGGTATATTGGCGTCACTGCTGTCCGAGAACGAGTTTATGAAACGCAATTAAGACGGCAAAAGCAGAGTTTTGATGTGTAATTAGATTTGATAATAAATGTAAACGGCTGATAAAATTCGTATTATATAAAGTACTTAGATGCTGCCAACATGAATGTGTGAATGTGACACTCGACATTCTCCCCACTCCCATATTTATTTCGGAAATCTCATTCGTCATTAGTAGACGTATTTCGCATGAAAATGTTAATAACATCATTGAAGTCTACAACGCACTTAATAGCTTCTGTTTCAGAAATATATGTATGCACTTACATATATACGTACCTATATATGTAAGTACTTACGTATATATGTAAATACATACGTATTCAACACAGGCGTTGGTCTTTGTGAGATTATAAAATCATACTTACTTTCATTTAAGCAATTTTATTTTGAATTATTTTCAAGTCAACAAGCATTTTTGTTGAAATACTATTTATTGTAAACCCAGACCTTGAAGAATATATATTATAACTATTGTTATATATAATATACGTAAGTATATGGACACTGAAAAAAATTCATGAAAATTTTTGAACTGTAATGAAAAATTCGATTAGAAAATTCAAATGTTTTTGGCTCGATAATTGTAAGTTATTGAAAAAGTATTGCATACAGTTTTAGATTGCAATAAAGAAGCACTTAACGTACAATTTGACTACCTGTACTCAAATAATTTTCGTGTAAAACAGAAATGAACACTCGACATGTTTGGACAATGTTGTCTACAATGAAGTTCTGAATGGTATAGATAACGTCAATATAAAATCATGTTGATAATATACTGCTAATTAGACAACAATAGCTATATAATATAAATTTTCGCATCGGAGTAGGCGTGATAACCCTGAACTCAAAACAATATAGTGTATAAGTATATTTTTCAAAATAAAAAACACCCTCAGTTTCTGATTTAATAGTTTCGATATACAGATTACGAGTTCATTATTCGAATTTTATCTACTATTCCTTTCTATATTGAACAGTAGTAAGTTTTTTGATACAGTGAATATATAATCCAAGTGTTTTATTATTTCAATATCAATTTGCAATGTTCAAGAAATGCTATAGTTATTAAATTAAATTAAACTCTTGGCTTAATGTTTCACGATTATATTTAACATGAATTTGTCAACATATTTCGAGCTTTAGCTCATTTTCAAGACTAAGCTAACATGTTTCGAGCGTTAAAACATTCATTTTGTTAAATATAATCGTGAAACATTAAGCCAAGAATTTAATTTAATTTAATATTCAATTATGTTTCACCAAGAGTTAATCGAGAATTCAATCTCAGTCATTAATGCTATAATTATCTTTGTATTATCTTATTTATTTTTGAATACTCTTTCTATAATTTCATCTTCGTATTATTTTCTCAATATAAGAAAAATATGTTTTTGCATAAAAAACGCTTCAAAAATGCTATGTTTGTTCCTGGACTTTAAAGACGTATATTTATTCTCACAAATCTTCTAAATATGCATTTCGCGGATTTGCGAGCAAAAATCAACAATTTATTGCAAAAACGGACAACATACTCATTTCGGAATACTTACTCTTAGTATACCTACGACAGAGTTGTCATTTTTTGAGAATTGCATAAAATATATCGAACGGATTTTATAAACCTAAAAGAATCCTTGGAAATATCAAAATATTCATTAGAAACATAAAAGGGGACTGAAGCCCAAGTGCATTCCAACCGAAGATAGATATTAAGTTTAAAATAAAAACATGAATACTTATGGTTAGAAAATATTTCTTGGGTAGGGTCCAGGTCTTATTTTGTTTATTGCTTGAAAATATTGTTACCAAACTAGATAAACAACAGCTGAATCATTCCATAAACCATCTTGAAAAGATACTCAAAATAAACTACAGATATTATTCATCTAAAATGTTTATGTTTCTTATTTTAGTGAAATGGTCTACCCAAAATAGAGGCCCTCTTTTTTGTTGAAATTTAACCGTTTTCAACCATTTCACAATTTTTGGACGATAATGGTTTAATACTTACTATTTCTTGAATTTTATATTCGCTTTTCAATGAGTTGCCGTCTTTTATACTGATAAACAATCATGTATGTAGGTACTTGTTATCTTTTCAATAATTATTAACCACAAAACTGATAGCTATAATACTTTTTGGCTTACCTATGCATGATATACTTCTTCAAACTGAACGCTAGAAACAGCTGTGTGGTTTGTCTATAATTCAGCGTTCAATCACTTAAATCATAGACAAAAATTAATATTTCTCCACCGGGTCTCGAACCAGATTCCTACCGCACGACAAACAGGCGTTTTCAAACTACTCCACGAAGGCAACGTTTATAATTATTGAAATAGTTTGTTGCATAAAAAATGCAATGAAAATAATCGTTTCCCTTCTAGCACTGCAATACTCGATTTAATTAAATTTTTCTTACGTTTAACCATCGTCATTTCACATACAAATTTGCCGAGTATCAACCATATCATAGTTTCTGATAGTATCTATTACGCATATAAAAATAAGTTGTACTGCTGGTATATAACTATCATATGCATAATTAATATTCTTCACAAATAATCCAACACCGGACATCCGCCCCAGAGCAAGACCGATGGATTATGAACAGACACTTAGCACAACACCTATCGAGAAACATTTTCTTGCAGTTATAAACTGGATAGTAAAACAGTGCGATCTATGATTAGTAAAATAAATCGATTCATCGTCTAAACATCCTGTCGACGCTCATACAAATTTAAATAGAAATGGTGAAATTTATGTACAGTGCAGATGATTGCAGCTGAAATAAACGATAAAATATAATACAACAAATCCTCTGGAATATTCGTGATCTAACGCGAAGTATGTTTTTCACGGTGTCATTGTTTTCATTTTTATATGACTCGAAAGTTAAAAGGAAAAAGTTTTCAAAAATTAAAAAGAACGGAGCCATGTTTAAATTGTACAAGTTTGTACATGAAACTAGCAAACAAAAAATCCCACTGCAAAAGATATTCTTTCGGGATTTCGGCATAACTGTCCAGATAGAGAGATTTGTTCTTAGTTTCACAAAAGAGGCGTGTTTTAAGGCTTTAAGGAATCTTCAAGCGAAAATATTAAGGAAGTTGAAATTCAGTTTCAAATTCATGTCCTCAAATAATTATGATTCTATTCAAAATTTCAATGGCCAGATTAAAACGTGTGACTGTTTTAACAACACTGTTTCTATCGATTATTCAAGTGTTAATATAAGAAGACGTAGAATAAGATATACCTACTGATAAAGTTTTCAAAGTAATTCCGGCGCATTCGCCAATTGACAGGTCAGACATTCACTTTCTTTTTTAAACACATTTTACCTTCTTCCTATTTTATTGTGTTCACCGTAAATTCAACATTAAGATCATTGAGAAAATAGCTTCGAAAGCGAATGCATTGAAACCGTTTCGACGTGTGACTAATACCGAATTCGTCGGTCTACAAAAATAATCACATAAATAGTTTTCTAAAGATGTAAAGAATGTTGTGTTATGAACTCGAAGTACGGTTCAATTATTGTGGGCAAATCTGCTGGGACAAAACGAGTTGTGAGTCATGTTAGGCATTGTTCGGTCCGAGTGTGGGTAGAGTGCACATCATAGTCGCCGCGGCGGGTAAGGAGGCTGCGGACTAGTCACGATCGTAGCGGCGGCGTATCATGTGGATTGGTCGAACGAGATCCGCCTCTCCTCTAAACTAGCTAATTGTGCGCCCGTTCTCCGCCCACCTCCTACAGTTGGTCGGCGTGTTATCGGAAATTTGATAGCCGTCCGCGTAAATTGATCGAATTATGGAATCGTCCAAATCGAACTGTTATCCCCGATCTCAGCAATTCGGTTCACTTGCTCGCGTCGAGATTGTCACCGGCGATATATTGGTTGCGATTTCTGGAAAAGATGGTGGTGGAACTGGGCGTACGGATTTGCTTTTTACCAGCGGTGGGCGTCGGATCAACGTATTTCTAATTGAAAAATCTTCGTAAATACTCCTCCGAGATTTTCCAGTTCAACTTTTTGGACGTCGAAATAGTAGTATTGAGATTTCGTTTTGATTAACACTGGTTTTTCGTTAACATAGACTTCAAAAATCATTTTCTTCGAGTATATTCATACGATGTTCCTTCAAAATAAACATATTATGTTTTTTTCGTATATCCGCCATGGGTGGTAGGTACTTCTTATGTACGCACTAATATGATACAAGTCTGAATAGACTAGGTACATAGAATTCAATTAACATTAACATTCCTAAAGATAGTTCTTAGTTGAAGGTACATTCAAAAAATAGATATAATGAATGTAGTTGAAATTATTTCATTATAAAATATCCTGAATCGATCATTCTATTCGTATGGCTTTATAAAAACCTGAAGCAGACGAAAATGTTCCAATTATTTTTTTCAGAAAAATTGGTCAATCGATTGTATCTATTATACAAACCTATTATATTGAAAATTAACATTAAATGTCCAATAGGTAGCTTTCAAAAAAGGTATTTTGGCTGGTTTTGTGATTTCAAGTTCTTCTTCTATAGGTAGTTCGATTGTATGAAATCTTACACTTCTGTCTCACATTGTCTGAAATTCCACTGAGTCGATATTCGATGCAGATATCGCTGGTTAGAGTCGACATATTGAAAACTCACTTCTGCTCAAAGAGTAACCATAAGAAATTTTCATTTTCTGGAAAAGTTATTGTTCGCATCAATATCAATATCTATGATTGAAGAATAGGCAAATCCAACTCCAAGCCATCCTTTTGTTAATGCCTGTATCAGAAAAATATATCGAAAAAAGATGGTCAGATTATTTTGTTCCTGTCTAAAAAATAAGCTCAAGCCAACGCAGTAAACTCATATACTCACTGAATCGAAAGATTAAAAGGTTAATTCCACGAGTTAAAATGGTAGATAAAACACGCAATTTTGAGATTTGATGACTACTTTGACCTTCGATGCTTGCATCCAGCATCATGAACTCAATGGAACCCATATAGGTACTTAAATTTCATATAGTGTACCTATTATAGTGAAGATTTCATACACAGGCACTATACAGGAAAAAGAACTTGATATCATACAAGTTGCAATCATAGTTTGTAGACTTTACACCTTTTGTAAAATTTATACAAGTTTTGTATAAATTCTGCTCAAGTCTTGAGTTTACATAACATGTATTTGTATTTTATTCAAATATTTGTAGAATTTAAGCAAGTGGGTATTCCTGCATATACGCTTTATCAATAATATTTGATGTATGACTCCTACCACATTAGGGAACCGATGGAAGCTTATTAGAGATAACTGATATTTATGGATCTTGAAAAAACGTTAATAAATTTATATTATTCACTAGTTCGTAACTGCTGTACGTACCTAGTGACTCTAATAGGCACGTTTATAAATTTTCGAACAATACTTGCTGCCCAATTATCCTATAGATCAAAATTATTGCTCACCTTGAATATTCGAAAAATCACTGGATAAACAGTTGAATATTCATTTTAACCTGTGAAAATTAATTACCCGTGACTGCTTATTGAAAATTCCTGTCACGTGGAAAAATTCAAGGATATCTATGCACAAATTTGTGATTTTATTAATATTCAAAAAATTAATCTATGTATTTCAGTTTGGTTCTATGTCGATTCTTCATGACGATTGTGACATTTGTCACATGAAACTGTAAACAGCTTTCAATTGAAGAAATCTTAAGAAAATTCAAGAAATGTTTCAATAAATGAAACATCATTTATTATTGTATATGAATTTTCAATAAAAAAGGTTTCGCCAGTTTCAGTATAATTATGATATGATGTTCGTTTCCGCTTACATCAAATTGAGCAATATTGTGCATTTTCAAGCAATATACTCGTACGTTGCATGTACAAATTTAATGTTACAACTAGATTTCATAGAAATTTTGATATACTACCGATAACTAATGAAAAAAAATAAATTTTCGTTTTGTTTTCTAATTTGGTATCATTTTCAGGTTCAGATGTATATAGATTGTTATTTAATTTCATCGTTTTTGTTCTAGGAACTTACGGACAATTGCGAAGCCCAGCATGTCCGCCATCGGAAGAAATAAGAGACGAAGGATCGCCACCCCCAGGTCCACCGTCATTTTTGCACCTTCAAAGAAGTCCCGCGTATCATCAGATAAAAGATGGTAAGTAGAGATACGCATTTCTCTGCCTAATTATAGAGTAAAAGCTGAGTCATAATAGAAATGTTTTTGGATTCATTATTCCTCTTATATTTTGTTGATTTTTTAGAAGTTTGAAAAATTATTCGCTTTATTCAATTCGATACTACTCAGCAATAGCTCTTATTGAGGTTTCTGCTTCTATTTTCGAATTAAAACGTAAAAAAGTATAATGTTTAATATCTTTTTTAAAACACTTTGTGTGATAACTTTATCGTCTTATACACTCAATGGATGATTGCGCGGATCTAGTAAATTTCATATGCTTCTTCATATAAATAGTTTGCCTGAAGATTCTTTATCCAAAAACATATAGATACATACAACCACAATATTTCAATACGTAGGTCACCTAACGTGGTCTTTAGATAGATCGATATTTATTGATGCAATTCGAATTGTTACATTTTTAGCACAGGTCATTCATAATAGGAATATTGAATAGTATATCTCATCATATCATATCAAAGTCAAACAATAAAAAGAAAAAAATTAAAAGAAACAAAAAGAATAAAAGACAAAACAAAAAGAGGTAATTCAATATTGAGTGGGTACAGAATCAGTTAAAAATTCATCAAATGAGTAGTACCTAGCTCTTCCGCAATAAAAACCCTTTAATACGAGTAAGCCTCTTAAATTTGGCTTTATTGGCCTTCCTCAGATGGAAAGATAAACCGTTATAAAATTTTAAAAAATAGAAATTGTGACTATTATCTGACTTGTCCAGCCTTTACTTAAGTCTTGTTTGTTATTTGTCCCATATGTGAAAAAATCTGCCTTTGTTTTAACAAAATTTTTTCTTCAATTCACGATAAATTAGGCCTGCGTACCCTCAGCGACAAGGCAAAGTCAGGATTTTCAGATGTTTAATATTCATTTATTGTGAATTAAATTGTAATCAAGGAATTTCTAATGAATATTTCGCTAAGTAAAAATCAGATATGACGGGCATATTGTCAATTTTGAATGGACTTGTCACTTTTGACTCGTATACTAATGATAGATTTAATCTTCGTAGAAATATGGTTTTCATTATCCACAAGTAGTGTATGTTTCTGTTTTCAGCAAGCATTAAATCTGTAGTCCTTTCAAAACCTTTCATTTTCTACTTATTTCACTATTTTTATGATGTATATGAACGAAAATTGACACAGTGATTGAACCGTTTCTTTTCCGCTTATTGTGGTCACATGTTTCAAATATGTATTTTATTGTCGACAAACCTAAGATCTTGAACTGACTCGTTGAATTATTCTCCAGGTTACAAAGGATCGTGTCCCCCCAGCGAGTCGGGAAATTTTGGCTCGATGGACAGCATGCAAACGCTCAGCGGCGGCGGCGGCGACCAACAGGACACATCGCACATTTTCCAAACGCCGCATTATTCACCCGACGACCACGGCGAATATCAAGCCCTGGAAGCGAGCCAGCACCAGCAATACCTGACGGAAAGTTCGCCGGAGTTTTATGCTGCCAATAGTTTATTAGATTCAAAATATCATCCACACAATTATGTTAAAAACTTCGTCAGATCAGGTAAGTTTCGCCGATTTATTCGTTAAATCTTCGAAAGTAGATATTCGTAAAATCTCAAAACTTTAACTCCCTATTTAGACGACAAATAGGTTAGTAGGATTTACTACTATTTATCAATGAAATTAAAGGGAAATTGAATGAAGATGGTAGTCACATAAATGAAACACTGGAATTTCATATTTATATTTGTACTATCTGTTTCCTTACAATTTACGATTTCTATCCTTACGTTTTTCCTTTTAAATTTTTAGAAAATATGCTAATATTTTTATGAAATTTGTTTACGAGTTTACGATTATTCGGTTCCTACCGAAAATACATACTTTTTATACATTTTACTTTACATTTTCATCGATTATTACACGACAGTTTTCAACGTATTTAAAAAGTTTTTCAGAATTTATTAAAAATACCAAAACAAAAGAAGGAACAAGTTATTCAATAAATTATTGGAGAACTTTATATATATAACCCAATACGAAATGAAAATTCACACTATGAAATTAATTTTCTCCAATATTTCCACTTGTTTTATGGACAATTATTATATAAATGCGACATGACAAAAGTATAAAATTATTTTAAAATTAGTTTAATTGTAGAGAAAACGCTCTTTTCTAGATTTTCACCATTATGATGGCTTGTTCGAACTTAAAGCCAGTTCAATGAATCCAAGTTCAGTTCTAAAGAAATGTCTAAATTACTCACTATTAAATATTTCAATTTTGAAATGGATTTGAATCAAGTAATGGCCTTACAAATCTTTTTGAAAATTAATATTGCCAATAGAAATTTCTTATTCAAAGTGCATGCGTATATTGAACCACGTGAAAAGAAATATTCACAATTAATACTTTTTTTTTTCAACGTTTCAAGTTGAAGAATCGTACAAAATACGATCAGTTAGCTCCTATATCATTTCTTTAGAATATATATTTGGGGAATTTTTCTTTCAAAAGTTGTCGTACCTTTTTTTACCAACCAACTTGATGACTTAGATGTTTATTAATTTCTTCTATCGTTTTTATAACAATGTTTCATACTAGCTGAATATTTTAATTCTGTGATTACCCATTCTGATAATACAGATACCTACGACTATTAACTTTTCGTCGGAGTTATCAACGTTTTTACAAATTACAGTACAGACAAAAATTAGAATGAACGTCGCCGTATCTGTGTCCCGATAGTTACAGCGATTCTTCCCGTTAGATTGGCGACACCGTCGAAATTCGAAACGTGAAACGGGCGCTCAACCTTCCTTATAAAACTTATGATGATGGATTATCATTTATTGAATAGCCGTCACGATCGTCATACGAGCCCAATAAGGGCCTCGAATTCGCGTGACCGCTTTGTCGTCGAGCGAGCTCTGAATTCAAATGCGAAATGTTGAAGGTCGTTAACATCGCACAAACTACAATCATAAAGTGATTAGAAAAATTCGTCCGGTAAATCCGGGGAAGCGCGACGGTTTAATCGCGATGGGGTTGAGTTGGGGATTTTTGTTGAAATTATTGAAATTCCATATACGAATATGCCATGAAGAAGACAACCAACTGTATCCAACTGCTGCGCAATATATAACCTTAAAAATATACGAAATCGTCCAAAAGAGGTGATAAAAGTTCAGTTTTCAGCTTAAAATTAGTGAGTTTGGGATTTTAATAATTGCTAGCATGTAAAACTAAGCTTCGCATTGTTTAGAAAAATAATACAAGCTGAATTTATAAAAATAACTGAGTAATAACGACGTCATAAATGCCTCGAAGAGTAATTACAGATGACAAAAATTTTCAATTTTTCACGGTCAAACAATTATTGCCGCTTTATATTTGTTATAGTTCTTACACTTAAATTGATGTTAATAAATTAAATGAACGAAAGAAATTGCCTTTTATCATTGTTTCTGTAATAACTAAAATATTATGTATCCGCCTGCAAAAAGGAGTTAGAATTTATTATCAAAAAATCTTTGAAATTCACCTAGAAGACTGAGAAGTTTACAAATACACTTTTATTTAAAGAAAGGTTATTCTAGAAGAATAATCGAATAATCAGAATTACCAAAAACAATTGAGAAATTCATTTTAAATTTAATGAAATACTAATTTTTATTTCACAAATTGGTTATCAGCACACAGAATATTCGAAATGAATGTCGAATCTAAATTAAAATGGCAACGAAAAACGCTGGTTTCTAGATTCAAACACTTCTGAAACAAGTGACTTACGTTTCATCATCGCGTAGGGTTTTTTGGACTGTCAGTTCTTCTTCAGTCCGAAGAAGTCGTAATGGTGAAAAGTTAAGTCTTTTACTGAGAATTGCGTAAGAATTTTATTTCTATTATTTTTGTATTCTGTTTTTTATTTATTCAATTCAATTGATGAATTGTTCTATAAAACTGTGTTAATCTAGAAAACGGTGTTTTCATTATCATCTTTAAATTTGAAATGGAGTTACAATAAATAAGGGCCTTATCAAATAATACCGCTTTGAAAATAATTGTTCATTCAAAATTCGAAAGAAGCTATATGTGGAATTTAGAATTAATATCAATTGGCTTCCATACTTGTTAAAACATTTGGGTAAATATTGGGGTAAGTTTGCAATACCCCAATAATACTACCTACTACAATTTATTATCTAATTGTCTAAATTTATCATTATTTATTGGGATGTCCTAAGCCAATCAGAATGGAAACTCCAAAAAAACACAATTCGAAACGAGCTTGTCTAAAAATCACTGACTGAACAATTCTTTATTCGACTAGTTTCGCCTTTTACAGCATTATCAAGAATGATCCCTATGTGTAATGATTTACAGCATTATCATTCTTGATAATGCTGTGAAAGGCGAAACTAGTCGAATAAAGAATTGTTCAGTCAGTGATTTTTAGATAAGTTTTTATTATTACCCTCATTTAAATATGAACTATCACAGAGTAGATTCATCGTCCATTGAATTTAACAATTCGAAACATTTGGTTAAATTTTACCTGTTCATTTTACTGGTCATACGTTTCGAGCCACTTACTTATGATCAGGAGTCGAGTCAATCTACTAAAGTTCGTGAAATGTATCAGAATTTGTTGAATGATATAATACTTTGTTGTGTTGTATAGGAGATGCCAGTTCTGTCACATTTTTAAATTCATCGCCAGTGGATAATACTGTATGGAATTAATTATGAGAAAACCTGTGGACATCGAAACAATTCAAACAAGTCTATTCGAATAACATCAATTATCTAAATTAACTATTGTTTAGATGTCAGTACTGCCGAACTAATCTACTAGAACTTGTGGAAAACATTAAATTAAATCAAGTGTCACACATGAATAGTTAGCAAAAATGTTGCCAAGTTGCTCAGTTAAAATTCAAGTTTTTAATGAATTTTGAATTCGTATGAAATAAGATTGTATTCTGATCAACGGAAAAAGCTATATTCTGTTATTATCACTATTTATTTTTGAAAACCTTTTTGTTTTCTATTTTCAGTTGGTAGAAACCAAAATCCAAAATTGTGATTATTAATAGTTGATTATTAAGCTAATGAAAATATTTTTACGACTGTTTCAATGTAATGGTCCAAGAGTTAATGAAAAATTGAAATAATGCAATTTGCCTACGTAACAGTAATAAGTACAAGAAACAACACGATTAGAGTCTGATGGAGATCTTTAATTTATTTTTCCATGGCGCCATCTGATAGATCTGCAAAAAAATTTTAAAAAAGTTACCCAAAAATTATAATTCACTCACCCTAAAATTTTCTTGGCATTTTCAATGAGCAATTTTGTAATCACTAGGCCATTTTGAACGATTTTAACACCCCCTGACGTCAACGAAATTTTTAAAGAATAAATTCGTTGGAAGAGACCCAGGTCATACTTTTAAACTCAAAAACTAGTCTGTGTGTGTTATTTATGTATAAAACTTACAGCTTTTAAAATAATAGATAAAAATTGCCCTAAGGGTGTTCTTTGGGTTAATTTTTTTGAAAATCTAATAGCACTGGCAAAATCAACCCAAGACCTCCACCAGAATCACCATTCCAGATACACCCATAGTTAAAGTGTTTGTTTTCGTTATTTTAAAGGCAACAAAACTCTGCGTCTATAATATGTGTATTGGAATCATGAAAGTGAAAAACATGCAATGATGACTATTTAAACCAGACTAAATTTATTTAGGAATATATCCCCAAAAATTCTGAGTTCAACTATACAAAGAGGCGTTATGTCGTCTTTCAAACCAGCGGTGTGGTACCTAATAAAACTTCATTACAGAAGGACGCCAAACGTTTTTTCAGTCACACAAACTAGATCGTAAAAACAAAGAGATAACCGTAATCGCATTCATATATTATTCACTATGAAATCATTGAAGCTTTTCTGGAAAATATTTAATTTATTCGTGTAGATAAACAGAGTCAGGTGTGTATAATTTACCGGCACTGTAGGTATTTTAGAGACCGTTCCCACGCCGCTACCGGCTGAAGGCTCTCCCCCATTCGAAAAAACAGACCATGCATGGTCTCAGATACGAATCGCTCGCATGTATTTATGCGCATTCGATATGGTTTATTATTTTTATAGTCGCAACTACAAATACTCGTTACCCTGTACGTGGGACCGGCAGGTGTGCCGTTTATTTCGAAAATTTAGTTCGTACGATGGGACATGTGATTTAACTCCGTTGAAAAATCCTATACGCATAACTGAAATTTTCTAAAAATTATGCATCTATTTTTGATTATTTTATTCATAACATTATGTTTTTCAACGTGGGACATTCTTCTTTTAACCACCGTTGATTATGCTATCTTATTTTCAAATTATTCATAAGGGTGGGAACTGAATAGACCAACATGTTCGCCAAACTGCCTAATATTCAAATCAACACATCAAAGAATACTAAACATAATGAACTTATAATATTGAATTCAGCAAGAAGAGAATCAATGAAATAAACAAATTAATACTCTCAAAAATATTTGTTGAAAATTCTTTATGTTTCAAAAACATCATATATAATTATGATATCAAGTACATTGAGTGAATTTACTCGTTCAACAAAATATCACCGTTTTTAAAAGATTAAAGTTAAAGTTTGAAGGTTTCTATCCGTTCCAATTTATTCAATTTGGCCCCCTTCAACAATTTGTATGTATGTAATTTGAACATTATCGGTTCGAGTGTTCTTTGAATATTGTTCGAAGGATCCCTCTGACCTATATATTCCCTAATATAGAGGACAATAACAGTAGCTTAAATGTGTAAAAGGGGGAAGAATGATCAAAATTACGTTTTCGATTTATCTTCAAATTATGCTATAATGACGGGCAAAATACTATTCCCTCAACTTATACCGAATGGACCAATTAACATTGATTTTATTCAGTTAATCTATTATTTTTCAAAGTGTGGAAAAGGTTTCGAATTATTGAGAGATTCAATTTAACGACTGTCAAATTATCCAGAGTCGACTGTAGAAACTTAGTTTCATTGAAATTTTTAAGTTAAAACTCTATTCAAATGATGTTAAAATCCTTAATTTTTCATGTTACAGGTGCCGGTAGGTATAATGAAAACTACGAGACGTACAGCTCTCCTTACGACGGGACGCCTTTCCAGACGGTTCCCAGCGGGACCGTTCCGGATCAGTGGACGCAGAATCACGACTTGAGCTCGATAGTTCATGCGCACCAACACACGCATCCCGCGTTTCTTTCCGCCGGCATGCCAGGAAGGGACTCCATGAATCCCCTAGGACCCGATTCCAAACCCATGCTGCAAAACGGCATGATTGGCGGATATCCCAGCAACGCTGGAACGGGCGGTCCCTGTTTTACAGGTAAGAAAAAAGCCATAAAACGTCATTCGGTTTCAGTCTGTTTGTTTTATGGACTTCTCTGCAATTAGAAAAGCTTTATTAAGTGCTACGTATCTAAAGGAAGATGGCAGTTTATGTTAAGACATACTTATCTAAGAAATATTTTCGGTTGTTCTACTACTTTTCTTCAATTTTATATTAGTACGAAAAATTAATTGTATAACTAGAAGAGAATTCGACAAAAAGCACCTATTTTACTAATTTCTCATCTTTTTTCAATCTTGGAAAGTAATCTTCGAGCTCAATATAATAATTTTATCGATTTAGGAAACAATTTTTCTTCTGCTTGTTGAAAATTTTTCTTGTTTGAAATGTTATCGAACTACCCTTGTATAAAGTATGAAATATACTTTTTTCAAATACTTCTTCTTTTTTATCATCTATCACTTTTCTGAATAGTTAAAAAACTTAGTACCATTTCGAAGAATATTTCGATCGATATTTCAATAAGTTCAAATTAGTACCTACAAATTTTGAAGATGAATTAATATATTTTGAAATGAAAATAGATATTTCCTCGAAGAATTTTATAGTTCGCGAGGCAAATTTCGTAGTACCTTTTCTGTGTATTTTCCCAACAATAATAGCTCAGCAAATGAGAAAAAGTTGGTTCAACTACTACTTAATTTATTCGGTCATTGGACAATTGGACAATTGGTCATTGGAGAAATATTTCACAAACAATTTCCTATGCGTTATAAAAAATAAAATAAAATGCCACTAAACATTTCGCCCACAAAAGCTATTAAAACAAAATAAAATTTCAATGAACACTGTATAAAATGTGAAAATGTTATGACAAGTCGATATACTTACTTAAATATAAAACTGAAATATAAAATTATAAAGAAAAATAAATAAAAAAATAGTCAATATAAAGCTAAACCCAAAAAATAATATCTGGAAAGCGAAAAATTTCAATAATTTACATTTAACGAGTTTTAATACTGTTTTAGTCATATACCATTGTCGTTTCAAAAATCTTTAATTATTGATTCCATTATTCCTATCTAATGTTATTCTCTAGTGTTAAATATAATAACTACCAGTAAAATCTCCTCTATGAAATATAATATTTATATGAATACAAAAAAAAAATTAATTCAATTTAAATTAAAATTTTATAATTGAAAACGCACAAACATCCATGAGTTCATAAAAATAATTTTTTCCAATTCTGCTGTGAAAAAGTTGGCATTCTCGGAAAGCCGAACAATAATTTTCCACAGTTCTACAATAAGGTAATTATTTATATCGTTTCTTTACATACATCAACATGGTGTAGCATTCCTTCATTCCGTTAATTTCATATGTTGAATAATTAACAGGGAGATTATTGAACCCTCGCGCGAAATTAAGCAAATGATTTCGAAGAAATCTCTCTTAAATTATTCGACTCGTGGAAAAAATGGAAGAAAACAGTCGCAATAAAATTCCTGCCGATTCCGAATTATCTCCTACAACAAGTTGAAAAAGTCCCAGAAGCAAGGTCAATCGAACAATAGGAATGCTCATTATGTGTCTGACTAGTCGTCGTTACCTTGTTTTTATTTTTATTAATTTCGAATTATCTTCTCTCGGGTTGTTTAATACCTTAAATATCGCTATTTCGATTTCATTATTATATGTGTAATTATCAGTTATTGCCGACTACTGTAAGACCAACCTGTAATTTCGACGTACAAGTACGTATTTCGATCATTATATTTCTTGCGTTTGTTTCGAAATTATACTAATCGCGCGGATAAATATATTCTTATTTGTGGAAATTTCCTTTTTCGAAACTTGCGGGATATCGAGGAAGATCTATTAATTTAAACGAATTAATAATTTCAGGGGATTTACACAACTCCGATATGTGTACATTTTAAACAGGATGTAAAGTAATTCTTCTTTGAAATTGATATAATGACGAATTTATTTTACCATTTGAACAACGTTAGTTAATAATACTTAAGTACCTATATATTTATGTCAACTACGAAAATGGTATAATATATTTGATTATCGAAATGAAAGTTGATATTTTCAATTTGTGCTATCGGTTTTTTGTCTTTGAATATATATATATTGATATCTTTTAAAATAAATTTTAAAATCGAAATGAAAGTGTAGAGTTTCCAAACACAAAAAATTGTCTCTAACCAAAAAGGCATAATCGAAATCCATTGATAAAGTGAGAAGATCTAGAATGTAACAAAACACCAAAAATTATATCTGTATTTTATTTGGTGTCTGAAAACAAATTTTTACAGGATTTTACAGGCTTTGTGTAAAAGACAAGAAACCATTGGTGTTGCATTGTAGTTGCTACATACTCTCCCGTTTGAAATCATGTGTAATATTTTCTATATAATTATATTATATACAAAATTATAAAATTATAAAATATTTATTATATATAAGATTATCCAAATATGAAATCATTGAGAAATCATGATATAACAAAACAAAATATAAAAATTGTGAAAAGACATAAAATCTCGACTTTTCTCAAAATAATATTAAAAAATAATTGATTACAAGATAATTGAAGTTAATCAAAATGTTTTTATGCTCGTTGTGATTGAATCGAAATAGACCAAATGTACCAAATGTTCTCGTAACAGGTACATATAAAAGTATAGAACTAACTCTCTAGACAACAAATCAAATTATGAAAAATTTAATTTAATTCAAGAATGTTAATTCAAAACACTGTTTTCTAGATTCATACACTTTTATTATCAATCCTGGCATTCGTTTCACTATACGACGGCTTTTTTGAACTAACCTTCCGAAGAAGCATCGTAATGGTGAGACGTACGTCACAATTGTTAAATAAAAGTAAGTAAATCAAGCTAACGGCGATCTTATATAAAGTTACTGCAGGAAACATTCAAACTTAGAAATTGGTAAATTTTGATTCATAAAATGATTGGAAAACTAAATTTTTTTTTTGGAATTGTCATGAAGTTAATGTGGATTAATTATTGATTAAAATTGAGCATTTGCACAGCATACAAAGCGTTAATTTATCAAAAATAAAATGATTCACTCACTTTCATTCAACCTGTTATGAAATTAAATGACACTTTAATAAAAATGTGTAATAAAAAATTTAAAAACCGTATGGAAATAGGATGTTTTCTCTGCCATTTTATATTCGGAAATGGATTACATCACGTAACGCCATTAAAAATTCGAAATTTTTCCATCAGAAAATCTTAACATTAAGAGAATTTCATCTTTTTCTTCGTCTATAGGCAAGAAATGGTTTTAAGAGCTTCTTGAAAATGTAGGAAATTTCCAAATGGTCATTACTGAAAAACCAGTTGTAAAAAATCAATTTGTATTTAACGCTTTCATGATTCGTTTATTTTCATTATATATAATAACGAGTATATGAATCAAATGTTCCAAAATATATTTTGATAAATTGAAGTTTTACAATATTCACAAGAATTTCTTAGAAAATTCCAAATTTTTTCCCAATAACAAATAAGTGTATCTACCGAAATTCGAGTTTTTATTAAAGATGAGTCCAATATCTAAAAATATATTTTGATGAATTGAAGTCTGTTGAATTTCGAAAAAAAACCCGAGTTTTTTCAATAACAAATGAGTGAATGTAACCAATTCTAAAAAACAATTTTTATTAAACATTTTTCATATATATATACTCGAAAGTGAATCATTAAAGCTAATGATTCACTTATTTATGTTGTTAAAATATAAATGAGAGTATATAAAACATATAATACAAATATCTTAAAATATATTTTGATGAATTGAACCGAATATTCCGAGAAAAATGTTTAGAATACACCGATTTTTCCCAATTACAAATTTTCCTTTTTTGTTGCAGGATCGGGCCCGATACAATTGTGGCAATTTCTGTTGGAACTTCTAACTGACAAGACGTGTCAGGGTTTCATATCCTGGACGGGAGACGGCTGGGAGTTCAAACTCACCGATCCCGACGAGGTGGCCCGCCGCTGGGGCATCAGGAAGAACAAGCCAAAAATGAACTACGAAAAATTGTCGCGCGGTCTCAGATATTACTACGACAAGAATATCATTCACAAGACTGCGGGCAAACGTTACGTATATAGATTCGTTTGCGATCTTCAGAACCTACTGGGTGAGTTTATCTAATTGTCCTCGGGCTTCTTTTCCGATTCTAACGTACCGCATTGTGGTAAGCGGAGAGACAAGTTAATTATTAATTTAGTTGCGGGTTTACGTTCCCACGCAGGTTAACAGACAAACTGCGGGGACATTACTTCTAATTAATTTTATGTCTGTTCTGAAATGATATTGAAATTATTCAAATTGCGGTTTAAACGTCGCTAAAGGTAGTTATTCAAATATCTGTAAATAATCGCTCGTAACTTTTATCTATACAGGGTGTTTCAAAACAAATACGAAAAATTTATGGGGGAATTTTTGGTCAAAATAAAAGGTAGATTCCTTAGATAAACGTTGAGTCTGAAGTCAATCATAGAGAGATGTCTCCCTATAAAATTGGCAGAAAAAACGTTTTATTTTTTATCGTAAAAACAAAAAAGATAATACGATAAAATTTCATGTACTATTATAAAAATACACTTTTTGCATATTTTTTATTTTTTTTAAAATGAGCAGAGCTAATTAAATTAGACTACCCCTCGTCTTTTTTCTCAATTTAATTTGAAGAGAAAATTACGCAATGACATGTTTTTATTGTATGTTTTAGTTAAAAACTGTTTTTGTGTCGCAATTTTTTCATAGAACTTTTTCATAGGACCGTTTTCAATTCAAAAAGAAATGCATGAAGACATAAAAAAATTATCAGATAAAAAGTCTTTTGGGCTGTTGTCACTTGAAATGTTTTTTATTATTGTTTTTTTTTTTCAACATTTTCATGCCATTGCGTTCTCGATATTTCGTTAAGGAAAACGACATATCAAATATATGCGGAAAGTATTTTTGTTTTTTCTATTTTTCTATGTTTTCATTTCATAAAGTAAGTTTTTTTTTAATTTAGTCGAGAAAAACGATAGTGTTGGATTAATTCTATTGCTTTTCTTTTCTACTCATTATAAAAACATGCAGAAAGTGTGTTTTTGTAATAGTTATACTTTCGTTGTTTTATTCTAAATATTGTTCTTTCTGTGTAAATAATATCTTATCTTTGTTTTGAAGATAGTAAATAAAAACTTTATTTTTCGCCATATTTGTAGCGCGACATCTTCCTAATAATTGGCTTTTGGCCCAACGTTTATATAGCAAAATACCCTTTATTTTGGCCAATGAATCGCCTTCTTAAGTTTTTCGCATTTTTTTTTTGGGACATCCCCTATATAAATACGTAAAGCGAATACTAGAAAATTGTGGGGATAGATATACGTGAAATTTGACAAAATTGAACGTTATTTGGAGAAGAAGCGTGTAAAGATATTTTTTCATACAAAATGCATTAAGGATACATTAAATTTTTTTAAATTAAAACTACCCAAATTACGGTTTGAATGATACAAAACAGATAAAGGTTTTCATTGCAAAATATTTGTTTTCAAGTTTTTCAACCTATTCATTCAGATATTTTTTCGATAACTTTGGGAAATTGTATTTTATTGACGTTTTCCTCACGTAATATCGATTCTTTCAAACAGCCATCACACAAGTATTTTCAGTTCAATATTTTGTATGCCCATGAACATTTTCGTAACAATTTAGATTCAATTTATATAAAAATCTAAGAGGTACAGTTCCGGTCTTCGATATGGCCAGATTCGAACCCTCGCAGTTAAAATAACTCTATAACTCTAATCTTATTTTTCGTCCTAATCGAATTCAATTTGGGAGCTCTCTAATTTCTATTCACATTCTGAATGAACATCCAAAAACTAAAATATACAAAAATACCGATCAATCGTCTTGAGAAAAAAATTATTTATAATATGTTGACATTTGACAGCAGTTATCAGCGTAATTAGAAACAGCATGCAATTTTCATTGCCTTGAAAACATTTCTTATTATATTTTATTGTTAGTCTAAAAAAATTCGAAACCTTCACCAATATTGTTCTCAATCGGGAGTTCCCAACCAGTGGACGTGGGCTGATCCTTAAGGGGCTCGAGTTTGGGCTTAAGTATTTATTGTCCATTAAATGGTCATTTATCTAAAATTTTCATCGTTTGTTTTGTTCCCATCGTAGTTGAATTGGCCAACGGGCGCGTAAAATTCAGATTGAACTTGTACTCTAGAATAAAGTATTTCATGCATATCATACTTTTTCGATGAATACACACTTGATATAATAATAATAATAATAATATGTCTTTATTGTTCTCAAGCGACGATACAGATTACATCGAAAAAGAGAAAAAATAAAATATGTATACAGTAAGAAAAACAGAAAATATTCATTAAAAATAAAAAGATATAAGACAAGGCGCAATTCAAATAAATTGCTAATAAGCAAGATAATAAAGAAATATAAAGAATAATAAAAAAATAAAGAATATAAAAAAAGATTGAAAACTATAATAAAATAAGTCCAAGAAATCAATTTATTTGTATTGTTTCAGATATAGCGCCGAAGAATTGCACGCAATGGTTGATCTCAAGCCCGAGAAGAAAGACGACGACTGAGCAACGAGCCGCCTGGCCCGACTCCCTCACGACGTAATGACATTTTTCATTAATTGGTGCCTAAAATTATCGATGCCACAAAATGTGAAAATATATTCACCCAAACACACTTATTCATATATAATTTATATAACATTTTCGATCCTCATTATTTTGATACAATTTATCATTTTTTTTTTGTATATTCAGAGACTGTTATTTGTTAACAAGTATGTAAGATGCGAATGTTTCCCCGCGTAAAAGCGTTGGTTTGTTCGAAGAAGGATGCAATAGTATTTTTTTATTCGCGATATCATTCGTAGTTTAAGAGTCGAGAGGGGTAAAAAACCCCCAGGGGACCACGTCGCCCCGATCACAAAAATAACCGAGTCCAGACACAAAGGGGTTGATCTTCAAAGGATCGCACAAAAAAGTTTCAAATTTCGACGAAATCCAGAGTAGAATTTCGTTGAAATTTGGATCGAATCTTTATTTGGGCACGTCTCCGATTTTAACTTCAGCAGGGTCGGTTGAAACGCTATTAATTTAGTCAAATTTGCTCAGGATATGTTAAATCCAAAGCATCATTCGACAAAACTGCAAATATCACAATTTGATGACGATCGTTAATCGAAAAATTAGATACAATAAATCATTGTGTGATTTTTATGATAACTAAGATAATAACTAGATATTGTATAAAGTTAAGGATTAAAAGGAGCTCTCTATATTCACAAAGTGGAGAGTGAGGGAGATCAGTGATATATTTTATTGGTCCACACAATTTGTATATATCATTATTGTGATAAGAGTAATATGGAAATTGAGTCGAATTTGAATATTTTTTGAAGAGTGTTAGTGGCTGTTGAAATTCTTGTACCAAAAATTCTGAAAATCATATCGTATTTTTATACAACTTGGTAATCCTCAAATGTTATGTTCACGAAGATTGTTATCGTTCAATTTTTTCATCGAGTGTCCTACAACTTTTCTTAGAGCTCTTATTTTAAAATTATGAAATAATGGTTTTTTAATACAGCTGAAACTTCTTCAACTCAAGCATTTTAATAATTTACTCGTTACCTTTGTTGAAATTTATAATTGAAAATATTCAGTTGATGTCCTCAATTGGTTTTAAATTAATTCTGTATTGAATTTTGTTTACCTTGAAAAAATATTGCACTATATTTTCTCATAAGGAAGGATGATACATAAAACAATTCATTCTTCACAATTATTTTGAATTGAAAATTTGTTGCAGTATTTTTAGATATTTTTTTATATCTTTCTGAAAATTTCTTATTATTCGGTGTTTAAGATTGGATTGTTTATATTTCAGTTCGTTTTATTTTAAATATTTTGCTTCTGCATTTCACATGTTCTATATATTATGTCAATTTTATTCGATTTATGTGTGTCAATCTTTTGAAAATTAATTATTTTCTGTGAGTTTATTGAAATTCCTTAAAGAAAATGATTAATTTTCTGTGAACTTTTATTTAATTTATATATACAAAAGACTTTATTCTTGTTAATGTCCGGTTAACAAAAAAACTATTTCAAAATATATATACATATATATTTACTTTTTGTTAGATTTTGATAAAAACCAATTCACAGAAAATAATGTAATAAATGTTTTTAATAAAATGTTGAGTCGAATTTACCTTATCAAAATCATCAAAACATGTGTTACAATATTTCACCAAGAAATTATTTCATATTTAGATTTTCTAAATAATTGTATATGTAAATTAAAATTTAATTTTTCTTCCAAAAATAAAAAACCAATAGACGGAGAACCATTTTCTAGGCAGCTTCTGTTGGCATGCATGAAATGGGGATATTCCTACGTTAGTTGAAGAAGTTGAAAGCAAACTGTTTTTTATCTCTGAAAGCTATAAAGCTTCAGTAGTCCAAATATCAAGTGGTAGATGAAATTACTTGACCTATTTTAAATCTGTTGAAACATAAATTTGTTAATATGCAATAAGATGTGCTGTATTGTTTAAACAAGCCGTTAACTTTTATATTGTGGTCTCATTCTCTAAAGTATGTTTAATATAAGTTTATTATTACTTTTGACATGTTAAAAATATAGTGGTGATCTCGTTTAAGGGATTATTATGTCGCTGTATTTATTTGATATGTTATTAATTCATATAACTATGTAGTTTGAATAAAACATGGTTTTTACCAAAACATATGGTTTTTACTTTTTTCCGTTACCTATTATTAATTAAATGAGATTTTGCTATGTATGTCCATGTAGGACATACAAAGCAAATAGGAAAAGTTTCTTGCACTTATCAAGGCTTATATTGAAAAATTTGGATAGAAAATTATAGTTTAAATTTATACTTGATTGTTTCAAACACTCAACTTATTCTACTGAGATGTCAATTAATTGAATACTTGTTTTAGTCTCCCAACTTGATAGCAAAATTCAATGACAGTAGACAAACTCTTGATATAGTCTAAAATAAATGACACGAAGTTTTCCCTTATCTCTTGGTGAAACATTATTTCAAAAACAATAAATTAAAATTAGCACACTTGACTTAAGTTTCACTGAATATATTAAAAATTCTACATATGTTTCGGGTGGTTAACCCATTAGCAAAAGTATACAATATTACTGACACATATGTAGAGTTTTTAATATATTCAGTGAAACTTAAGTCAAGTGTGTTAATTTCAATTTATTGTTTTTCTAAAATAGCCTAAAATAAATGTTCAATAAAGTCAAATATATTAAATTACTATTAATTATTACATTCAATAAAATCAAATATATTAAATTACTATTGAATTAATGACAGTAGCAAACTCTTGATAATGGGTTAAAATCTTGAAATATATTTTGAATAAAATCAAAGTTATAAATTTTGTTGAGTTAAATATAAATGTATATAAAACTAAATAGGTGAATTATACCTTTCACTTACACAAATCAGTTTTTCCTCATTATATCTATGATGAAAGAGACTTAGTATTCAAACTCTTGGAAAATCATCTAAGATAATATTAAGCAGCTTCAAATGTCTTTGATATTAAATTGAAGAAGTTTATGCATGTGTAGAGAATTTTCGATGAATTTTGTGGATTTGGAGACAAGTAATAAAGCATGAAATATTTCTCATTGAACTAACTTTTTTAAATAATTCATCGTTAATCCCTTACCATCAGATAAAAGGCAGCTACATAATGTGAATTTCTCAAAATAGCTATATTAAAAAATTAATTTTAAAATAGTTAACACCAAAAGAATATGCTGAAAGTTTCAAATTGACCAGCTATATATTAACTCTATATATTGGTTTATTATATATTTGCACAATGGTGGATGCGCAAACTTCTTGCATTGTCCGCTAAAATATAATTTAAAAACATCACTGATCAAAATTTCATATTATACAAAAGGATATGTATATATACTTGATACTATTCAGCTAAACAAGCCTTTCTTATTTAATTTTTTTAATTTCTTGTCATTTCATATACTTAAATGAAACATTTCTGCTTTTTGTTATAAACAAATTACATATTTCCAGAGAATTAATCAATGCACAGTGATTTAAGTTTAAGGTTTGAAAATTGTTACATAAATTCCGTAAACACACAACGAAACGTCAACAAATTTATAAAATATAATATAGATTCTCCATAGCTAAATGGTAAAATTAAATTATTAAAAAATATAAATGAAAGATTAAACTGTTCAAGATCAATATTCCAAAATCTAGTTATGAATGTGTAAAAATATATTACTGCTTATATGTAATATGTAATCCTTACTAAACGAATTATAAAATAGCAAAAATATCTGAAGAATATTGTCAATGAGAAAACTCTGTTTCTAGACCTTTTTAAACTATAATGGCATTAAAAGATAGTGCAGTGTGTTCTAGCAGTTCTATACTTATTCCATTAACTTTAATCTACGCAAAAACTCCCTTTTTATTAGATTTCTAGATTTATTCTCTTATTTAGTCTTACTATATACAGTTAGAACATGAACATAAACATGGAAGTATCTGGAAGATGTATGTACCCCTCTGCATCAATCAAGCTAATGTAGTGGTGCAAAACATACCTTCTGGAGTTGTTACCTGCCCCTATTTTGATTATTTGATAATTCCAAGATATTGATGTATTCCAAGATTTACATATTAAAATCTTATTTTTATAATTGGATATAAATCAACAAAATTTCAAATTAAATCTGAATTTTCAAAGGCTTCATTCAATTGCTTGCTCACATTCCTTCAATGCTCTGGTTAATTCAGCTGGATCTTTTCTTTGAATGTCTTTGATAAGTAGCGAGGTAAATTAGGAAAAATACTTGGCTCTGCGTTTAAATTCAGTTTAAATTTATCGGGTATTGACTTTGTTGATTCATCTGGCAAACGATAAATACCTTCTCTAATAAGAGCACCCTCTGGAAAATGCTTGGCTCAAACTACAGAATATTTTTCGGGGGTCCATGATGCCCTAGAAATATTTATTTCATCTTTTGGAAAACAAAAACTGGTGGTTCGCCAGACTCGAGATAAGTTTTGTAGTTCGACTTGCATCCAGGCAAGTTAATTTAGTGCTACCTAATAACAAGAAAAAGACTAATTGGAGATTAGTTCTCAATAACTACAAACCTAACTAATCTCAAGAAAGAAACAGATCTAGCAAATAACACTTTTGTTAATGCCCGAACTACTCACTCAAAACTTCAGTATCAGGTAGCTATATACATACAATTTTCAGAGGTATTCCTTAGCCTGTTGTTGCTGAAAAAAATACAGCAACACATACATATTCATATACATTATACATCACAGAACCGCACAATAACTATATGACGGATTTTTGTTTTCACTCAATTATGAGACGAAAAAGTTAGGTATTATTTTTACCTCTCCTGGTATAACCAAAAATAAGCACAACGTAAAACACAACATATATCCCTGTTTATATATGAAATTTGCGAGAAATTTGTTTCGCTTCTTCTTCAGAACTTCAAACAATAACAATTTCTTCAGCTTATGTTTCTCTAGTTAAATATATTGTAAATGTCTCTATTTATATGTTGTACCTAAATCTATATATGATTTTGTAATAGCTATTGCTAAATAAATATTATTATTATTATTATTATTATTATTAGGTATTGTTATTATTGTTATTATTATTATTAATAGCAATTTATTCAGCAGCAATAGATAGAAACCATTATAACGATATTACAGATCTCTATTTGTAGGACCGATATAGATGTTTCAAGAGTTCATGGCTTGTAAGTAGAATTAGGCTATGGCTCCACCATCAACTGCCAATATATAAATGTGCTACTAACACAAATCTCTCTCTTCTCTCAAAACTCTTCTCTGACAGCCATTTCTATGCTCATCAATGTGTCACTGTCGCTTCCATCAATTAACAACAACCACGTGTTCAATAGTTCTATCTTTGTAAATAAGATATATATATATACTTAGTACTAGTGCCGTTTAATATTTCCACGCATAGAATATTAAAGTACAACCTCTATACTCGTATACTCATTCATAAAATAAAAGATGAGTTGACACGGGATTACCCACCAGAGAACTTGATAAACTCTTGTGGCATAGACGGATATGGTGCTAGGTCAAAAGAAAATTTTATTCGGCAGCATAAAAATAAGATTTTGGGTCACAAATGTCTAAAGTCACAACAAGTCTTAAAGAAAATTTGACAAGGCTGGTCGATAATCGTTAGGTATGGGGAATATTTTATCAAATTTATCTTTCAATACTCGACTGTTAATTGATATGCTAAACTATCCTTGCAGTAAAACGAACAGTAAATTGTGATAGCTAAATTGTATAGCTAAATGCTAAATAAACTAATTTATAATCACCATTATTAGAGATATTAAGAAGTGTACAAACTGAGTGGCCATCATCTCCGGGTATTTTGAAACGAACACGGAGGAGTTAAGAGCAGATTCACACCTTGAAGAATTTTCTAAATGAAAAAGAATAGTGCATTGTTAAACATCAGTGCTTTTATTCTTTATTATATTGAAAGTGACCTTTCAATGTATGGGAGAAAAAAATATTTGTTAGGAGAATTAACTGAATAAATGTTCATGATTTTCTTTAATTCCTAGTATTTTGATTGATTTAGTTCAGTCGTATTTTGAAGCTTCGACTTAAATCGTTCGAATTTTTATTGATTTTTATATTCATATGGTCATATCTAAAGACGCGAAGGGCACTATGTTGTTAGGAACTCAACATAACAAACCCATTACTCAACATAACAAACCCAACCAGTTGAAGAGCCAGGCCACCGACCACTTGGTGGAACAACATCTTGAACAAGATGAACCAGGTAAACTTGACAATTAGAATAGAACAGAATTCTCTGGCGCAAATGTAGAGGGAAGCTGAACCCATATGAAGTGGAAACATGTGTAGGAAAAGAAGAAAGGAAAGTATTTCGAGAATTAAAATAGTTACCAAAAACACCATTTCCTTTATATAACTACACATTTATTTTAATAAACAATGGTGAAATACATTTCGCCATTACGACGACTTACGATGAAAACATACGCCGCAATTGTGTTTTTCGTGATCATTTAATTAACTGTGTATAACAATTACAAAATTGTCGATCCTCAATTGAAACGAAAAGAAAAAACATGTTTTTCAGAATGGTGCTATCATCGCGTAAGAAAATAAGTAGTTGGCAATAATTTCGCCACATTCTAAGATTTATTGGTAATACTAATTCAGTCTCGAGTATAAAATTTTTCGCATTTTCAGTAACATTCCGAAAACTGTCATTTGTCAAATCTCTCAGGGTGCTTCCGTTCGTCCAAATGACCCCAAAAATAGATATCTTTTTATAACTCGCAACCCTTCCTTTCGAGCTCTAAGTTAAACTCTCCGACTCAAGTTTAAGTTTAGTACAGCAGTGAAGCGCCAGACAAATTTAGCTTTCCACCTATACGCGAGGCAAGATTGAAGCAAAACATCCTCCGAAATCTGGAGTTGGTCCAGATCAGATGTAAACACAACGAAAAACACACGTCGAGTGTAGTAGTACTTACTTATGATCATTGTTAAGCAGAGCAATTACAATTAGTTCAAATGGCCCATCTGAAAGTGATTATCCGAGTTAGACCGTTGTCCCGAAGGTATCGTACTTGATTTATCTGATTGTTCTGTGTTTTGCAGTTTTGTTTTTACGAAATATTTCTCGCGCACAATAGTTTGGTAATTTGTACGTGAATGATATTTTAATTGGTGTTACGAAATGAAGATGAAACTGGGATATGCTCAAAATAGTTTCGTCGTGGTTTTGATTTGATAGTTGTTTTGGGTCATTTGTGTCACTTCTAGAAAACGCTTGACAAATTATTAGGCTTGATTCGTTGTCTTATGTTAATTATACTAACGAAATATATATTCCAGAATTCTAAAACATTTCAATTAACGCATTAACACTATTTTATAATTTTGACAATGGTTAACAATTAAAATGAGAAATCAATGATTTGTTGTTCTTGTTAAACTCCAGATACGAATTACACTATTAATCAGAAAAAGATTTAAAAAATAATGTGAAATTATTCAATTTATTAAGTTACTTATTTGACTGAAAAATTAGACCTAAACTTATCAAAAAATTTTTCTTGGCAACAAGGTATATATATATTATATATATATATAACTTCAACTTATTCCTTTCTTGTTGTTGATGTTTCGCTACAAAATGTTGCTCTGAAATAAATAATTTTCACTAACTTTGTTTTATTATAATTTTTACTGAAACAAAATCATCCCTCAAATTTGGCTATCTCGTTCCGAATGCTGAGCACTTAGTTCAGTTTTTAATATATCTTCAGCAATGAGAGGCTTTTGATTTTTTTATTGAAATTGACGTTTTCTTGCGAATTGCAACTTTGTCAAAACTATTGAATAAATTATTCTTTAAATTGCTATGGAAATCAAACGACAAAATGTAATTTTCATAATCAACTGGGAACTTTTGCCTCTTCCTAATATAAATAAGATTATATTGATTGATTTAATCAATTCAATAATAATTTAAATAAAACTAAGTAGTTTTCAGATTTTCACTATAATTAATTTAAAACATAACAATATTGTTTCGCCAACACAGTGGCTTCATCAGATGTTCATGATAAACTGAGCTATTACCTTGTGGTGTGGACTGCTTGCATTTATCCTGAAGTGTGTGGAAATGACCATAGAACACTGTTCTTTTGAAGTAGGGGACATGACTATATGACTATAGAACATATTTCTTCTGAACTGTGGGGAATGACCATAGAATACTTTTCTTCGATTACCTTCTACTGGAATAAATTTAATAAAGGAGAATAATTGATTGAAACTTGATCATTCAATAAACTATTTGATTTCTTCCTCTTATTTGTTTCCATGGCTTCTAACAGGGTTAGTTTATAAATCTTTCTATCTGATGAAGCCACTGTGTTGGCGAAACAATATTTTTATGTTTTAAATTAATTATAGTGACAATCAGAAATCTACTTAGATGTATTTAGATTTTCGTCAAGTATCGACTCAATCGATTAATGATTACCAATTCAATAACATGGATTATTTCTTTCTATTAGGTACTTATTAGAGTACTTATTGAGTAGTCAGTAAAATTATTAATTTCAAAATTTCAATTAAGATACAGCTTCTAGTGAAACATTAACAATATATTTTTCAACTTTTATAGTCTATTATTGTAGACAGTAACAATTTTTTGTTAATACAAGTAATAAAAACAGTTAACTCTCAATATGAAATATCTCAAGAAACAGAAATGAAATATTTATAAAATAAATATTTTCCAAAACTTTTGTCGATAAAACTTCTGTAATTTAATGAATTGTACAATTTGTGGTTGTTTTGATGTGAAAATAAGCCTACAGATAAAAAATTGTATCATTCTGAAAATTATGATTGAAAAAAGAAACTTTAAATTCGAAAAAATTGATTTTTAAATGGCATGAAAGACTCTTATCGCCGAAAATCCAGAAAATCATAAAAATTACACACAATGATAACGTTATTATCATTAATCAAAAATATTTACTTTTTAAAATAACTAATTTTTCCGATTCTGATACTCAACAAGAATAAACGAAATAATAAAATATATTTAATGGCAGTTAATTAGTCTTCTGTTAATAAAAACAATCAAAATATTTCCCATTCTATTAATATCAACAAGAAGTAAATAAAATAATTAAATAAGAGTAGTAAACATTAGTCTACTAAAATTGCAGGAGAAACTCATATACATAAATTTTATTTATATGATAGACATAAAACATGTCCGCGTAAAATTTATGGATAAGTATAATTAATGAATAATTAAAGCATTCATTTTCGCATGATTCAGGATAATTCAGTTCATCACTTAATTATAGGACGTTTCAATATGAAACAATGAGGTAAATTGTATTGTACCAACACATTACTTATATTGTGTATGGAGATAGCTGATTAAATATTCTGGCAAAATATGTATATATCTATATTTTGTTCCAAAATTTTAATTATATTCAATGTATCTGATGAAAAACGTTTCGATTCATTCAATTTCATTACTAATTCAACTTAAAAGTTTATCAGAACTAAACATAAAAAAACTATACGGTTTTAGGTATGATTAATGTAAAACGAAGGATACGAATAGGGCAATTGACTTTATAATGGGTGATTTTTTAAGCGTAGTTTTTTCTAAATCAAATAAAACACTCAATTTGCATCATATATTCAAAATTTTTATTGAAATTGATAACTTGGCCTTTGCCACTTACATTTTAAAGATAACTTCATGTAAATGTTGTCCGCAGCTCCGTATCAAATGGCCCATTTGGAAGGTCCAACTTTGCGTCACTTATTCGAGCATTTCGGCCTGTATCCCACGAATTACGCGTGTTATGTTATCCTGTAAGGCTTCAATCGTGTTCGGCTTCTCCACATACACTATCGACTTCGCATAACCCCAAAAGAAATAATCCAGAGGCGTCAAATCGCATGATCTTGGCGGCCAATTCACAGGGCCATTTTGGGAGATAAGCAGTTCACCAAATTTATCCTTCAACATATCCATTGTTTCACGAGCTGTGTGGCATGTGGCACCGTCTTGATGAAACCACAATCATCAAATTGTGATCAGTTGTTGTGGTACACGTTTTTAGATTTTCGTTAGTAACAATGAAAAACTTAGAGAATACTATGTTCAATAGCAAACGTAAATTTTGTGCATTGTCAAATAGTACATTTCATAGAGTTCTTGATTTCCGAATGGCTAAATATATTCTAGTTTGAAATTCAGTTCATATCACATTAAATCAAAACCTTACATAATTTCAAAAGAACCTCTGAAAGATATATTCACAACTTCAGAATACACAAACATATTCAGCTGTGAATAGCAACGTGCATCAAACGGAAACTTGCAGCTAACACAAACACACATCAAAAGTTTTTTGAGTTCATAGCTTCTGCTTTTGTTCCGAATCTAGCATCATATCGATATTATTGTGGCTTAGGCGATGAGATAGAAGCGGATGTGACTCTTCTAAATATAGGAAACAGTGCAAAAAGTCACTGCACTCTTTCTATTCACGCTCATCACACTGATAAAATCAGGCCCGTCTCTTCTGCTTTGAAATCAGAGCACTACAATAAATCAAAAATATTTTTGGATCTCAGCAGTCGTAATTTGCTTTATATATTAAGATAATGACTAATATCGCTATATAGAATTTTTTTAATTTCCTATTTTCTCATCTTAAATAGTAATATTAATATGTTTCCTACAAATTGACATTCATGTGTCATGCAACTGTCAACATAAAAATCATTACTACCTCTGTTCTGATAATCATGTTTATGACTGAAGAATCTCACTTTATCGCTAAGGTAAAGAGGCAACTTTAAAAGTTTTATCGGGCAGATATAATCTATTGTTCCATATCATGTCCTTTCTCTCACATTCATCTCATATCTCATTTCCAACATAGTCTATAAAAGTTTAATTTTTTTGAATAAATACGCTGCTCCTTTTGTATAGATCCGATACTCCGAAAATTAAAAAAGGAGAAATAACTTATCTCAGAAGCTTTATTCAAAATAACAGTAATATTCGGTTGTAAAGGGTGTTTTTTCAGAGGTATAGAACTTTAAATTGCAATAAAACAACGATGGATCATTCGATTGACAAGAATATTTTTTTATTCGAAAGATAATCTTGTGGAATTATATTTTAAATATGATTTCTGGCATATGACCGCCACGGCTGGCTCGGATGTAGTCCAATCTGGACGTTCAATTTTCGGTGACTTTACGTAGTCCCACAGAAAGTAGTCTAGCGGTGTTAAATCACAAGATCTTGGAGGCCAATTCGCAGGTCCAAAACGTGAAATTAGGCGGTCACCAAACGTGTCTTTCAATTAATCGATTGTGGCACGAGCTGTGTGACATGTTGCGCCGTCTTGTTGAAACCACAATTCTTGGACATTATGGTTGTTCAATTCAGGAATGAAACAAAAAAAGTATTCATGGCTCTATACCGATCACCATTGACTGTAAGGTTCTGGCCATCATCGTTTTTGAAGAAGTACGGACCAATGATTCCACCAGCCCATCAAGCGCACCAAACAGTCACTTTTTCTGGATGTATCGGTGTTTTGAAATACATTTGAGGATTATCTTCACTCCAAATGCGGCAGTTTTGTTTGTTGACGAGGCCATTCAACCAGAAGTGCGCTTCATCGCTAAACAAAGTTCGCTTATGAAAATCGGGAACAACGGCAATCTCGTTTTCGACGAATTCGACGAATCTACGCCTTGCTTGATGATCGTTTGGCTTCAATTCTTGCACGAGTTGGATTTTGTAAGCACGCAAACCAAGATCCTTCCGCAAAATCTTCCATAAAGTGGATGGACACAGATCCAATTCTTGTGCTCGATGGCGGATGGACTCATTCGGCTCTTCCTCAATGCTACCTACGCTATACAGTAGCAATAGCTTCTTATGTATGCACCGTACGGTGTCTCTGGGGATGCGAGTTATCAATAAGAGTAAATGTGGTGCGAAAACGTTCCATGGTTAATCGAAATAACTGCTCTGATGGACGATTTTGTCAACGATAAAATGGACGTAGTGCGCGATACGTATTCCGCGCAGAACCAATATTTTCGAAATAA